>CAFUXE010000907.1:157122-190396 GCA_903364295.1 Serranus cabrilla
TATATATATAATTTCAAAAATATTTGTTATTTATATATATATAATTTCAAAATAGTTGTTTAAATGTATATATATATATATAATTATAACTAGCCCCACCTTTACCAGCTGCAACATTTAAGTTAGTTTTTAATGCAAAAACAATTAAAACCCAAAAATATAATATAAATGTTTCTGAAATGGGCCATTCTGCATAATGATTACTATTGGTACTTTAATGATATTTCAACTGGATACAGATTTTATATTGTAAAATAATAATTTTCACTATATTTTTAAAAGTTCTTCTTCTTCTTCTTCTTCTTCTTCTATCGCTGCTGTTTTTAGTCCTTCAGATGGAAACTGTCGCCCTCTTGTGGCCATAACGTGCATAACTGCCGGCAGCCGTTGAACCTGTTCCTCTGTGTGCAGGTAGTAAAAGTTGTTAAAAACTCTCAAATATACATCAGCAACACAAGAGAATAACCAAAAATGAAGGCTATGTTTGCTGTTTGGTGTGTAACCTCCTTGTTTCGGGAGTCCGGAGCCGGTGCAGACGGACAATGTGTCACCAAACTGAAAATGAAACTAAAAGTGAAGCAGTTAGCAGCTAGCTGTTAGCAGTTAGCTGCCCGTGCACTGTGAGGGGACACACGGTAAGTCATCCAAAACAACCACGATAACATCAATTGAATGCACATTTTAATACGTGACAGGCTTGTTTAGTTTAATGTTGAACTGCAGATATGACAGAAGCGAACCTAAACTGTTAATACGATGTTTTAAAAAGTTATTAGCTAACATTAGCTAGCTGCAGCCACGTTAAAAGACGTGAATTAATATAAAAAAAGGTATACGTGTTCGTTAAAGTCACCGTAATAGGTTATAATATTACAGGGAATTATGCTATTTTTATTTAATGTATGCTGTGGAAAACGTCAGCTAACTTTCTACCGAGCTCACAGTATTTAAGTTTCTGCACCAAACTACTAAGAAAAATCTCATAAATTAAGAAAACGTGCTTGTGTTGTGTGAGGCGCTGTGGATTAAATACACAGTTTGGATTATATGTTCCTGTCTATTTATGCTGCTTTATTCTTATTATTCACCATACTTCAAAGGGGAAAGCTGTACTAAAGTATAGTACTTGAGTAAATGTACTTAATTAACTACTTTTCACCAACAGTAGGCTGTACCAGACTACTAGCAGAAAAACCATAAAATAAGAAAATGTGTTTGTGTTGTGCTAGGCGCTGTGGAATAAGTACACTTTTTAAAATAACTTGTATTTTTCTATTTATGCTGTTTTATTGTACTCAAGAAACTGTACTGAGTTAACTTCTTTTTTTTTAATCATCAGTAGGCTGTAGCAGACTACTAACAGAAAAATGATATATTTTGTTGTGGTTGAGACTTTAATTAGCTTTAATAATCTACTTTCATGAACATCTAAAATAATTGAACACAAAATGTAAAAAAAAAAATAGAAAAATAAATATGATAAATAAAATAAATTATAATAAAAATAGGTGCATTGAAATAAATACTATAAGAATAATAGATAAAAAGAATAAATAGATAAAAATAAAGAAAATATAATGTTCCACAACCTACTGACATGACCAAACTGTATTCAATATATTTATTTAAAAAATACAAAAATTTAATTCGAATAATTTAGATAAAAAAGGTTGAAGTGCACTGCCACAACCTATTGAAAATGACTAAATATATATTGAATATATCGATTAAAAAAATAAATAAAGCTGCTGAAACTCCTAAACATATTCAATATTTTGGTAAATTATTGATGGATCGATTTATAAATAAGAGAAAAATAGAGCGAGTTTGCAGCATAATAATAGATTTTTCTTGTTTTCACAGTCGTTGGACTCTAAAATCGTTATTGTAAATAAATGCACTCTCCACCTCTGGCTTCACTATAAACAGACTATATAACATGAATATTTGTCTGTTTGTGTAGATCCAAAGGAAGATGAATGTGGCGGTGTGTGGGCTGTTTATCCTCCTGCTCGACGCCGTGCTGTGCTCGGCTCTGTGGGTCGGCCTGCTGCTGCTGAGCTGCTCCGGCTGCGGCGGGCTGATGGGTGTTTGGGCCTTTGGGGCGGTGAAGTGGGCCGTCCTCCATGTTTTCACCTCCACGCTGACCGATGGACAGCCGCAGCCCGTGCTGCGCCGGCTGGCGGCGCTGCTCGGCCTCCTCGCTCCTGTGATGGAGAGCGTGCGGGTCCTCCGGGCGCCGCCCTCACAGCCGTACACGGGGCCGTCTCCTGACCTCAGCACGCTGCTGCTGGGCCCCGCGGCCTCGCTGCTGGCCTGTGCTGTCTGGGAAAAAGGCTTGTTTGGGGACTCAAAGGCAGGAAAGGAGAACATTAAACTGGATGCAAAGCGGCTGCTTGTCAGGATGCTGAAGTACTTTAAACCGGATACTTTCTACCTGATCGCAGCTTTCAGTTTCCTCATCCTAGGTGTCGTCTGTAAGTATGAAACATCCAAACTCTACTCTGTATTTCATGTGGTACTCCACATTTTACCTAATTTTTTACCCAACATTTTTACCCAAAAAGACCAAAATTAACAATGTGTTTATCCATATCTAACTTATCCTCTTTGTAGCACCTTTGGTTCTTACTGATGTAAACCTTACAAAATGACTCACAGACATAAAATTATATTTTAAAAGCCTAAACATTTTGTGAAACAGCTGATTAATGCAGTAACTCAAAGAGGAGTGAAAAGAACGATGAGATGTGGAACTGGAGGATCAGAAACTGAGGAAATGTGCAGCAGAGAAAAAGTGTTTGATAAAATCACTGTTATAAGTTTTAATGTTTCAGGTGAAAAGTGGATTTGTTTGTATCTGTTTGAAAGTTGCTTCAGTACATTTATTATAAAAGTAAGAACTTCCATCTCTGAAACATTGTATAAATCCTTTTTTTAACCTTAACTGTGCCTGTGTTCCTGTTTCCAGGTGATACGTACATCCCGCTGTATCAGGGCATCGTGATCGACATGCTGAGGGGTTCGCTGCTTCAGAGCCGCTTCCTTTATGCCATCGCTCAGCTGGCACTCATCTCTGTTGGAAGGTAGAGAAATAAAACTGTTTGTATATGTTAACAGACAACATTAGTTCAAACTTTCCTGAGTTATTTCTCCGTTTTATCAGCGCCCTGTTCTCCGGCATGAGAGGAGGCATATTTATGTGCACGCTGGCCCGACTGAACCAGAGGCTGAAGCAGCTGCTGTTCCACAGCCTCCTGCAGCAGGAGGTGCACTTCTTCGAGGAGAACAACCCGGGTGAGAGCACACAGCGTGTTGTCATGGTTTCATATGCATCTGTCCTGTAAGAGGCATGCGCTACCCCCCCTGCTGGTTAGGAGAGGAAGCAGCAGTCCAACACATGATGGGACAGTTTCCTATGAAAAATCTAGAAAGAATACAACTGAAAACAGAGAATTTGGTAAAAATAAACCAGATTTTAGGGCCCAGACCTGGCAGTGTTTCAGCTGATCTCATAGGTTTATACGGAGGCCCTGAAGGTCAGGTGCAAAATATTTTTCACAACGTCCAAATTTTTTATGAAACGCTAAAACATTTCACAATATCTGAAAACATTTAACAAAATGTGAAAATATTAAATAAAACACAAAAATATTTAATGAAACACAAAAACATTAATATAAAAATATAAATACATATTTTTGGATATTGTGAAATGTTTAATATTTTTGCAATTGACCTTCAGGGCCACCGTAGTTTCTGCATGGAGGTCAGAGATCTTTGCAGACCCGTCAGGTTCTTCTTCACCAAACTTTCTGGAACAAACTCCAACAGCTGCTGCAGAGTTTGAAGAATAATTGTGTGTTTTCCTCCATAATCTGTCACAAACATGAACCTGTTTGACGTGTAGCATCCAGCTAACTGTGCTGAGGTGTTTCCCCTCAGGACGCCTGTCGTCCCGCCTGCACTCCGACGTGGACCGGATGGGTCGAACCGTGGCGCTGAACGCCAACGCGCTGGTCCGCAGCTCGGTGAAAACCTGCCTGATGCTCAGAGTGATGCTGAGTCTGTCCTGGGAGCTCACACTGCTCACCTGCATCGAGATGCCGCTGCTGGCCGCCCTGCAGAACAAATACATCAGCTGGTCCAAGGTCAGTGAGGGGCGGAGGGAGGGGTCTCATTTGATTGGGCGTTATTTATTTTGGCTGTTGTGCAGCAGCATTTTTAACCGTTATTCTTAATGAAAGATTCAGAGTCACTGACTTTTTTTTGTTCATTATTTTTATCGGAGCATCAGTTTATTTAAACGTCCTGCTGCTGGTTTCTGTTTGCAGACTTTCAGTCAGGCTTTAAGGAAATCTTGTCAAGTTTTCATTGACTAAAACTATCTTTTATCTTAACTATCTTTTTAAGTTTTAGTCAATAAAAACTGTTGGTATTTTAGTCTTTTTTTAGTCCTTAGATAATCCAGCCAAGTCTGGACTAGTTGAGCTAATAAAGTATAAAAAAAGCAACTTAATGTCTGGTTTTCTTCCTCCACATGAAACGAAACAGCTGCATTAAAAAAAGAAACTAATCCATTGTCCATGATATTTTTCCTCCTAATTCTCTGTAAAAGAAAATAAGGAAAGTTTTAGACAATAGTACATGATGTTTGTGTCACAGTTTGTGTTTAATGACGTTGGCGTCTCTCCTCATCGTCATGATCAGAAAAACTGTTGACAAACATATTTAGTCGTATTTTTCAGTAACGAATTTAACAATGTGTCAGAGATTCCTCGGTTTATTTTATGTTGTTATGTTTGGATGGAAATGAATTAATTAAAGAATTAAATACTTAAACTGAAGCTTGTAAATGTGCATTTGAGGAGAAATACAATCGATCATCCACTGCACATCAAACAAGATGATAAAAACAGCAGTAAAGCAGAAATAATGATGATCTAAACAGAAGGATGTCAGTGAAAGGTAGAAATGCTGCAGCAGAGCCGTCTGTCTGCTCAGGTTCCTGTTTCTGATGGAGTCTCTGTCCAACAGGACCTGAAGGACCAGATCCAGGACTGCCACGCCCAGAACAAAGACCTGGTGACGCAGACGGTCAGTAAGATCTCCACCGTCCGCAGCTTCCGGGCGGAGCAGGACGAGCTGCGCAGGTACGGAGACGCTCTGGACCACATGTGTGCCGTGAAGACGCGTCAGGGGATCTACAGCGCCACCTTCGGCTTCGTACGCAGGGTGAGACGGCGAGGAGCTCATAGAGCAGCAGGACACGCTGTGACTCACTCAGTCACTCAGACTCGTCTGTTTCATAACGATTATTTATTTCAGTTTCCATCAATAAAAACAACAAAGAGTAAAAACCAGTGACCTAAGTGGAAATAAATACATTACAAGGTTGCAATATATGATAAACTCATCATCATAATTTGGGTCAGAATCATGAAAAAGTGAAGCAAACATTGACTTTCTGTATCAAACAGATGAGTTATCTTTTTTCTGAGATATTTTAAGTCTAAATCTGAACTTTGTATCGAATAATTCTGACTGAAATGAGTCTTTTTTAACATTTCATCTCTTTCAGGAAAAGTCTTCCATTAAAATGTCCATAAATCATGTTACTCATGTTGAGCTGTTGTCCCTCCTGCAGCTGCTGACTCTGGGGATAAAGATCCTGATGCTGCTTCAGGCGCGCGGCCTCATCTCGTCGGGCGCGCTCAGCGTCGGCAGCCTGGTGTCCTTCTTCCTGTACCAGAAGCCGATGTCCAACAACCTGAAGGTGAGCGGAGCGTCTCCTCTGAAACAGGTCGATCATGCTGCTGCTAAACGAGGATTATCTGTTGTTTCAGGAGATCATGTACTGCTACGGGGAGACGCTGTCCACCGTGGGAGTCATCTCCAAAGTGTTCAGTTACCTGGACAGACGGCCGCAGTGTAAAGAGGCGGGAGAGTTCGTCCCCGAGACGCTGGAGGGACGAGTCGTCTTCAGAGACGTGTCCTTCACGTATCCGTCAGCTGATAAACCGGCTCTGAAGGTGCAGCGTCCTGCAGCAGCATCAGGCTCAGAGTGAGTTCAGACACTAACCGGGTCTCTGCTCCCTGCAGTCCGTCTCTCTGGAGCTGCGGCCCGGGAAGATGACGGCGCTGGTGGGTTTGTCCGGCAGCGGGAAGACGACGTGCGTCAGCCTGCTGAAGAGGCTGTACGAGCCGCAGGACGGACAGATCCTGCTGGACGGGGAGCCGCTGCACCGCTACCAGCACAAATACCTGCATCAGAAGGTACGCACGCCGCGCCGCAGGGCGCTGCAGGGATTTATACAGGCAGGAAAGCTCAAAGTTTTTCTGTGTATCTATTAACATCAGACTCATATTTATTATTTACAAAACAAAAAAACTATTAAAAAAAACCCTGTACCATCAGGAATTTCTGACAATTTTAGAAATTTGTACACAAACACATTTAATTTAACACGTTTATTTCTAACATAAACCAAAAAATAAAATGATTCATGTAATGAAATCAAATAAAACTGAGATGATTCAACTGTAATAAGTGTAACTGTAGCTAATATAATTTACCTTTTTATTGTTTTTATAAAACATAAAAATAAAGAAAAAATATCAGAAGTGTTACTCTAAAACTGAATAAATATTTGAATTACAGGGTTGGAATTCATAATTTACTAATAAATCAGCAATTTTATTATAAAATTATTTTCCTGCATCAAACTGAATATTCAAACAATAAAACATTGATAGAAATGCGGCTGAGTGACATTAACTTAAAAAATAAAACGACATAAACCGTAAACCCGTCAGCGGTGAGTCTGACAGTTTGTGTTTGTCGGTTTGTGTTCAGGTGTCGCTGGTTTCCCAGAATCCCGTTCTGTTTTCTGGCTCCGTGAGGTCGAACATCGCGTACGGCCTGCAGGGCTGCAGCCTGCAGACGGTGGAAGAAGCTGCCAAGAAAGTCAACGCACACGGCTTCATCTGCCAGCTGGAGGACCAGTACGACACAGGTACGGGAACGCCACGGGGCTAAAATAGTCAATCATTTATTGCCATTTTTCCAGAGATATATAAGATAAGATGAGATCAAATGAATGTAAACAAAAAATATAAAAACTCTTTAAACAATAAGAAATATAACATATATATAAAAACAATCTAAACAGACCAAGAGCTGAAACTTTTATTGCACATTACAAATATGCATAAAATCTTTTTCTTGGTGCGTACTTGAATGCAGCACAGACTGATGACAGATGAACTGACACCAGTTCTTTCTGTCAGCAAAAAGAAAAATGACAAAAGCTAAAAAAGTTTTTTATAAGCTGACAAACCAAAACCAAAATAAATAAATATGGATTTATTTCTTGTTAATATCATGTGAATAGTTGAATAGCCTGAATATCTGTATTAACTCGTGTTTCATTGAGCCGTGCAGCGAAGAGAAATAATTAATATTTTTCATGTTGCTTCCAGCTTTAACAGAATATCTATAATATGAGTTTGCACATTTATAAACAAATCTGTTCATGTAAAAACATCTTTAGAGATTATTTAGATTTTCCAGAGTGTTAATAATAAATAAAGCTGCTGCTGTTTCCGTCCGTTTAAACCAAAGACGGTAAGAATAAGCTGGTCGTCATGATGGTTTTTATGTGTAACGCTCAGCAGCCGCCACCAGAGGGCGCCATGTGATGGTTTAAAAACAAATGCTGCCAGCCCTCGTATAGATACAGATGATGTAGATATATATATAGATACATTTAATACCATGCAGGACTTATTAAACTAAAAATGTTGTTTTATTGTTTGTTTAATTGTTCATTTAATGCCACCAAGGTCTATTAATATGGACTTTATTGTTGTTTTATGGAGGTGTATAATGTTTATGTACCGTTTTCACTTTGATATGAGGACAGAAGGCCACAGATTACTTATGTTTAATATCATTTTTTAAATAAAGCTTCCCTTTATAATAACACTGTAGGACAGACATAAACTAACTGCAGGTTTTATCGTCTGATGAATCTTTAACGTCTCGTCTTCAGATGTGGGTAAACTGGCCGAGGGGCCGAAGCAGTCGGTCGCCATCATCAGGTCGCTGGTCCGCGAGCCGCAGGTCGTCATCCTGGACGAGGCCACGAGCCATCTGGACGTGGAGATGCAGCACGCCGTGAGTAAACGATAAACAACAAACAAACGACAAATAACACAACAGGCTGAGTCAGCAGTTTCTGTTTACATCCAGTCGTTACTGTAGATCTCCAATCAGCATCAGACGGGCGGAGTTACCGTAGTAACCGTCAGTTTTTTATTTTGAGGAGTAAATAATAGAGTTATTTTTATCTAAATGTGAATATTGTGAATTAATTTACAGGTGAATAAACATGTTTTATCTCAGGAGTAGTTATAGCTTTAGTTTTAGTTTTTTTTTATTATTATAATTATTTTTCATTACTCTTTTATATAATTATATCTACCTCGATATAGCTTCCAAAGTATGAAGAACCTCATATGTAAAGAAATATAAATAACTAACATCTGAAAAAAATGAATAATAATTTAAATTTTAAATAATTGAATCCTTGTTTAGCATTTCTTAAACTTTGACTGACATTTCAGTTGAATTTTAAAGATTTAAAATAATAATTGTAGGTGTGGCTCAATAATCGAACCTTTGACCTTTTGTGCAAACAGTTACAGTTCCAGTTACCTGAACAACATTTATTTGAGTTAAAATATTTACATTATAGACGTAAAGCAAACATATATACGTGATCTGAGTTTTCCACACCGCAGATAAAAGGTTAATATATTTATTAAACGTTCGGCTGAATTTGAATCAGAAAAAAAATGGAGAATAAAACGTTTCCTGGTTTCAGCTGTTTTCTCGTAGCTCCCTCCGATTTGACTTTAACTGTGTTTTGTGTTTATTTCTGTTTCTATTTAAAGTGTCCCTGCACACGCTGACGTGTTTATTGAGCTGTAAAGTAAATGATTTATCTGTTCTGTTGATGTTGACATTTTAATATTGACAGTTTGTCCACACGCCTCCAGTCATTGTTCTTCACCTGAAACACGCAGAAACTGCTGTTAGTTATTGTTAACAGCACCAGGCCCCTAAACTGCAGCTGATTCAGTTTGAATACGTCTGATATGCTGCAGTAACAGCGTGACCTCGCGCTCTGCAGGCGTGCGTCGGCCATTTTTAAAATAACTTAAGAGACGAGACGTCAGATACGACGTCAGCTTTCTGTTCCACCTGCTTCAGATGTTTCGTGGCATTTCTTTTGTTTTCTGATCACTTTATCAGCCACTTTATCTGATCTGAGCTCAGCTGCAGGTGGATAAGATCCGAGTGTGGAGCTCGTTCTGGGTCAGAGGTCGCGTGTTTTTCTGCCATTTTTATATTTAATATTCTAAAAATATTTTGCAAATATATTGAAGATATACAAGAAATTTGTATTATTATTTTTATTATTACTGGGATTTTAACAATATTTCTTTTTTATGCTGTTTTCTTTTTTTAGTATATTTTTAGTGTATTTGACAATAAAATACTGCATCAGTTAAAGTTAAAAAATAATTATTAATCGTTTTATAAATTAAGAAATGTTGAAGTATTATTTTACAGTCTTTGTAAACAATACTTCACGATAAAATGAACGCAGCACGGATGCTGATTTGACTGTTTCACAGAAGTGACAGTGAACTGCTGCTTCCTTCCTTCGAGCCTCGTGGGAATATTTGTTTTCTGTAATCCTGCAGACAAACACACATCAAACTGAAAACAACACGATGTTACAGAGACGACGACGAATGTATCAGTTTGTTCCCAGATGGAGAAAAAACAGTAAAGAAAACAGGAAAACAGCTCACAGTGAAATCACGAGTACGGATATTAAATTTAACAATGTTTAAAAAGTTTAATGTAATATTTTTAATTATTATATTATGTTAGCAATGTTATTTAATTATATTTAAAAATAAATTCATTTGTATTTGGGGGGAGTAAAACTGTACGTCTGACCCGTACATTTCTGACTCGTTCTCCTGATAAAGTGAGTAAAAACCAGTGAAAGTTGCTTTATTCTTGTAGATAAATGATCAGATCAGTTTGCTGTTAGCTGGCAGCAGATGTTGTTGAAGCTGTTTCACTTCCTGGTTGTGCCGTGTGGTGACTGTGGCTGGATGCTTCCAGGCGCTGCGGGAGGTGCTGGCGAGCGGCCGCACCGTCCTGGTGGTGGCTCACCAGCTGAACACGGTGGAGAAGGCCGACCACATCGTGTTCATGGAGCGAGGAGAGGTGGTGGAGCAGGGCACGCACCAGCAGCTCATGGACAGCAGGGGGCGCTACCACCGGCTGAAGGAGGAGCTGTTCTCCTGACCGTCTGCAGGACGTCCTGTTGGATACGAGACTGTAACTGACGAGAGCATGAAGCTGCTAAAGATGTTTCTGTCTCTGAAGGTTCAACGTTTGACCTGGAACAGATCAGTGATCAGTGTTGTTTTCATGCTGTTTTCTCTTTTAGTGTTTTAAAAATGAGTCTTTTACTCAAACAAACTCTGTGTTAACTAACTGACATCATGTATATATATAAATAAATATACCGACCGGCTTTTATTTCCTTTGTTTCGTTTGTTTCGTTTGTTTCGTTTGTTTCGTTTGTTTCGTTTGTTTCGTTTGACTTCTTTTCTATTGATTCTTTTTGCACTTTTATTTGAGTAAAATGTCGCCACGCATTTCAATCAATCAGTCAAACTTTATTTGAATAACAAATAACATGTAAAACAAAGCGCTTCACACACAATAACCCCCCCCCAACACACACACACACACACCCTGCCCGCCCACAGACCAAACAGTGAATTAATTACTGATTAATATTGGCAGAAACAACAACAACAACAGTCAGTAACAGTTACAAGTTTTCAAAGTAAACACAACAACTGAAAAAATTCAGCATAAAATTATTTAAATATATAAAATAAATAAAAAATAAATGGTCACTAAAAATAGATACTAATAATTAAAAAATTGTAACAGTAATAATAATCATTACCATCATAAAACCTAATTAAAGACTAAAATAAGAAATAAATTAATGAATATACAGCTAATAAAGCTCTATTAAAAGTCAGACTAAAACAATAAAAATAAATATTAAATAAAATGTATGTAGATGTATAAAGGAGGCTTTATAAACTAATTAAAGGATCTTTACACTGTAAACAGCTGTAAAACGAGCTCTCTGTACCTTTGTTTATGTAAAACATGAGAAAACTTTCCCTCCGCGGCTCGTTAGTTTCTGTGTGTTTTATTTGTTAAGTTGGTGAGTTTTGTTTCATTTGTTTTCGAGGTGTTTATCTCCAAACACATAAAGTCAACAGCAAAAAACAGGTTTACTGTCAAATACAGAAAAATGACACTTACAGCTGAAACAGGCAGTTAAAGTCCAACAGATCAGGAAATAAGGAATCATTAAATTATGACTTAAATGTGCAGGATGATTAATTTACATGTTTACAAATCTAATCACACAAAGATATTTTTTAAATGTTTCATATTAATAAATTCCACAGTTTTTATTGACAGAATGAGTAGATGTCATTTTAAATTAACATTTATTAATCCATTCAGTTTTTAAATCTTATAATATTTTAGGAATCTGCGGAACAACAACGAGGAAAGTCCAGCAGCAAACAACTGTATGTTCATTTATACATTATTTTTAAATATGGACAATATACAGTAAATGTCTGTAGATTTTTTTTATTTCATATAATAATAATATTACATTTTATTTGTAAATCACTTTTCATTGTTTAAAGCAATCCTAAAGTAAAGAGTAAAATCATTATTATTATTATTATATACTAACATGACTGCAGGTGTTCGGCAACTTTTGCTGACATACTTTTTTTTTTTTTTTTAAAGATTTATATTTCTTTTTTTATTTATTCTTTTTTTTTTTAATTTTTAAGAAAACAGAGGTCGCCTTACTTATGATGTGTATTTCTTTCTACGTTAATTCACTTTAATTAGACATTTGAGACATTAAGCATTTAAATAACATCTATAATGTCCCATTATGTTTATGTACAGATTTTTATTATTTGTGTTTTAATATCTAAAACTGTAAAATTCTTTTAGTAAAAGGTAAGTAAGTCATTTTATTTATTTATTTTTTTTTGCATTTTCACCTGTAAAATATCAGCTAATTTGTGAAACCACCTGTTTTGCTCCTCTCCCACAGTGCGGTGTGTGTCTCTCTGCAGCGCCCCCAGCAGGACGAAGACGAAGCTGCAGCTGTCAGTGTAAACTGTGTGCCAACCTCAGACCCGGATCAAGGTCCGAGCAGGAGCTGCCCCCCCTCCGCTGCAGGCTGCGGAGTCACCTCCTCCTGAGTCAGGAAGTCACCTGAGGACCTGCAGCAGCTGAACGCCTCGCGCGGCCGCAGTCACAGTCAGAGAGCCGAAGCTGCGCACGATGATCCCCAAAGCTGCGCTTCTCTCCCAAACTCTGCGCAACAACTGCGTGTTGTCCAGGTCCGTAACGGCGCTGCAGAGACCATGGAGCCGCCAGCCAGGACCGCCAGCAGCCAGCCGGTGAGCCACACACACACACACACACACACATTAAATATTAATATTAATAAGAAGAAGAAGAAGAAGGAGAACTTTCCGTTAGCGTTACTTTCACTTTGACTTACAGCTGCTCAGGCTGCAGGAGCGACAGAGAAAAAGACGCTTTCTGTTCTTTTAACGACCCATATAAAAAAAAAAACATCCATCCCATAATAAGAAATTAATTTTGTTTGTCGGGAAGTTTATGATTATGTAACAAATCTCCGCGGCTGCTCGGAAACATCAAGCTGTTGCCAGGATCTAAAAGTTCCTTTTAGGGATTGCTCAATGTGGCGCGTGCATTAAATTCATAATAAAACATTAACGATCCGCTTTTCTTATGTGAATATGATAAATAATACAGTAAGAGTGGTTCAGACGAAGCGAAGGGGAGGAGACTCACACACACACACACTGATCCAACAGCTCTGAACTGTACGTTTAGTCTTTTAATGCAGATGTTCAGATTATTAAACTCTCTGCTGCAGAAAACAGGAAGTGGAAGCACAGATAAACTCTTTGTTTTCCCAAATAATACAGTGTAACAACACAATGTCCCAGCTCCCCTGACCCAGATATGAAACATGATGATGGAAGAATGTTTGGTGCTAAATTTGACTGTTTTTCAGCAGATGAAAGATGCATTTTGTGTGATTGTGTGTGAGCTCTTGTGTTGTGTTGCTGCTTAGTGTCACTGCAGTGTGAAAGCCTCCGTCCTCTGGATGTGTTTGTAACGTGTCATGAAGATTCTCATGCTGCATTCTGTCTCATCAGTTGCTGGGTTGATATTAACTGTTGCACACATTTGGTGCTAAATTGAACCATCTTGACCCTCTGACCTGCTGTGATCTGGTTTCAGTAAAACTTAACGTTTTGTAAGTTTGTGCGATTGTGTGTCAGCTCTTGTGTTGTAAAGTTTCACGAGGCTTCGATTATCCGAGAGGTCACAGCAGCTCATTTTACACACTCAGGTTTCACTGAAGAATCATCACACATGAAGAAAAGTAGGAACAACAGCACGTTTACTGCAGCAGAAACTGCACAAAACAGTGTTTAATACAGTGCATAAAGTGGGCGTGTCCCGTCTAAAAACAGCCTGAATATTTAATAAAGAATCATATGAAACAGAGAAGAAATTTGTCCTGATTTCTGCAGCTCTTGGACTGTTTAATGTCTCCGGATGCAGAAATATTCAGGTGTAAATAAAACGTTGCATGCATGAGAAAAGCTGAAGGACCTGTTGGGTTCACACGAACATGTTTTCATTCAGATAAGTTGAGGTCAAAGGTCAAGGGAGCACTTTGAAGATAGCCACGCCAGGTTTTCCTTCGTGAGAAATGTTGCTGAAATTTGCAGCATTATTAAGTTCCAGTTTCGCCCCAGTATGATACCAGTATCTCCGATATCAGTTAGTGACGTTAATAAATGAGTTGCTCGTTGATAATTCTGATTGTACCTTTTTTTAAATGATTATTATTGTTTTTTACATGAGTTGACAAAGTGAAACAAACAGTGAAGATACAGAGGAAGAATAATGGGACGTAATCTCTTCAGTGTAGATATGAAACATGACGATAAGTTTCTCTCCTTGACCTGCAGCATAAAGATTCTGCTGCACTCGCTGCTCCTGATTATCTGCAGCTCCGACTCTCGTCTGCTGCGTCACCGCGTGTGTTTCTGTGTTTCTGTGTTTCTGTGTGAAAGGGGAACCGACTGTAAACCTTCTGAACCTGCGTTCAACCTTCTCACGTCAGCAAACAGTTCGGACACAAATCTCTGAGCTGCAGCACGACGACTTCAGATCAGATTCATTAGATTCATTATCATTCTGATTAGAGTTCCCAGAGATTTATATTATTTATATTTTAGCAGTGGTAGAATGTAACTTTAGTACTTTTTTGAGGTGCTTGTACTTGAGTGAAAACAGGAGTTAAAAAAGTGAAAACTCTGCAGGAAACGATGATAAACTAAGATGAACTTTGTGAGGATCGTTTCCTGTTTTACTCAAAAATGTACTTAAACTTTGTGGCAGCAACAGTTCAGTTAAATCCTTCAACATTTCAACACTGCACATAAAAAAAGTTATTTCTTACGTCATCAGTGCTGACGATGACAAACAGTGACGTAAGTTTAAGGTGCTTGTACTTTACTGAGTATTTCCTTTTTATGTAACTTTATACTTTTACTCCACTTCATTTACTGACAGCTTCAGTTACTTTTCAACTTAAAATATGATCAGTTTAAACCTCATAAAAGTTTATTTAGTAGGTAAATGAGACCTTTTTAATAACAATAAAACTCTGCATCAATAATAAAAATCCAATAATATATTTGGAATATATAAAACAATCTGCTGATTCTGATACTTTTGTACTTTTACTTCAGTAAGTTCTGAATGCAGGACTTTTACTTTTACTGCAGTACAGAATCTGAATATTTCTTCCAGCTGCAACATTAAAGTGATTTATCACCACATGTTGTTATTAGGAGAGCAAAAAAGTCTAAGAAGCAGCTAAAAATATTAATATTCAGTTGAAACAGTTGTCAAAGTAAAAGTTCTGGATATGCACACTGTAAAAGAGCTGTTTTCCAGAAAGTTTATGCATTATTTAACAGAGATGTTTTTATTTTTTGTAAGCATTAAATGCAAATGTCATTAAACAAACTAATGCAATAATATTGAAAACTGTTTAAATGATGTGCATTTATTTCTGTACTTTTCCTTCAGTAAGGATTTAATGCAGGACTTTTCTTGTAATAATAATAATAATAATAAGACATTTTACTTGTATAGCGCTTTAACAGGCACTCATAGACATTTTACATTAAAGGATCTGTATCCCTCTGAGTGTTTCCTCCCGACTCGTGTTGTATCCGTCGTGTATATTATCCTCCTCTGTATCTGCTCTGGTGTCTGACGCTTCCCGTCTCCGTGCAGGTGCATCCACGTGGACGCTCCGCCCGGCGTCCCCACGCTGACCACCAGCTACGCCCACGGCACGTCCTCGTCCTCGCTGCTGCACGCCACCATCGGGGAGAGCCTGCTGCAGACGGTGGAGCGCTGGCCTGAGCGCGAGGCCGTCGCCTTCCTGGAGGACGGCGTCCGCAGGACCTTCGCTCAGTTTCAGGAGGACGTGAGTGTTTGTCTTTCTTACTGTGTGTGTGGAGTCAGTGAGTCAGTCAGTGAGTCAGTGAGTCAGTCAGTGAGTCAGTGAGTCAGTGATCCGTCCTGCACTGTGGATACAGGACGGATCACTGAAAACACTAAAAACACTCTGTGACTGTCAAGTCTAACTGGTTCTTTCTTAGTCCATAAAACACTTTTCCAGCAGCTTTATATGAAAATCTGGCCCATATTTTCAATAATCCTGCCGACGGACAAACAACTTAAAACATGTTGAACCTTGTTGAGAGTAATGAGCACAAACACTGAAGGGTTAACGTGTCTGTTCTGATCTGATCAGGTGAGTTTGAGGGTTAAATGAACATTATCTTCAGTATTCTGTTTCACACTTCCTCCTGTGATTCTGATCCACTGCAAGAAGTCAATAAAACACTTTGGCATGAACGTTTATATGCACTTTATCCACATTTACAGCACAGAAACACTGCAGGGTTAAAGTCTCCACCTGCTCTGCTGCTAAATGAGCCAATAATCTTCAGTGTTCTGTGTGATTGTTTCACGACGTGCAGTCGTTTGGTTTCTTCTTTTGTGCTTTTATACATTTAAAAAAAAAAAATTTGCAGCAAAATCCAAACCCTGCTTTTGCAAATAGTAACATCTCTGCTCATCATTCAGCTTTACAGCCCGAATAAAGTGATAGAAAATTACGACTCCAGGCTCATAAAGCTGCTGCACCTGATGCTTTTTCTTGATCTGACAGTAAAAATGAAGCGAGTTGTAATTTAACCTCAGCGTCACAGAGTCTGTTTCTCAGTGGGACAGACTTCTGTTTCTGTGAATGAAAGTTTTCTTCCTCTCGAGGTTAAAAACAGTTCAAGGCTGCGGACAGATCTCTGCTCACAATAATCTACCAGCTCTAACAGCTGTAGTTTTTTTACCTTTTCCTCGTCTGAACAAATAATTAACAAGTTAAATAAGCTGTTAAACTGAACAAACATTAACCACAACAAACAAACACGCTCTGGTTGTTCACTCAGGTTGACTTGTTCTGTTGTTACTTTACAATGACAGCAGTCAAGCTTCAGGGCATCAATTATTGACCATGGGTTTGTTTGCCCTGTGGTAATGACTGCCAGGCTCATTAACAGCCCTGTTGGTTGGGTTAATTTGGCTTTTTAGTGTGTTTTTCAAGCCCAAAAAAACATTTTATATATATTTTTATCTGCGGTAAACTTTCTGTGAAAAAATGTTGAGGAAGGAAGTTGCTAATGTAATTAATAAATTACTTAATATGCTATTTAATGAACCAAAAACAGCTTTAAAAATTAATAATAAAGGGATAAAATGTGACATAAATTGATATTTCTGTTTTATAAACTGCTTCTTTATTTAATTACCTCTATAGATTCCATAATGTCTGTACTTTCCTGTTTAATTTTCCCTTTTATTTATGTATTTGTATTATTTTTACCGTGTTATGAGCTTTAATAGGACGTTTTTACGGGACTGTTACCTGATCTGAACTCCTTCCTGTCGAGTCACCTGAGTGTCTCACTGAACTCTCACCTGGTTTGATTTGACAGATTGAAGTCGTTAACCTGAAAACTCGTTTCAGAGGAACAATGTTCAGATCGCTGCTGTCATGTCAAATATGTAACTGATAACTTTATCACCAGGTCACCGAGCTCTGCTGGATATTTATCATCCATAAAACACTTCACTCTGATCTGCTGAGGATTTAATATTCATTTTTTGGCGAAGCACACATTCATTTCTTACATTTATTTTATTAAATAACTTCTATTAACCGTAAATATACTTCAGAGTAAACATGATGTACAGACAGTAAATAAGTCATAATAATATAAAAAGGAAGTTTTAAAAAATCTTGCATTTTAAACAATATAAAATAATAAATGTGTATTTCTGTGCTGATTTATTGCTGACATGACAGATGAATTGATTGTATATAATTAAAGTGACAGAACATGATGAACTCCGGCTGCTGGAAACCTGCTCGACTCGTCCTTTTGTTACAGCTGATGTGTTTCTGTCCCTGCAGGTGGATCGAGCTGCAGCCGGGCTGCTGGCTCTGGGTCTGCAGAAAGGGGACCGGCTCGGCATGTGGGGACCCAACACCTACGAATGGATCCTGATCCAGTTTGCAACAGCCAAAGCTGGAATCATACTGGTGAGTTAAAGCTGCAGCCTGGAACAGAATCAGGAGGTCAAATGAGTCCATATGTGGATATCCACGATATACAGATACTAGAAGATTTAGCATCAGCACCAATAAAGGGAACAGTTTCTCTATTCTGTCATTTGTTATTTTTTGGATATTTGTTATTTTTTGCACATTAAAACAACAGGAAAAAAAGAAAACAGTGCTGGTGAGATTAAGAAATCCCTAAATTTATAGAAAAAAATAAAAATCACCAAAATAAAGAATAAATACTTAAAATGCAAATATAAAAGTCATATAATCTACAACAGTAAAATAAATGAACAAAGAATCAAAAAACAAAGATGAGGAAAGGAACTTTGATCTCTGATTTTGAAGTTGAACTTTAAAGGTTTTTATACTTTCTTAATGTAAATGACTGTTAAAAGAGAAAATGTAGTTCATATGAAACATGTAAACACTTGATATTGTGCAGGAGAGTGGGAGGAATTTAGGAGAAATCTACAAAATGTAGTAAAAGAAACAGAGAAATGTTTTCTTTCCACTGTTCTGAAAGAAGACGTTTGATCAGTGCGTGAAAACGTCTTTGTTTGCGTTGGTTTCCGTCCTGATGTCCGTCTGTGTTTGTGCCCGTCAGGTGTCGGTGAACCCGGCGTACCAGCTGAAGGAGGTGGAGTTCGCCCTGAACAAGGTGGGACAAACTCTGAGAGTCTGCTGGTTTTATTGGATCAGGTTCTGTTGGTTTGATTGTTTCAGGTGATCTGACGGCTCGTCTCTCTGCAGGTCGGCTGTAAAGCCATCGTGTGTCCCGCGCAGTTTAAGACGCAGAAGTACTGCGACATGCTGCGGCAGATCTGTCCCGAGATCGACTCGTCCACGCCGGGAGACATCCGGAGCGCCAGGTAGTTTACTGAGACTCTGCAGGGGAAATAATCAGAAACCCCTTCAGAATACTGACTTTAACACGATCTGACTGCTTCAAGTTTCTGATTTATTTTGTTTCTAACTTCCTGTCAGGAGGCCGAAAAGTCAAAGTCACAGCGACATCTAGAGGATTAAAAAAACTGAATGAAGATTTTAGTTTTTGTCAGTTATTTTGTTTGGAAAACTGACAAAATAATTTCCATCATTGTGATTGGAAAACGATTTATGACAAAACTTCTATTTATGACAAAACTTCTCACAATAATGATTTAGGATCAGAAAATATTATTCAAATACATATTATATATTCATATTAATATTAATATATATTGCACATTCATATTAATCTAGCTAGATAATGACTTATAATACCTGAACAGAGCGATAGAGAAGCTCGATGAGTTTAACAAGGTTTTTAAATCCATTAAATGACTCAAAACTGTGACATCAGACATTCAAAACAGTCAAAACGTCGGCTGAAAGTCAAACTATTAACTGGATATATAACTGGATGGTAGAAGATTTTAGTTTTGTCGGGTTTTCAAATTGGATCACTTTTACTTCTGGAATTCCTTAAAAATGGTTGTAAATCCCTTCAGAATTCGACATTTAGACACGAAGATCTTGAGGAACAACATAAGAAATCCCACGCTGTGATTTGTTTTTTGTATTTTCTGTGTTTGGAAAACAAGAACTTCTGCTGATAAACTGTCCTCAGGGAGCGAATGAGATTAGATTAGGACGAGACGGACAGTTTGGAATAAGATGGGACACAGCGATGAGTTTATTCTGTGTTTCAGTCTGAACAGTCACAGAAAAGCTGATAAAGCAGATAAAACTCTGACCCACTTCTCTGTTTGGTTTTCCCGTCAGACTCCCGGACCTTCGCTCCGTGATCGTTCTGGACAGCCGACTGCCAGGAATGTTTCACTTCGAGGACGTGATGCAGGCGGGAAGCAGCCGCTACATGAAGCAGCTGCAGGAGCTGCAGAAGAAATTATCCTTCGACGACCCGATCAACATCCAGTTCACCTCGGTGAGGCTCTGATCCCAACGCTCAGGAATGTTGGCAGGAAACTTCATGTTTCCTCCCACTGGGAAAAACCCTGAAGACTGAATCACAGCTCAGACTTTATCAGACTGTAACAGGAAATGTTCCAACACGAGGAACGAAGTCTGCACAGTGACAGAAACGTTCACTTTTACAAACATTTAGACGTTAATTAACTAATTAATCAGGAATATGAAGATCCTGAGTTTAATAATATAATATAATAATATATAATATATAAAATATTAAAATAAGACACTTAATCAAAAATAATGACAAACATTTAAAAGAAATATTGACTTAAAAGTACCTAAAAAAAAAGTCTTTATCTTAAAGTCATTACTTAGTATTTAATTTTCTCTAAATAAAAACTCAGGTTGGTGTTTTTATTGTGATACTGTCTTGAAATAATGAGCGAGTATCTAAAAATAAGAAACTTTCTCAAAATAAAAAGTTTTTTTAATAATGACTGAATCAGTTTATAAAAATTAGAAACTCAAAATATTTTTGAAAATATCTCAAAATAACAGCAGAATTTAGACTTTTAAAAATATTTTTTTCTCAAAACAGAAAAACAAAATTATGACTCACTTATCTTAAAAACAATGACTTTATTTCAACTTTATTCAATAATAATAAAGCAGTCAAACAAAAAACCTTTTCCTTATAATAATGACTGAGTATTTCTGAAAGTAATGAGTTATCTCTAAAATATTTTCTTTCTATTTTGCGACACTAATTCATTATTTTGTGAAAATGTATCAACATTTTGTGGAACTAACGAAATATTTTCAGAGAATTCCTAATTTAATTCCTCGCATGACATGTTTTTCATCTTATTTTGATCTGTTACTGGATGAAATGCAACAGAAAGACATTAAAAACTATAAAACACAACTTTAGATACTTTAAAGAAACAAATTAAATCGATTAAATTTAAATTTAAATTACCAGGAACTGTTGTGATGTTTTTGCAAAGAGAGAATAATGAACGAATGAAAATCAGATTTTCAGACTAAATCCCGTTTTTCCTGTTAACAGGGAACGACCGGAGCGCCGAAGGGAGCCACGCTGTCCCACCACAACATGGTGAACAACGCCTACTTCGTGGGGAAGAGAGTGGGATACACCTGGAGGGTGAGTCAGGTTTATTCATATAAAAGTTTATTAAACTGAGCTGAAGTTTCAGTTTCAGGCTTCATTTATTACTTCTTACACCCTGAAGTTCATCTCCTGCCCGTCAGTTTGGTTAAAAACACAGAAATCATATGAAATTAATATTGAACTTGTTGTTCCGACCCTGAACACGAGGAACGGAAGTCCTTGATTTTGTTAGGAAAAAATAACAAAGTCTGGAAACTCATTACTAGTAATGTCATGTAAATATAATATTATAAATAATGATGCATATTGTTCCCTGCTGGGTGAAATGCTGCTTCATTATCGTGAACACACTGTCGTTTATTTTGGCTCAAACACACAAAACGTCCTGCTGCTGCTGCAGAAAGAAGAAAGAAGGATTTCCTGCTTTTTGCTTGATAAAAACGACAGTAATCAGCTGTTTTCTATAAATCTGGGAGGTGTTTTTAAAGTTCACTCCTTCAGTAGGAAATACTAAGTAAAGTGCCTCAAAATTGTACTTTAGTTCAGTAGTTGAGTAAATGTATTTAGTAACATTACATCACTTTATATCCTCATATCGTAACATCATAATGTTGAAATGTTTAAAGGGACTTTCCCTGAACTGTTGCCACAAAGTTAAAGCACGCGTTTGAGTAAAATAGGAAATGATCCACAAGTTTTGAACATAAAGTTCATCTCTGTTTGCCAACGTTTCCTGCACAGTTTGGACTTTTTTAACTCGTGTTTTTTTATTTTAAATGACAGATTCTGACACTAACAGACACATTTTAAGCTTCGATTTGTTACTTTTTATAACAGAAACTTTAGTAACTGATCTGTTCAAGGACTGAATGAGTTTATAATCAGACGATAATTCTTGTTTTTACAGTTTCTTTCTATGATAAATGGTGGATTTTAGCACACAACAACACTTTAATGTTGAAATGTTAAATGTTAAAGTTCATCTTATTTTAACGCTTCCTGCCCAGTTCAAACCTTCCTAACTCCCGTTCTTCCTGCAGCCTGACACTCGGATCTGCCTCCCGGTGCCTCTGTATCACTGCTTCGGCTCGGTGGGCGGCGGCCTGTGCATGGGCGTGCACGGCGTGTCGCTGGTGTTCCCGTCGCGGGGCTACGACGGGCGGGCCAACCTCGCCGCTCTGGAGAGCGAAAGGTAACGAGGTCCTCAAGTTCAGCCGCGTTAAAGCTGCACAACACAAAGCTGCTTGATCTCTACGATGCTGTAACAAAAGGATTAAATATAATCCGTATTAACTCTGGAGCCTCGAGGCTGTTTATTAATTTAACCCTCCGAACCCCAACGAGCAGCTTCAGGGAATCAACTCAAACACGTCTTTGTGCAGGAAAACACAGTTAGGATGACAGAAATCAGAAGGAAAGAGCAAATATGTTTTAGTGTGGGAGGTTTTCACATACGAGGAGTTTGCTCTGGTGCAGAAGAACAAAGTACTAAATATAAATACAGATTTAGGAAACAGTCAAAAGTCAAGACAAAGTCAACAATGTTTAAAAAATACAAACACAGATGGAGTCGGTGTGGATCAGTTTGAAAGGATTCAACAGCAGCTCCTCAAACGACCTAAATTAAAAACATGAGTCTGTCCCTGTGGGGAAACTGGTGTTGATGCTGTTTTCTGTTGAACTTTCAGTTGAGCTTCTTGAATTTCCTGAAAACACAGAAAGCTGCTGTAACTTCCACTCACATGTATAAGCCACTTAATCTGCCTGCTAACAAAGGCAATAACAATAATACTAATAATAACTAATAACTTAATAATAATGATAATTCATGCCTGTACATTCTTCATGTCCTGCTGCCTGAGTAAACAGTGAGTCAGAGTCCAGCTGTGAACAGCTGCTGCTTCATATTTGGACAGAAACCGTGAGAGTCGTATTGATTTTCTCCTAAACATCAAACTTTACCTTCGACCTAAATCCCTCAGAGTCACACAGAGTCCGTCCACACTGTTCAAACACTTCCTGTAAACCAGTCAGATGATTTTTATTATGTGATATTAATCTTTAAATAACAGGGATGTTAAACGCTGCAGTCAGCTTGATTAAAGTTACACATTTTTCTGTTTTTTTTTAATTCTTGGAAGCTTTTAGAATAAATTACTTACTCAACTAAACAAAAAAAATAACACGTCTTTTTGTTTATAACTTGGTTCTGAACAGTCTAATATGGATGTAAGCTGCATCTTAACATCATCTCAAATAATGTTTGAGATGAGTTTGAAATGAAAGTTGATTAAAAGAAAATCAAGTTTTTTTTTAGGGTTTATTGTGTCAGTTTTTGCAGCCATGATGCATTCTTTAATCCGTCTTCTTCCCTCTCAGGTGCACCTTCATCTACGGCACCCCGACCATGTATGTGGACATGGTGAGCCAGCAGGAGGCGGCAAAGTTCGACCTCTCATCCGTGGAAGCAGGTCAGAAAAACTGCTTTTAGTCAAACTTTTCATAAAGCTTATTAAAGAGACAGAATATGTGACACTTTCTGATTTCCTGCTGATATTTTGTTTCTGTTTGAGAGTCATTCTAATATATTTATTTTATGTATATATAGGAATTTGTGCTGGTTCCCCGTGTCCTCCAGAACTGGTGAAGAAGGTCATTTCTGTGATGGGCGTCAAAGAAATTACAGTGAGTCAATCTTATTATTACAACCAGTAAATATAAGTGTTTTTAAAATTGTTATTATAGATTATAGAAGCATTAAATTAATAAGAACTCACTTTACAAAATGACTCAGTGGTGCAGTTCCACTTTTACCCACCAGGGGGAGACAGATCCTTTAAAAAGTCCCATTAGATTAAACATGAACACATGAAGTCCTGCTGGAGACTTTTTTATTCACAGAAACTTTATGAGAGACAAAAAGAAAAGAGGCTTGTTTTTGTAAAAGTTTTATTGGATGTGAGCGTCATCACCACGTCCAACAGTCAGAGGAATGTAAAGATACTGAATAAACACGAGATATGCATAAAGTCAACAGTCGGTAACCGTCAGAGCTGCTGTGAAAGGAACTTTTCTTACCGTTTACATCAGTGATATGTTGAGAAAGATGTTACAGAGAATCTGCATTAAAATAAGAGAACGTACATTTAACATATTCATCTTTTTAGATTAACTTCTCCACATTCTAAAAACAACAACACCTGGATCCAGTTCCATAGATTTCAGGTGTTTAAATAGCTTCATACAGGGAAAATGGCACTTAAAGAAAGACTGATAGGATTTATAAAAAGCCAGCACACGTCTTCAAAGTCTTTAAAGTTTTCTTCAACTGGTGTGGTCGCTTTTAAATGAATGTTTCTCTGTTTGTGAGGGCGTAAAACTGACATCACAAATATAAACAAGTGTGAGTGAGTTTTGGAAGACACTCTTAAAGTTCCTCATAGTTTGGAGCATTTTATTTCTCTGCCCTTTAACTCTTTTGTTTGCTCAGGTAACCACCAAAATAAAGGAGCGTCACATGTTTCACTGGCTTCATGTCGAGCAAATCAAAGCTGCACAAATCATCATTTTTATATTAATAATGTGTGAAGCTGAATGTATGTGTGGATTAAATAAACCATGCATGTGTTAATTAGTGAGCTTTAGAGGTATTAGTATTTTCTTATCTTTGGACAGAGCCAGGCTAGCAGTTTCCCTCTGTTTCCAGTCTTTGTGCTAAGCTAAGCTAACAGCTGCTTTCTGCAGCTTCAAGATGAAACAGTAACTCTGTGAAGGCCGTTACACAGAATACACAGAATAAGTTTAATTTTTTTATGCACATCAAAAAAAGGCACTTCGGAGGAACAGACAACATTAAAAATAGACTTAGTGCCAAGTTATGACTTGTTATGAAGATTATAAAACAACAACATGAAGGATCCGTAGTCTGAGATAAGATAGAAAACTTTATTTCTCCTTCCAACCTTAAGAAAAGCAGATCCACCGCTTCCTTTCTTACCTTTCACAATAAAAGCACTGCATTACTGTGCACCAGAGGAAACTCTCTGTTAAAAGAATAAAATACTTCAGTAGCTCAGGCTTCTTGGTAGTTATTCCTCTGACAAATCTAAAATATGTTAAATATGCATTGCTATGAATAGTGTTAAATACAAATATTTGCATGCAAGTATTTAGCATTTTCTTGTTCTTTTTCTGTCCTGTCACCAGTGTGTGAAGGCCTTTAAAAAAAAAGGACATTTTTCCCAAGATGTTGCACGTTTCCTTGCAGCACATCTGCAGCGTTTACATGCTGATCTAAACCTCTGCAGAGGAAACTGTTTTATCCTGTTCTCTGAGCGCCTGAATGCATCATGAAAAGAGTCTTCAACACTTTTTGCAGCCTTTATTTACCCCAACGCTGCTTTGTTTTGGTGGTTACCTGAATGTTGTGTGGGACAGACTGTTTTATGAATGTTTGCCTGTGTTTTGCTGCTGACAGGTTGTTTGGCAGATGAATAGCTGGACAGTCTTGAAGTAGAATGAGTTAGCGTTGCTGTTTCGTTGCGTGTGTAGCCAGTCACCGGGACAGGCTCCTCCTCAGCGTCTCCTGTGGAAAAGACACAAAATGAGCAGCCAAATTAAACAGTCTGCCCTCCAACCAGAGACCCCATGACCCGGACTCTGTGTGCTGGACCCCAGGGCCAGCGTGGAAAAGTTCAGGCGGGGACAGACAGAGGACACAGAGTCCTGTGGTCAGGGAGAGAGAGAGAGAGGAGTGGAAATAAAGTGGTGCACGGCCAAATGCAGGCCTCTCCAAAACCAACTCAAACCTTATGTGGTAGCTTCAGAATCCAATGTCACATTGTACAGAAAACCTGTACACCAAACCCTCAGCAGGGAGGTGATTTTGTCCTAAATCGTCCTTTGTGAGGAGTGAAACTGCACCTCAGGCATGTGTGAAAACAGTGATCAGCGAGGGCGTCACGTCTCATTTAACCTAAAGGGGCTCTGTGCGGAAATTGTTGGTTTCTGTTGGTAAACAAAGCATTTAAAGTTAATTCCCAGCTCAGCGAGCCAGAGAGCAGGCGTGGCCGAGCGAGCGAGACGCTGAGCGAAGAGAGGGATCGGCAATAGTGAGAAAAGCTGTGAATCTGAGGGGAAAATGTTATTTTCAAGTTGTTTGGCATTTCTAGAGCTCAAATAAACACACACACCTCTGCACAACCCTGCAGGAAGGTTCTGCAGCGTGGATTTCATGTGCATGCAGCTTCATCCTGCTGCTGCTGCACATTTATAGGAAACTACAACCTGCTGCACACAGCAGAGCGAAAAGACGAGGAGCAAACTGTGTTAACCAACAGACAAGATCAAATCAAAATCAAGTGTTTTAAAGATGGAGAGAAAATGTGACAGATTTGTTTTCTGCTCACAACTGCAGCTAATTCATGTAGAACTTTAACTGCATCAGGATCTTTGAAAAGATGATTAAAATGAATGATTCAACAGAGAGGGAGAGCTGCAGGAGGAGGAGGGACATTTCTTCAACCAGTGAGCTTTTGAAGTGACGTCAGGAGGAGTTTGTCACATTTTCCAGCCTTTATTTTTAACAAACATCATGCAAACATTTTCCAAATATTGGCCTGATCCTTCACTGTGTATTTTATTCATTTTGTGTGGAAGAGATGTTTCTTTTCTCATGGTCTTGGTTGTTACCTGTACAGTACAGCTGCGTGCTCAGTGACGTGTGCCCTTTTTGGCCCTCTTCGGTTTGGTTCTGCAGCCGCTGAAGGCGCTGCTGTCTCTCACTTGTTTCCCTTTCTGCTGAGAGGGAGATGCACACACTGCATCCGGACGGTTACGGCTGGAGTCCATCCACCTGCAGGCAGAGAGCAGGAGGTTAGGAGCAGGAGGTTAGGAGCAGGAGGTCAGGAGCAGGAGGTCAGGAGCAGGAGGTGCTGCTGCTGTGTGGTGTGGCTCAGGTGAGGCTCTTACCTGCGCAGCGGTGCGAGCTGACACGTGCAGCTCCACGGGTTGTTGGACAGGGTGAGGTTAGTGATGGTGCCGTATTCAAGGCTCCTCGGGAGGAACTTCAGCTTGTTGTTGTCCAGGTGCAGCGACTTGACTGCAGTCACACCAGTGAACGCACCATCGGAGAACTGGGAGAAGGAGAGACGTGCATGAGAGACAGTTCAGACAGAGGTTTCTGTTGCAACCATGCAAGGTTATTACCAGTAGTATGTTATATTTATAATATTTGTACCACTTTACGTTGCCGTCAGCTCTTTCCTGCAGGGATCTGATGCTGTTATTGCTGCTTTAGTCAAAGCCACCAGACTCCATTGACAAAAACAGTAATTTTACGGTGCAGAATACAGAAGTTTCTGCTCGGTTTCTACCTCAATGTGTTAATTTGTTTGTGTTATTGTGTGACTTTAGTGTTTTAAATGATCAGTTTAGATTCAATAAAGTTACACAATAACACAAACACACTGACTGATGGAGGCGGCAGTCGACCAGCGACTCCTGTGTCCTGCATAGTAAAATAGCTGGTTTTGTTAATGGAGTCTGGTTGACACTTTATTATAAATAAAGTGTCAACTTTATCTGATATTTATATTTTTAGATGTGTGAAAGAACGTTTAGCTGCTGCTGGACATTGTTCAGTTTCTGTGTCTCCTGCCTGCTTCATTGCAAAGCATTGAGGAATCCTTATTGGGACGAATTTACACTTCAGATCTCCCTGAAACTCGTCCCTCCTCGTGTCCGTCGGGCGGATGCGGAGCGAGGGAATCTCTGGCATGAAAGCCTCCTCTCATCTTCCTCCGGCTCGCAGGTCTTATGTAAACACGGCCGGTCACGGCCTCCTTCTGCTTCATTCGCTCCTGCGAGGTGCTAAAAGCTTCAGCGAGGTGCGAGGTGGAGCGAGCCGTGTCTCCTCGGAGAGGAAGAGGAGAGCAGCTGAGCTTTGTGTGAGTCTGGAGGAGACGAGGCTGTTTGGAAATTTCCAGGCGAAGCAGCCGAGCGTCTGAAGCGATGGAAGATGGACGAGTTCCAGCAGGCCGAGGTGTTTTCGCTCTCTGTCCTCTTTGCCAGGAAGGCTCGCAAAGGGCCCAATTGTCCATTGAAGCGGGCGATGGCAAGCTAAAAATACTCCTCTTCATGCTGTGTTTACCTGTCTCCTCACCCCTCCTGACCTGTTTACAGGACCCTCCCGGCCAAAGCAGAAAACACACCTTGCTGAAAATAACACTTGTGTAATAATTAGACTCGGACATGCTTGGCCGAGCTCCAGCAAACAAAAACACTCTAAAAATACCTTCGTTTGGCTGGAAAAAGGGTTTAATCTGTGTGGCGCGCTCGCCGTCTCCGGCTGCTTCCACCTGGCGCTCGCACAGTCCCGCCGTGAGAAGGCTGTTATTTCACAGCGCTCCCTCCGGGAGAACGCCACACTGTGGCACAGGTACACTCAAATATTGGATTAACCTCAGGTATGAAGCCAATGTGCTGCAGGAATGTGTGAGCGGCGTGTTGTGTAACAGAGCTCGTACTGTATCCGTCCTTACTGTGAGATCTGATGTTTCACAGGCTGCTGCTGCTCTGAACATCAGGAGGAAGGACGAGCCTCAAACTTTGCTCAGATAAACGCAGAATCTGTAGATATTGAGGCGAGATTTTGAAGTATTCCAGTTCCTGTTTGATCGAGTTTAATGACTTTAAACAGATAGTTTGGATTGTTTAAAATGGGGTTGGAGAAGGACACGAACACCAGGCAGTTTACTGCTTCTTATTGTTAGTCGTATATTATATTTTGAATGTTTATATTTAACTTTGCCGTCATTCTCTATGTTTTGGTCCAAGCCACCAGACTCCATTGATAAAAACAGTAATTTTACAGTGCAGGATACAGAAGTTTCTGCTCTGTTTCTACATTGATTTGTTAGTTTGTTGGTGTTATTGTGTGACTTTGGTCTTTTAAATGTAGATCGCGGGACAAGCTTTGTGTATTAAAGTTGCACGTCCATTAAGAGTATTTTAGATGCAGACGTGAGATACTAAGAGGCGCCTGCTGCAACTTTAAGCTGTTTCTGAACGTTTTTCTGGAAGTGAACTGACTGTTCTGCCTGTTTTAGTACATGTGCATGATAAGTAAAGGCACAAATCACAAATCTGAGCTCAACAGACACTTTCAGGACTCACTGAGGTCGATCAAATCAGAGAAACCATCAGGTTTTAGTGGGATTAATGAGCGGCTGCAGGGAAAGGGGGTGTGAGCCGGACCGTCCGTGTGAATCTGCTGATGAAAGGAAGTCGGCGTTCGTCTGCCAGACAAACAAACATCAGGACAGACTCACAGTGTGCTACACAGCTTTCATCAGGTTAAACTCTCAGTTTTACTGAATGCTGACGATTAAAACCACTTGTAGATGATTGAAATCTCAATGTGAAAACGTTGTTTTCTGTAGTTTGTAGGTTTGTAGTCGGTGCTGAGAAAGTTCCTCTCCTGAACAAATAACTTTTGTTAAAGAATATTTAACGTTATGAGGGTTTGTTTGATTTCCTGTAAAAACTTTTGCAGCATGATTTATAAGATATTCTACAAAATGTTATTTAATCATCAAGGTTTTAAACTTAAAAAACTCTACTCCGTCCGTCCGTCCGTCTGTGTAATAAAAGCCAGTAAACCTCAGACTGACCTTCTCCAGGCCCATGCCGTCCAGGTTCAGTTTCTCCATGTAGCGTCCGAAGCTCTGGAAGGCGACGTCCGGGATGGTCCTCATGGGGTTCCTCCCCAGCGTCAGCTCCTCCACCACCCGCAGCTTGCTCATGGCCGCCGTGGGGTAGCTGGACATCCTGTTCCTGTCCAGGTGGAGGATGGCCAGGTTCTCCACGTCGTCCAGCGAGCCGGGCTGCAGCGTCGTCAGCTCGTTCCCGCTCATGTGCAGCCAGCGCAGGTCTTTGGCGCCGGTGAAGGCGCCGGGCCGCAGCTCGCGCAGCTTGTTGTCGTTGAGCTGCAGGATGAACAGGTTGATCATCGGGGAGAAGAGGCCTTTAGGCAGGTCGCTGATCTGGTTCCCGTCTAGGTAGAGGTAGGTGAGCTCGCTCAGGTCCTCGAAGGCGCCCGGCTTGATGCTGCTGATGTCGTTGTTGGACAGGTAGAGGTAGATGAGCTTCTTCAGCCCCTTGAAGGCGTGCGAGCCGATCTCCCGCAGCTGGCAGTGCTGCATGTGCAGAGAGATGAGCCCCTTGCTGTCGCTGAAGGCTCCCGTGGGAATGCTGCCCAGGCTGTTCCTCTGCAGGTTCAGCAGCCGGGTGACCTCGGACACCCGCGGGATCTTCTTCAGCCCCACGCTGTCGCAGATGACGTGCTGCAGGTCTCCGTGGCAGTGGCACAGGCTGGGACACTGACCCGGGGCGCCCTGCACCGCGGGGCCCAGCACCAGCAGGCAGGTCCCCAGCAACAACCAGCTCACACAGCGCATGCTGACGGCAGGAAGACGGAGAGAAACCCTGTGAAAGCTCCAGAAAGAGGAACTTTGTGTTTGTGTTGAGAGAGAAACAGACGGAGAGAGAGAAGGAGTGAAAAGGTGAAGGAGTGAACGCCGCACTGACGGCCGGCCAGCAGCACACACAGCACTATTTATAACATCTCAGAGAGAGAGAGAGAGAGAGAGAGGGAGAGAGAGAGAGGTCTGCAGGAGGAAGTCCAGTCTGAGGATTTAACCCTGAATGAGCAGGAGGACGCCTCTCTCTCTCTCTCTCTACCTCTCTCCCTCCCTCTCTCTCAGGTGGACGTCTCACAGCGTGGTGGGTCCTGTTCGATCCTTCACGCTGCCAGATGTCTCTATTGTTGTTCAGTCTGCTGCGGCTCCTGTGCAGCTGTTTTATAACCTCTAATAGCCTCCAGATGCTGTTTCGGGTCATAACAGTTGCAAAAAGATACTTAGAGAGGAAGGTTTCAGGTCCCCGTTATGTAACGCTCTGTTTCAGTCCAACCTGCGAGTCGTTTCAGGTTTCCACTGTAAAGAGACGGTTATTTTAAAAAGTCTGAACTTGAGCCACAAGCAGTCAAATCTGGGAACAAAGCTGCCGCTGTTCGTTTCACCTGATTTTAATAAGAAAGGAAGTAAAAGGTGCAGCAGGACGTCGCTGCCCGGCTTCAGGAGATGGATGGACCCACCCAGGATAACTGGAATCTAGAGTTTACTTAACAAATCTGACATTTTATTGGGAATATCGTCTCCTCCCTGATTTTCCAGGTGAACTTTTCATCTCTGAATGCCGTGCAGGTTCTGTTTGTCCTCCGCTCTTTAACCCTCTGATCGAATCTGTGACCTTTATGACACCAACCGTCTCTTTCTTATTTTTATCAGGATAAAACATTTTATTTCCCTCTGACATGTTGTGGAGGAAAAGTATTCACAAAACCACAGAGTACTTTTCACATTCCTCCTTTATTTGAGCATTTATTTTGCCCTGTAATCCACTTTTAACCTGTCTGAAAGTGGATTAAATAATCTGTATATAAACACTCGCTCAGTGCTGCCGCCTGCTGCTCGCAGTGTGCAGATGCTGCACTAATTATCCAACATAACATAAACTTTGCATGGTTTGCTGATGATTTCTTGGTGCTGATGATGTATTGAAGCCTCCCTCTGCTCTCCTCAGATCGGGTACGGCACCACGGAGAACAGCCCCGTCACGTTCTGCGGCTTCCCGACAGACAACATGGACCGGAAGTCTGACACCGTCGGCTTCATCCTGGACCACTTAGAGGTACTTCAACACTCAGTGTTAGGACACGAATCACATGATAACATGAGAGAGTTCTACAGTTCTTACAGTCCAGTGTAAATGGAAACCTATTTCAGCCAGTTATACAAATAAAAATGAAAACTCTCCTTTTTTTCTTTTCTTTTTGCTCATATTAAGTCGAAATTATGAGCTAAAGAGTCGAAATTATGAGCCAAAAACATCAAAATTCTGAGATAAAAAGTTGTAATTATGAGATAAAAAAAGGCCAAAATCTGAGATAAAAAAAGTCGAATTTATGAGATAAAAAGTTGTAATTATGAGATAAAACAGTGGAAATTATGAGATAAAAAAGGGCCAAAATTTGAGATTAAAAAAGTCGAATTTATGAGATAAAAAGTCGAAAATCTGAGATAAAAAGTCAAAATTATGAGATAAAAAGTCAAAATTATGAGATAAAAAGTCAAAATTATGAGATAAAAAGTCACAATTAAGAGATAAAAAAGTCGAATTTATGAGACAAAAAGTCACAATTATGTGATAAAATGTCATAAATGTGATATAAAGTCATAATTATGTGATATGAGATAAAAATGTCGAAATGATTGAGAGTGTTTTAATTAAACAGCATCAACATATTATTCCACTGACATTTAATCGAATAAATCCCAGAATTGATATGTTTCCTTAGACATATATGATTAACTCTGTGTGATAAACATGTAATAAACGCGGCGCTGCTCCGCAGGCGAAGATCGTGGATCCCTCCACAGGGTCGGTGGTGCCTCTGGGAACGCTCGGGGAGATTATGATCCGAGGATACTGCGTGATGCTGGAATACTGGAAGGACGAAGCCAAAACAAGAGAGTGCATCTCCAACGACGGCTGGTACAAGACGGGGTGAGAGGAGGCTCCCACACGCCGTCTGTGTATTTTAATGTGTTAAACTTCATCCTGACACATGATTCCTGCTTCCTGCAGAGACATCGGCAGCATGGACGCCTACAGCTACTGCAAGATCGAAGGCCGCATCAAAGACATGATCATCAGAGGAGGAGAGAACATTTACCCGGCGGAGATCGAGCAGTTCCTGCACACACACCCCAAAGTCAAGGAGGCGCAGGTGAGCCGGCGCTCCTCCATCGGGGAATTTAAATCAGTTTTTCAACGTATGGATTCTACATTTTTCCATGAGAGACAAAGTTTTATTTCCAGACAGAAAGTTTGCAGACATGCTGCATGGTTGTTGCTTTTTTATTACTTTTTTTAAATGTTTTTTTAATCAAATATATGCACAAACATTAAAGTGAATTAACAAAATAGGTAAATAAATACATTAATAAATAGACAAACCAGCAATAAATCAGTCAAAAACATTAATGAATGAATTATTATGTAAATGATCACACATATAATAATAATTATAATAATAACTTCAACATACAATACTGTAGTGTTTTTCTTCAATAATATATTATTAAATATATATATTTTTATATTTAATAATAATCTGAATTATTATTGTTAT
>CAFUXE010000908.1:0-33959 GCA_903364295.1 Serranus cabrilla
CCAGACTAAGTGCGATTCAAGGTCTTCTATTGAGTGGAAAATTTAAAAAAATGAGTACCTTGCCTGGTACGGGTATATTATATTAAAATTATTAATCTTGCATAGCCCATAACATTAGTGTTTCTCAACCATGACTTAGTACCCTTTGATAAAACGCTAGATTTCCAGAATTTTTCTGATTGGTACATTGCTCTTTAGCACTTTTTGGAACCCCAACCATGACTCAGCACTTTAGAAACCTGCCAAAGTTTACATCAGTATCTCTTTATGGTTGATGCGTTGCTGTTAAGCCATTTTGGGTACCTCTGTTTAAACGTACTGCTATTGTTTTATCACAAGTTCTTAACCATGACTCACCATTTTTAGACAACTGCCTACTTTTACAACAGAATCTCTGTAAATGATGCATTGCTCTTTTGGGTCCACATACGTCTATTGTTCTCAACCACGACTGCACACTTGTAGAAAACTCCCTATATTTACATTAGTTTTTCTGCCTACATCATCAGACTGTTTCTGATTGTTGTATTGCTCTTATGCTGTTTTTGGGACCTGTTTCTCTAAATATTATTATCACAATGTCTACTTTGACTCAGGGTTTTGTACAACTGTTTACAACAGTATGTCTCATTTCTTCATGATGCATTGCTCTTTTGGAGACCTCTGGGTCCACCTACCATTGTATCTTCACCAGCTCTCCTCAAACATGACTCTGCACTTGTAGAAAACTGCCTGCATTTACATCAGTATCTCTGAAAGCAAAACTGGAAGTCGGTTGAGACTATGAAAGAGCAGGTATCTCTGTCAATAGGGTAAACTGATTTATTAATTAAAAAAATGTAAATAATTTAGTCAGTTAAGCCCAAAATATTAGTATAGGTCCCCTCCAAGAATCGCCACCTTAACGTGGTGGAGGGGTTTGTGTGCCCCAATGACCCTGGGAGCTGTGTTGTCTGGGGAGCAATAGCTCCTGGTAGGCAAAGTGGTTCCAGGGAGGGGCCAGACTAAGAGCGATTCAATTATATTAAAATTATTTATCTTACATGGCCACAAATGGATGCATTAGCAAGTGGCATCTGTTATTCAAAAAATACTTTTAGTCCAACTAAACACAAGACCAAGATCTCACAAACACTTAAATTCTTAAAAATCACAAATAAAACAAAGTACAACAATTTTCATGAAGCCAATATTATTCAATTATAACTGACACCTAAAACATTTTTTTACATGAATACCAGTAACTAACCCAAAGACTTAATAATGACTTCTTATATAGACCAAATTTAGCATTTAGCTTAAGAGATTGCATAGCATGTCTGCAGTTTAATATATATTTGAAATGAATGAAGATTGGCTTTCAACATGTAAATCTTTAATGTTTATGGAGACTTTAGCAGCATGTAATACATTTTTGCATAAACTGACAATTCTTCAATGTTGTTTATTCAAAACATTTGTTTATTGGCTTAAATGGTGGCTATTAGTACTATAGTTGAGTAGCTGTATATGTATTTAACAAAAGGAACAAAGTTATCAAGCGTGTCAGGTTTACTTAAATACAGAGTGTTGCTATCTATTTTTCTTAATGCAATAATGCATAAATTACACTTCAACAGCCCTTTAATCCCTTTGCTCATGACATATTGTTCTTTGAAGGAGTTTCTCCATTCTGAGGAGCTCACCTTCATTTCAAGCTAATGTGGAGTTGGCACTTCACCTAAAACGGAGAGGAAGATGGGAAACCTGTAAGTATGAGAACTTTTTTATTTTTAATTTTTACAATGTATATACAAATGTGTGCTGCAGGAATGCTACCTGATGCCAGCGTAGTGTGAGGACGGGCAGCGCAAGATGATAATGGGGGCAGGTGCTGATCCGGTTTGGGTCGATTCCATCACCCAAGGGACCATGGCTGGCTCCTTCTGACTGGGAGGTGGCCTTAAAGGTGCTGCTTAGTGGAGAAGGTGCCCACTGCTTGTAAAAATTCTCCTCATCCTCTTCGTCCTCTGGCTCAGACTTTTCATTGTACAACTCAGTTGCTGCCACACACTCCAGCTGGTTTGGGGGATATAGAGAGAAGAATCACTTTAAAGGTATGTTGTACGGATAATCTGAAAAAAATTATCACTTTTGACCCACTAAAAGTGTGTGGCAGTGTCTGTATTTTCTCCTTCTGACTTTTCTGTGTTGGGTGTCACAACAGTTCCAAGGCTGTCATGTTTTGTGTTTGTCCTGTCACTTCCTGTTTTATTTTGTCACCCTTCCTCCTGTGTCATGTCTGGTGTCTTTACTTCCTGTCCCCTCCTCTTCCTGCCCTAATGTGTTTCACCTGTGTCTCATTATCTCCTTCTCCCAGTGTGTATATACACCGTGTGCTCCCTCCTGTCTGTGCCAGTTTGTTATCTTCCTTTGTGATTTACTTACCAGCGTTTTCCTGTCTGCCTGCCTGATACTATCCAGCCTGAGCCGTTTCCTGAGCCTGCCTTTTCCCTGCCGGTACCTCTGCCTATTGGACTGCCTCGTCATGTTTCCACCCAGCCTGCACGGTACTGTCTTCATCTCATCCTCTCATGTGCCTCTCAGCCTGATCTGCGTCATTGTGTATGACCCTGCCTGCCTCGCTAATCGCTCTCTGCTTGTCTCTAGTTAGGGCCTGAGCACCAAGGGTGCGAGGACCTATTGAAATTGAAGGGATTATTAGGGCCCGAGGACCTATTGAAATTGAAGGAATTATTATTCCTTACCCAAATTGCTAATTTAGGGGCCTAATCATTTTCAAAAACTCATCAAACTTGGAATATACGTCAATCCTGGTTTTAATTTACATATTTAACTGTTCGTAGGAATGGGCGTGGCAAAATGGCTCAGTAGCGCCCCCTAGAGTGTGAAAATGGAGCGGCACCCTATGGGGAGCATTCACGTAAACAAACGAAATTTGGTACACATATGTATCATGGGGAGACGCACCAAAAAGCCTCTTGGAGCCATACCCAAAACCCAACAGGAAGTCGGCCATCTTGACTCAAGCATGGCGTTTTTGGCCATTTTTTGCCATCTGGACACTTTGTACTTTGACGAACTCCTCCTAGAGATTACATCGGATTGGCTTCAAACTTGGTCAGTACAATCATAAGGCCTTTGGAATCTAAAGTTTTTAAAAGCTTTAATGGTCGTCGCAATATGTGGGCGTGGCATAGCGGCAAAATATGGCGTGATGCCATAAAAACTGATTTGATTATATCTCTGCCATACTTTGTGGGATGTTGTCCAAACTTCTCATGCTTCATAAGACTCCACTCCTGAACAGGGTTGGGCAACAATATTTCATAATGCCCCACCCCTTATGCTTAAACCACTCCCCCTTTCATAAAATGACCACGATGTGTACTTCAGACTTTAACGCACTGCTCCCAGAGCCGTTTAAAGAGAGAGTCATGACAACTCCGTTCACCCCAATGGACCATTTTTTCACAGCAATGGCGGATCATGGAGCCCCTCAATAGTTCCCGGAAGTTGGCTGCAGCTACTCACAGCGCAGTGGAGTTGCAGTGGCGCGGAGCGTTTGAGATGTAATTCTAGAGGGTAAGACATCTAAAGTATCAGATTGTTTATTATCAGCTCACCAGAATCAAATTAACATGTTAATTAAAGCATGCCGGTGGATTATCCCCCTCTAAATTAGTAGATATAAGGCAACATAGACAATGTTTAACTACCGTTAGCGTGCTAGCTAGCTAACGATGCTTTGTGCTTATCAGCGTCTTGATCACAACCTTATTTTTTACAGTCTATGAGCAATATAATAACTTTCACTCCGGCTCATTTTATAGAAGCCATAGCAAGAAAACAAAGCTCACTTGCACCGTAGCTGTGCTAGCTGCCTTAGCTAGTATAGCTAGAAACATGGCTAAAAACCAACTTCCACATTATCCATGTATTAGTCTTAAACAAATAGTTTTCCTGCTGTGGCCTTTACAAAATGAGCAGTGTTTTAAAGTGACTAACATTTATATAACATGTAATAACACTGGGGCGCGTGATTGTAGAGTTGCAGGAAGGTAAACTAAGATATCATTAGGAGTTTTAGCTAGAATACAGAGGTTATGTTATACATTAAAAATGAAATGTTTTTGTTTTACATCACTATTAATATGGTTTGATAAATCAGATTGTAGGGTTCTAACTGTAAATAAAAACATATCTTATGGTTGAAGTGTTCATACACATGCATATCACAGAGTAGCTTAATGTACAGTAATTGGAAAAACCTCATACTCACTGGACATGTATACAGTAATTATATAAAGAATCTAAGACAACAAAAAACATGAAACAACTTTCTACAGATTCATAATACCTAAGTAACTAATTTCACTTGTTATATCATGTTAACCATCAGCAGCAAAAGCTGTTAATTATCACCACTAACAAAATGTTTTCCTGTCTTTTTCTCTCTTCATCACTTTAAAACAGAAGAAGATCCAGAGGGTGATTCAGTGGAGTCCAAAGTTTACCTGAAATGAGAAAGCACCCTCAGCTTTGGGGGTCTTGTATACCCTTTCCTGAGCCTTATTTTTTAATAAAAAAAAAACATTAAGCTTACCAATGGAGTGTTCTTATTGAAAAAGTGAAATGCAGTGTTTGAATATGATTACCTTGCATTTTGTTGTTTTTGTAATATTTAATAATGGCAAGATATTTTTTGTGGGAACACCATTCACACTCTGTTCTGAGCGATTGGAGCGTTCCCATGTAGCTCAGCAAACCATGGTGGAGACGACACACATGAGAGGGCAGAGACAAACTGTGACATACCCTTCATATTTCTAAATGTATTAGTGATGTATTTAATGAAGTCGTGTTCAATAAATGCATATTAAATATACACCAAATACATATTAGTATATACAGCTCCTTAAGTTGTCAGGCTTGTCTAGGTTGAAATTCATATAGTGCTTGATTCAATAATATATAGTATGTGGGCACATGATAATTGCAAACAGACAAATTTAATTCAATGTATTTGTAATATATTTAAAAGGTAATACAGTAAACACATTCACCTGTTGGTCTTTCTTATGCAAAAGTTAATATTATTATTAATGTATATTAGTGATTGAGATTACTTTGGCCTTCAGTTACCTGGAGATTACTGAAACCACCATGGAAAAAAAGGGTTTGTAAAAAAAAAAAAAAAAAAAATCTATAATCTGTGTTTGGAACCTACTTCTCTTCCTCTCTCTATAAATAATCAACCATGGACAGGACATGAATGCACATGTACCAAATACTAATCCTTAAATATTTGTGAATTTTACTTTTTAAAAAAACAAAAAAAAAACAAAACAAAAAACTTATTAAACTACATTAATATAATTATATACAGACATGGTCTTACTATGTTGTAAATAAATGCATTAATTGACTACCAACTGCCAAAAATCGCAGTTCTTCCGCTCTGCAGAATGTATTCTTATTGCCCACCAAGGACTTCCGGGAACTATCTGAAGTCTACATGGATCACGTGACGAGTAAGCATTTTGAACTTCCGTTGTCGCGACTCTCTCTTTAAACGGCTCTGACTGCTCCTACAGATTTAATCCGATCGATTTCAGACTTAGTCAGTACCATCATAAGGCCTTTTGGATCAACGGCTATTAAAAGCATTACGGACCATCACACTATGTGGGCGTGACATGGCGGCGAAATATGACATGATTTGTATTACAAACGACACCTTATAACTTGACCATACATTGTCCAATCTGCCTCAAACTTGTCATGTTTGATGAGGGTCCAGACCTGAACACATGTACCCAACAATATTTCATAAAGACCTGCCCCTTATGCTTTAACCACGCCCCCTTCTGTAACTCATGAACCGTTTGTAGTAGAAACTTGTATGAAGTGTCATGGAACTCAGCAGAGAGTCCCTGTTTAATTACTGATTGATTACCCCGCTCCTTTTCATTAGCCACGCCCCTTTTCTATAACTAGTGAACCATCAGTCGGAGAGTCTTGTATGAGGTGTCAGCGTACTCAGCAGAGAGTCCCTGTTTAATGACTGATTGATTAACCCGCCCCCTTACCCTGGCCACGCCCAGTTTCGTAACTCATGACCTCTTTGTCGTAGGTTGTTTGGGGAGGCGACCGACGAGCGGGATGCCTGGTATGGCCGGCTCCCACCATTGCTCCACTCTGCTCGGGCCCGTTCGTCGCTGCTTGCAGGTTTAATTATATTCTCTTTTTGGACCATTCTCTGTAAACCCTATAGATGGTTGTGTGTGAAAATCCCAGTAGATCAGCAGTTTGTGAAGTACTCAGACCAACAACATGCCATGTTCACTTAAATCACTTTTCCTCCTCTTTCTGCTCATTTGAACTTCAGCAGGTCGTCTTCACCATGTCTACCGGCCTAAATGCATTGAGTTGCGGCCATGTGATTGGCCTTTTATATATTTGCGTTGAAAAGGTGTGTGTCATAAAGTGGCTGGTGAGATTTCTATTACTCTCATGAGCCCAGATAATCTGAATTACAAGCTACAGCAACTTGGCATGGCAAATATTTAGCACAGCTCCTGTAGCCAGTGGACAATGACACCAATAACTAACCAGGCTTTGAATTTGTTACCACATGCACCCTTCATGGATGAAGTCTGAATGTTATACTTTGGGTGAAGGATAATTATGTGACACCAGCAACTGGAGGCTGTTTAGTCTCAAAAGGTATTTATAGTCATATGTCGCAAATATAATAAAATCCTGACCCAAACTTAGCCACGCTGCTGTAGTTTTCAGTTTGTTTACTTCCTAGGATAGAGGTTGTTTTCAGATTAATCTGATGGAAAGGAACTTTTTACCTCAGTTTGTGTCAGCATGATTTGTGACATCCCAATTAATTTAGAAACAGAACATTTAAGAGCCTAGATTTCCCGGTTATACAAACTGACCGTAAACTATTCCTACTGATTCTTTTCATTATTTACTCATTTGCTTTCATAACTGTGTAGTTGTGCATCAATTAGCAGAAGTAAAAACATTGGCAATTGTGTGCTTATTTTTTTGCTGTTGTGTGTCCCGTAAAATTTTACATTTGCAGAAATATTTTTGCTTAAACAAAAGTTGCATATATTGCAGTTCTTCATGTGACTGCATGACATTTACAGATGATACCGAAGAACTGTGTGACCCCCATCAAAGAAGATTCCTTCCATGGGTATTTCATGACATGTAATATTCCTGTCAAGAAAAAATTACCACTGAGTTGACATTGAATACATTGGCAGACAATATATAATTCAGCAGAAACATGTGACACGTTGGACTCTTCAGTGTGTGAGAGACTCTTCCTGTGTTGATTCTGTGTTATGAGCTGAGGTGACGGGGGAGTTCAGGTGAGGGAGCAGCACACAGTTACAGACAGACGTAACACAGAGCAAAGAAAAGACTTTAATGAACACTGACAGCTTTTCAGCAGTGATGTTCTGAGCACAGCACATGCTATATGTCGCAAAAACTTTAAGGGTTCTGTATTTGCTTTTAATGAGACAAAAGTTCTCATACTTGGATCTGACCGAGCCACAAGCTGGGTGACTTCCTGTGTTCCCGACACAGCCTGTCCCACACACAACCACCCAGCACCGGTCTTGCTGTACAGTCTTGCTGTAAGAATAAACTACTGTCACACATTAGATTTCTGTGTATTCCCACTACACCATGCAGGCCAATTACGAATTAACATTTCCTGCAACACAAAAACAGTGAATGTTCTGTTTACAGGAAACCACATTGTGAGCTAATTTTAGCGTTGTGTGAATGTGTGAAACCATGCAGCTGTGGCAACTGTGTGTGAATTTGTGAGATGCACATCTCTCTGATTTATCAATACATCAGTTTTAATGAGTTATTTGGATATGAAAGCACATTTTAGGACAAAATTACACGTAAAAGGGGAAGCATGGGTGTTGTTTAGCCTCTTTAAGAAAACCAATGAGTCCTCTAGTCTACCACTTCAAAACCATCAGTGGACACAAGTGTTTCCTGTGTAGCCAAAGCTCAAAAGGCAGTTTATGTGCAGAAGAACTACAATGTCATTCAAAAAGGTGTGCTGGTCAGAATTAATCTTACTAGGTAAGGTATAAAATGTTACATTTGTGCATTAAAATGTCTAGACCTATGTAACATATTACATTGAGTTACTTACATGTACTTACAGTATAACAAATGTTTCCAACAGTTTTCAGACTCAGTGAAATCAGTAAATTTAATCAAGAATACATTTTGTGTTTATTGCCTGTCAACAGCTTCATATACCCTTGGTGCATATGGCAGCGGTGTGATTGTCTGCCAGAAGCTGTCCTGAATGAACTTCCAGTTTTAGGTACACATTTTTAAAATACACCTTTTATTGAAGGTTTTAATTCATTTTAGAATGAATGCAGGCTCCAGCCACTCCGACAGTGGGCAGAATAACAACAGAGGAACAGGTTCTTAATGTGAAACGTCTTTATTTAGTGTTATTACCTATTTATATCACTTTTTGTTTTGAAGAGGAGGACACTCCTTAATATAATTCACCTACTTGTAAAAACCACCTGAATGTCTGGATCTTTAGTTTTCAGGGAAGAAGTCTAGGTCAGAACCTCGTATATATGTCTGACCACATTTGGTCTGTACCATTTCATTACTAGTGTCTATGATGATGCAATAGTTTTTTATATATCAGTTGATATCGATATATATGTCAATCTTAAAGCTTCGTTTTAAATCCTCATTGAGATGTGAAGATAAACAGGGTTCATTTTGATTGAAATATAATTTATTTTCCGAGAGCAGTTGAACATGACTTAATCTTAATTTTGAACACAAACAAAATGGACAACACATTTTTTTTTTGGTAAATTATAAATAAATAATATAGGTTATTAAAAAAAGTCAAAAGCTTTCAAGTTTTACAGAAGAACACATTAAATGTGTTTGAGTCCAAATAAATAAAAAACAATCCTAATTCTAAACTTCTAAAATCTCCAACTATGTTTTACAGAAAACTACCACACTGCGCTGCTCTCATTATCATTGGTTGTTCATGTTGTCTGACAGCAGAATTATTTCTATCGCAACTGTATCGACAATGACTTACATTTCTATCGAGGAAAAGTTATTTTGTGATAATTATCTTTATCGTTTTATTGCCCAGCCCTGTGATGTGAATATTTGGATACTACTTCCTTTCAGTTAAATGTATTAGTTCACACTAAGGGCAGTGACTGGCTGCCACCGTAGTGAGTGAGGCTGAGCTCACAGACAGACCAGGTGCCTTGATTAATCAATTAACATGCAGCTGTCTGATTGAGCTTCACTTAACAGGATGGCAGACAGAATCTGTGTGGATTGCATGACAGAACGTTTATGTGCCGCTCACGTCTCCCTGCCAACCTGTTTGAAAACAGCTGTTAGCGTAGAAGTAGTCCACTCAGTCAGCAGTCACATACAGACCAGTGTGTAGGACTAGCACCCGGTTGTCAGCCAAGCAGCCTCTCTGCTGATGTACCGCTGCAGAATAGGAGAGAAACTTATTCTTAATATGAAACTGCTTGATTCAATGTTTTTACAGGTTTTAATCACCTGTTTGTTCTAGAAAGACGGAGACCTCTGTGGATAATTCTGCTGCTGGTAAAAACCTCCTATACAAAAAACAGTGAAGACTTCTAACTGAGAGAATCTGACTGCAACTACAGCACTGTCTTTGTTGTTGTTTTCCTATATTTCTTTGTGCTTTTCCCTAAAGTAACACTTCTGAGCACAAGCATACCGTTAAGATCTTCTTAATGCTGGCTGTCTGTGGTGCTGAAGAAGATGCTGAGTACACTTTAAAGTAAACTTGCTATTGCTATCCATTATATGATGCATTAAATACATTCATCACAAAGTGTTGCAAACTACTAGAGTTTATACTTAAAGTTATTCAGTTTTGGCAATTTCTGTACTGTAAAGGAGCATGTGGCAGATAAATACACACCTTAAATAAAAAGCATATCAGTAGCTGAAAATATCAGGAAAAACACATGAATTATGCTGCACAAACTGTAAACAAAAAATGAGGCAAACATTACTCATCAAGACTTTTCTTTATCTTTCAATTCGTCTCTCACTATGTCAGCAAACAAGAAAAACTTTTCTTCAAGAAGTCAAGGTAACACAGGTTGAGGAATTAATATACAAATTAACATAATGGGGCTCAAAATAGGCGTTTTCAGAGCTTTTTCACATACAGACGTTTTATTGTTTTATGTGTCAGCACTGCAAGAACTAGAACCAAGCATAGCTCTTAGAATGCTAATTTGAGTGACCTCTTAAGTTCATATTTCAGACTCTGTCAGTACAGAAACCTGTGAGTGATGTAAGTGTGCTAAGGCCCAAGTGCACCATTGTAGAAAAGAAAAATGTAAACATGCAACACAATCGTTTATTTATTTAATTATTTTACATTACTATAGCATTCCTATTTGTGGTGCATTACAAACAGAAAAAGGCCCATGAAGGTATGTTGTTCTCAGTGAAGCTCCCCACTGGGTAGTTCCTCTTCTGTTATATCATTATATCAATGACTGTCTCCGATATAGTAAGCCAGCCAGACAAACAATTAAAATTTTAGAGCAACACTGAAAAGCTCAAGCAACTACAGGTCCAAATTCAAGTCAGGAAAATAGAGTACACCAAGTCAAAAGGTGTATGTTTTGTGTTGGTCTTGCACTTTGGCACAACATTCCTGCCTGGTTGTTAACTACATAATAGCACACCATAACACGATACAGTTCATGTTAACATATATGTTGTATGTTGTGATATTATAGATTGTTAGATAGATAGATAGATAGATAGATATAGTTCAGTTGTATGGGAGTCCAGTGTCATCTGTCAGAAGGAGGTGAAGTGTTATACAGTTCAATTGCTTTTGGGAGGAAAGACTTCCTATAATGGTCCTTGTGACAGCGAAGCTGTCCGAGTCTTCTGGAAGAGGAGCTCTGCTGTCTGTCCGCTGTGTGGTGGAGAGGGTCGAGGTTATCCATGAGAGACAGCAGCTTGTTCAGTGTCCTCCAGCTTCAAAAGTCTTCTGTTTGCAGCCAATCACAGAGCCAGCCTTCTTTATCCGATTATTCAGTCTGTTTGTGTTGCTGGCTCCGATGCTGCTTGCCCACTGAGAAGAACAGAACGCCAGCCATAACAGACTGATAAAACATTTCCAACATCCTACTGCACACGTTGAAAGATCTCAGCTTCCTCAGGAAGAGGAGTCTGCTCAACCCCTTCTTGTATACAGCCAAGCTGTTGGTCTTCCTGGTCAGTCTGTTGTCGATGTTAACTCCAAGGTATCTGTAGTCCCCCACGATCTCCATGTCACTTCCCAGAATGCATAGGGACATGGAGCTATCCCCTTCCTGCTGAAGTCCATCACCATCTCTCTGGTCTTGTCCATGTTCAGCAGCAGGCCATTTTCTCCCGCCCACTCCACAAAACTGCCCATCAGCACTCTGTACTCCTCCTCCCATCCATCTCTTACACACCCGACAACTGCAGTCATCAGAAAACTTCTGGAAGAAGCATGACGCTGAGTAGTACTGAAAGTCTGTGGTGTGTAACGTGTACAGAGAAAGAGATAGCACAGTCCCCTGTGGAGCTCCTGTACCACTCACCACCACATCAGACAAGACCATCAGAGAAGCTGTGGTCCGACCGTCAGATAGTCAGTAATCCAGGAAACTCTTTTCTCTGGAAATGTTCAATGATCTACCCATTTGCTCTCAATAGAAGAGGCTTTAATCAGCACATTACTGCCTTCTTTACTTCTTTTATTTTTTACTAGAATTCATTTGTATTGCGTATATGGTCCAGTTTAAGAGTCTTGCATATATATGCACTTAAGAGACTATAGAGAAACTGAAGACTGACAATGTTGATACAAGTGGACTGGTGATTAATACATATCAACCTAAATTAAATAAAAACACATCAGGATCTGCAGTCCTATGTAACCATGGTTACCAGGTTTGTGATGTCTGCTTATCCAGGAATGGAGTGCATCATCTTACTTGAGTGGCGGAAGTTTCCTCTTACTAGAACCATTATGCTGAGAAAACAAGTGAAGTGAGTCAGAGATTTGACTGTTATAGCACTCCTTCAGTCAATTACAGACAATCTGTGTGATCCCTGTCTCTAGCTGTTCTTCAAGCTAGTCTGCAAGTATTATATGAGCTGCCTTTCTGCTTTACCGGCGTTCTGAGATTTTAAGTTTTGCAGTCTGTAGGCAACATTATCAATAACCAGCTGTCAGGCCCTCTAACTGACGAGCTGGCAGAAACCTCGAATGAAGAGCTGACCAGACGTGAGGAATATACAGATAGAGCAACTGAGTGAGAGGGCAGGGTGGATGTTTATGTGTTCATATGAACACAAAGCACATAGTGTGCATGTGTGTGAGGATTTCCAACTGTGTTCAACAGCTTTTGGCAGTGGCACAATATATGGATTGCACTGGCGCCGCATTGAGAGCACGGCTGCTACAATGATGTTGGGTGGAAAAGCATTTTAAAGGTTGCAGACAGATGTTAAAACATAACCTCAGACTCTCTACACACCATCATGCAGATGCATCTCTGTCATCCAGATGCAGTTCCTGCAGAAAGTGATGAAATTCACAGAGCTGTTTGCACTTCCAGATAATGTTATTAATCCACACATGATAGCTTTTGGTTTTCCAACACATCTGGTTGATGACAGAAAGTAATGGCGGCATTGTTTTCACTAGAGTATCGTGAATAAATCCTGTACCAATAAAAAGTGCGAGGTTCCCTTGGTAAGACTTGTTTTTAGCTTAGTCGATTGCCAGAAATGTTGTTGTTGGTAAGTCTGGACCACTACTTCTTGGAGGAGTGAGTAGTTGATTAAAAGGAGCGAGGAGTCAGCAGTCAATGACGATATAGAATAATCCAGAGAACAAGATTTTTAGGTATTGTGAATCAGAGAGGTACCTCACCATACAGTCCTGAATATGCAAAAAGGATATTAAGCTCATTAGTCAACACACATACACACACACACACACACACACACACGATTCCCTTCAGGCTCAGGCCTGGCAGAGATAATAATATCTTTGGTATTTTTGTCAGACACAGATTTGCGTTGATGAAATCTGGGTAAAATGTAAGTTGATGTTTTCAAATGTCAAAAGTGATCATGTGACAACACAATGTGATACATGTTAGCTGTCTGTAAAAGAGCTTGTCATATTTTTATAACACGTAATGTGTGCGTGTGTGTGTGCTTCATAACACAGTACAGTGCAAGGGCCCAGGGGATACATTGTAGTTTCAAGATGTTAAATGAAATGCAACAACACAACAAGTAGCTATTTACTGACTAAACTGAATGCTGCTTGATCCGTGCTCCTGCTGACTTCCTGTTTGTTTCTACTTCTTTCTACTTCCAGCATTTTGGTTTCAAAATGTTTGCAGTTACTCCTATAACAAAGTTTAGACAGCACAGGTTTCACAGTGCATTCTCAATGATATATAATCCCCCACAAAAAATACAAACGGGGTTAGGGTTAGGGTTAGGTTAGGGTTTTTTTCCAAACTGCAAACGCACTGTGATACACAGCGTGATAACAAGTAAACCATGCAGTCGGTATGCTGTTGGTACTGTGCATTTTTAACAGTAAACGTCTCCTTAAATACTGATTAAATGCTTTCAGGCTTTTTTTTCCTTGTAGTCACTAGAGGGATCCTTTAAACGGTGTGCTTGTATACATGTAGAGTAAGTAAATTCTTACTTATACATGCAATGATATATTTTTAGGTTTAACTATTGCATGTTTTTGTAGCCTCAGGCTGTAAGAGAACCACTTATTCATTAAAACACTGTGACATAGTAAAAATAATCATTATTCTGGGACAGAGCTCCATTTCTGTGCCTTTTAAAGTAAGCCTTGTCTTCCACAATAATGAATTCACAACAAAAACAAACAAACAAAAACCTCAGAACTTCAGCAAAAAGAAAGATACCATCATTATTATCTGTCAATATGTGTTTTGGAAGGAAGAAATATAAAGTATGATTCCACAACCGCATCCCTCCCCTTAAATGTATTTTGGAACCCATTTTTACTGATAGTTTTATTAATAACCTAATACCATGAGAAGACTTCTTTTAGTAATTAATACAAAAGTCTACACTTTACTGAGCATTTATCGTTGCTAGAATCTGAAGGAAGAAAAATAGGAACCATTGCTTGGGGCTTTCAATTTTAAGGTTGTGGAAGCCGGAGGATTATCTGTGTTGTTGTATTGTTTTATGTTCTGTACCGGTAAGCAACACTGTAGTGTCTTTAAAGTGTTGCTATAATTGTTTTTAGTCAACTCACAGAAGTCAAAGGTGTCTCAAGGATGCAAATTGGAACAATTGGCTAGTGAATGTTTTCACGTAAATCTGTCTGGATTTGGGACACATAGATGTAACTGGACAATCCTGGATAAACCGGGACATCTAGTAGCCATAATCTCAATGTAAAAAAAATCCAGGTCACTTTATAATACAAAGGCACATCATTAGAGAATGCGGTAGCCAGTATACATCCTCAAAACTGCTACACATTTCAGAATTGTCCTAAATCAACATGATAATCTACATCTGAATCCTAGTGTGCAGTGAAACTTGGTACAGCTCTGTTCAAACATTTCCATTCTGTGCTAGTTTATGGCTACTTAAAGTAATGGCAACACAACAAATGAGCTAGCTCACATGCTAACAAAAGCTAGCTACCTGACTAGCTACAACAGATTGAATGTGGAGGGCCAGATGTTATGCCTCGTTGCAGGTAACCAAAAAAGAATGATTAATGGCCTTATTTGTAGGTTCAGATAATGTACTTCACCAGATGGCGTGACCATTATGGATCAAATCGGAAATCTATAACAAGTCTGAGCAGTTTCACGGTCAGCTAAGACACAGTCCCAATGAGATTAAGATAAGACAGGGGCTTTTCATGTATAGGAACGAAAGAGGAAATTAGAGCAACTCAAAGAGGCTCAAAAAGGAAGAAGATGAAGATGTAGAGAGAAGGGTGATGACAGCTGATCACAGTAAAGATGCACATTTCTTTTATTGTGCCACTACGACTATCTGGTAACTTCAGTCCATCATTATTATATTATTATGTGAGACAGAGAAGGTTCATATGCAGAGGGAAAACCTCCAAAACAAAAAATAAAGGAATAAATGACTATGCAAATACATTAATATGACATTAAATGAAAATAATATTAAAAATAATTCAAAGGAGTTAATGAATGGATAAAATGTTACATAAATAGATTGTTCTGTTTTAATTAAAATGTTTTTGGTCATAATTTTCCTAATACCAAAACACCAAACAGAGCAAACAGATTCCAGAAAACTAAAAAAAAACTAAAGAACAGCCTTTTCTCAGTTACAGAAAATAAAACCATCCACACTCACCTGAGAGCAAAACACTTTAGTATGGCTGAGAGTATTTTCCAAAGACTTTTATAGCCAAAAGATTCCCAAAAACACTGATGAGGTCAACTCCTGGTCTTTAGCAGAGGATGAGGAAAATCAGACTCACCGGGAAACCTTTAAAGTGGCTGAGCTCATCTCTAGAGACCTTGGGAACCAAAGGGCACCTGTCACCACAGAAGGCCAAGCAGAAGTCTCCTGGGTGCTTCTGGAGCATTATGGAAAATGAAGTAGCCATGTCCGCCAACTCTAAAACCTGCTTCGGCTAACAAGAATGTTTATATCTATTTTTGAATACAGTTCTTATATGAACTAAAAAATAATAGACTTTACTTGACTGCAATACAGCATGTCTTCCAAAATTGAGTCAAGACTGTGTGTGAATGAGATCTACTCTGAGCCAAAGCAGAGTCTCTACATGGACAACACAAAAGACTGCACTGTGTTCAGCCAAGTCAAAACAGAGATAACAGACAAAATGTTTAGAGACTGAGACTTGACGTGAGCACCACAGTCATGAAGAATACTGGAGAGGAGGAAGGGAGAAGAAAAAAAAAAGAGAGAAACAATGTCAGCAGGAGAGGTTACATGATGAGAGGAGTAAAGAGGAAATGAGAGAGGAGAGTGGAGTGTAGAGAGGAGAAGAGGGCTGCAGTGAGAGCCTCTCATATCAGGCTAATGTGTTTTGTGGCATCCAGCAGGTGTGTTCCTTGGACAGACGCCAGGTCTGAGAGAGAGAAACACTCGCCCCACACACACATAGCAACACTGATGGTCAATGACTGTGTTTACATCCGGAAAATGTTAATGCGAAAGCACTATTATGTCAGTATGACAAATTAGGGCAATAACAGGAAACATGAGCTTCACCATCATCACATCTCTCCTCAGGCGGAGTTGTTTATTTAGTGATAAGACATGTTCCGAGTAAGAGTGAAAGTGGTATAGCTAAAAGTCCTGATTTTTCTATTTATGGTCTGCGTAGACTATGTTAGGTTCAGAGCTGACACAGGTCTCTGTTTTGTTGACTTGTCAACTTGATAAGTTGGAAGTTAAATGACTTGTCTTGACAGCATTGTTGTGATTGGACCTCTACCATGTCAGTCAAGCTCCTTGTGATTTATATGTGAAAGAAAAAGGCAAACTGCTGAATGTAAGATGAAAGATTCCTGACCGTCAGACTGCAACATCAAACTTAGCTCGTCATATGAAGACTCACTCAGCCAGGCGAGATCAATCTGTTTTCTCACAATTCCTTAACCAGCTAATGTTAGCCTGATAATGACTCATTTCACTGATCAACCTAATTGCCAGGATAAAACATTAGCATTGTTTATGTTTCTGCAAATCATGGATACACTAAATCTTAATCAATGTGATTGCATTTTAATTTTTGCACATTAAATGGCTTTTAATGTTATCAGTTGAATTGTTATGTTTTTGTTGGCAACCCTGTGGTTTAGGTCTAGTTAGTTAGGTTTAGGCACAAAACCCCCTCTTAGTTAGGGTTAGCTATTTGACTTGGGACTTGACTTGCTTTAACTAGGGATTTTACTGAACTTGACGTAACCTCTGACGTGACCTCACTGTACTTGCTGAAGAGAAATGTATTTGGAACTTTAGCCTCGGATCAAAAGACTAGAGTCACATGTCTAGTTAGATGATTGGAAGTTAAAGACATATAGATTAACACACTAATGATCATTTTGTAAAAAAAATCAAAAAAAATCACAGAACTCTTTTTTCTTTATGGGAGAAGATTGGGAAAATATTCCGATGTTCAAGAATTGTTGTATGACTGCCAAGGTGGTTGTATTATGATTTATCTTTCTATAATAAGAAAAACTGGAGACTGAGGAACATTTTCAAAGCTTTTACATTAATAAGTGGCTCCTTCCACTTCTCAGCATTATTTTTCCCAGAATGGTGTGGTCCACACACACAAGCAGTCGTAATAAACATTTTAGTAAGCTAGTATTCTTTTATTGTTTTTTTGTGTGTTGCTGCTGTATTGATCTAGAATCAACAACGCAGAATGGAGCTGAGACAGGTGAGAAGGAGAAATAAGAAGTAGCAGCCGATATGGTGGCAGGAAGAGAAGGGAGGAAGAAAAGAAGGAGAGATGTGATGCCCACTGGCAACGCTCTCGCTCATGCACAGATCTGGCCCTGAAAGGTCCGTGGCAGGAGGGCAAGCTGGGCAGTGTGTGTATGTGCATCTGTGTGTTGGAGCAAGTGAGGGGAAAGAGAAATGAACAGGGTTGAGACAAAGAGATTCAGGTGGAGCAACCAGGCAAAGATAGGAGGTAAGGATGAGAGGAGAAGAAGAAAGCAGAGAGGGAGACACAAGACATGGAGGTGAGAAATTTCACAGGACAGAGAAACGGAGTGAGAGAAGAGAGGTAGAGGTAGAGCCACCATATGGCATCGCTTCAGGGGACAAGGTCTAAGATGATTGATCAAGGAAGATGTGCCTTGGTAAGACCACAGTGTCCACTCAGGACTGGATAGATTGTTTCATATCCAATGTAAATAAGAGAAAATACTGAGTGTAAAAGACATTTTGCTTCTGGTTAATCCAGAGAAGATGACACTGAAGAGGAGGGATCATTTTTTCAATGCAACCCACTCCAACCCATGACATTTTATCCCTCTCATGCTACTTAATGTCTTGTATGCACTCTGTGTTTCCTGCTAGTCTATGGTGACTATATTTTTACCCTCACAAACAAGAACCCTTAAGTGCATGTATGTTTTTGCACATGTGTGTAAATGCATGTGTGCAGACTTCCTGCTCAGCCCATTATTTTCTTTTTTTCTACATTTAAAGGGATGCACAATCCCATGGCCAGTAAACTCTATGATCAGTTTACTATTTATTGAAAAGAGAATGAAAAGACAACTCAACGTAAAGATAATTTAAGCAGTGCTCTCTGAATTGAAATGTGAACCAGTGACATTTTTGCTTTGGAATAAGACAAATTATCTCTCTTCTTGGCAGCTACTGCTCTGCAATGAATGGCACAATGTGTTTTGTATCAGCTGACATAAAAACAGCTTAAAGGTCAAGTAGGCAGGTAACTGGAGAAGGCAAAAAATACCACACCATTATGAAGCCAAGTGAGACCTCTAACAGAGCACTAACAGTACACTAAAATATGTGTCTGAAAACATTTTAGGTGAGAAGACGCTGTAACATTATCTTGATCTAGAGTCAATCAGCGCTATACTTTGACAGTATCAGAGATTGCCGCTGTGACATCTGCCTCATGTATTACTGTCAGTATATATTGACAGTTTCAATAAATACTACTGGTAGTTTACAATAATTTGCACTTTGCTCTTTCAGCACCATGGATAGCTCACTACAGAACCGGAGAGCGATAAGCAAGGGAAATAAACTACATTGAAAAGAAAAAGTGGTTTGCTGATTATACAAATAAGATAAATAGGTAGTTTATTTAAAAAATAATGTTATTATGCCTGACTACTGAGAAAGAACAGCAACCCTGTTGCCTCGTGCTTAATATAAACCTGAACAACAGCTGACGGACTTCTGGAGCATGATTGAGTTTTGATGAGCTGCATTTGTTACAGTCACTGTCAAGCTGAGTCGAAGAGCAATGCTGAGGTCAGGATTCAGTTCAACTAAATTGTTGCTGTTAATGTAACTAAGAATCTGTAGGTCAGTGGTTTCTTTCGCTGACATGGCACAAAAAGGTCCTCAGGATCCACATCATCCATGCTAACACAGCTGTCTAGTTTACGACTTTGGATGTGTTTTTACTTTCTGTCTTCCTGAAACGAAGCCAAACAGGCGGTGGAATGACTGATAAAAGTGCTTGCTAATGCCTGTAGTGGAAGGTCCATGAGTGGGTGGACAACATCTGTCCTGCTCAGCAGGTGTCACTGTCACTTTGGGACTTATAGCCTACTAGAAGTGGGTTTTTGTTTTTTTGATTCATAAGGTAGAAAGGACCATTGTATTCACTATGTCTCTGGCATCTGTTTGAGTAGATGAACGTCCATTTCACGTTGCATAATCACTCACTGGCGCCCCCTACAACTCTTAAACGGAGTGGAACCCAATGGTGAGCTTTAACGTACCGGAAGTCGGCCATCTTGTCTTGAATGCTGTTTTTTGTTTTTTTTGAATGCTGTTCAAAAGTAGGCCGTGACTCGTGGTGATATCAGCACAGCCTGCTGGTGAAAATCCAGGACATTTTTACAGATATTTGTCCCAGTCATACCTCGACTTCTGGTGACCAAAGTCACATTCAACAAGTACTTCAGCATGAAGCCAATTATCCCTGTTTGTCGTTTTGTGTTTTTAGAGTTTTGGGGCATGGTGCATTTTTCACATTGACAGAGGTAGGTGCTAATCTAACCTAAAGACATCCCTGATCTGTACTGAAACACAAATCATAAAAAGAACTAAGAAGTGTATGCCATTTGCAAAAATGTGGGAGTATTCCTTTTTAATTTGAAGCATTACACAGTGTATGAAAAATAAAGACAGTGTTTGACACCACTTGTCAAAACTTTAGGAATGTGCAAATCCCAGGGAGCGGTTGAACTTGACACAAGAGGAGGACAACTGTGTCAACACATGATGCATTGACAGACAGTATCCTGCTGCCTGAGCTACCAAGATCAGCTTCATACGCAGAGCATTCAAAATTACTCGGGCTCTGTGGCTCTGTGTGTGTGTGTTTGTGTGTGTGTGTGTGTCTGTGCCCGTGTGTGTATCCAGTTGGTATTTTGAAATTTCCTCCCATAACTGCTGATCCATGAATAGCCCAGCTAGCTGCTTCACCACATGTCCTGTCATTGAGTGCCTAATTGGCAAAAAACATACACACTGTTGCTGTACACACACAGAGAGATGAATAAGTATGTCTGTGCACACACACATGCACACACAGACACACACATATTGCAAATACAGTTTTTTGTTGCACAGCCACGCACATAAAGTGAAACAAATAAACACACACACATACACACACACACACACACACACACATTGCAATCCAGCAAAGGCAGAAGAAAACACAATTAGAGGAGAAAAATGTCAGGTCTACTTCACAGTGTGCAGACTTCTCAAGTGGCCCCCCAACCCTCGCTGTGCCGGGAATGGGAATTAACAGGGCCGGTAAATAAGGAATGTGTTCCTGGGAGAGTTGCCCTCCGGTCACCGCGCTTCCAAATGAAGACGCTTTTAATCTGAAATACTCTTGACACTTATGGAAAACTGTGCCTTCACTATTAGAAATGAAGGATAAGGTGTGGCTGTTCTATTTGAAGTAACCCTTTGATCGTTTTGCCATCAAGGTCTTTAACACCGAAGTGCAGTGACAGATGAATTATGGGCCTGTGTGTTTTTCTATTTTTTTTAAGTTTGCATCTTGATTTGTTATTTTCTGAAATGACTGTTTTATCTCCTCCAATTAGTGTGATAAATTGAAGCAGTAGAAAGAAAATGCATGTAAACAAATGCGCCGGCAAAATGATTATGTTGCCTTTTTCTAGAACTTGACGGCTTGTAATCCATCTCTTGTAATTTCTTAGTTGTTGTAATACACTGTTAAACCTGTTTTACTTTATTAAACTGATTAAGATAATATGGTGATAATGAGGCTCACAGAGGTTCATTCTAGAATATGACCCTCTCTTCCAAATCATCAGCAGAAAAAAAAATAATAACCCGCACGCCGAGGAAGTCATTGTGTCTCAACAACACCCATTTTACGCTGAGCTAGTTCCTCTCTCTCTCTTTGTGTGACTGACTATCATAGCCAATTTTACAGTAAATTACTCCCTAAACAAGCTCGATAGAGACAAGCCAGCAGTCTGGCACCCGGCGCTCGCGTGTAAACATGATTATATCGAGGAAGTGGCTTCACATTTTCGAGCACACAGTGACAGCCAATTAGGGCCTGCGTTAGCGTGGCTAATTCTTCAAATGCAGCATGGCGAGGAACGACAGACTGGGATGGGGAGGGAGGGCAGAGGAGTAGGAAGAAAAAGAGGAAGGGATTGATAGAAAGAGAGAGGAGCAATTAAAAAGGAAAACAGGAGAAACACAACAGATTGGGTTGTAATTACTGTATGTGAGACACCATATTAGTGCTGTTTATTTTGAGTCAGACACTAACAGCCGAGAGAGCTATTTGTGAGTGTGTGCGTGAGTATGAAGACAGTGAAATTCAATTATACCTGCCATTAGAGTCTATTGGATGTCTATAGAGGGAAGGAGACGAAGAAAAGAGATTTCATTTTTATGCTGACAAGAGGCAGAGGGGTATGTGACACCACTCTGTCAACGCTCACTAAGTTTCCTGCGAGTGCATCTGCCGGGAACAATTACATACAATCCCATCCATGTGACAGCTTTGAGCAAAAAAATGCACCAATAATTGCTCACAGGTAGGATCTCACTGCAGTGCCAGCTCACCATCAAGCAGGCCACGAGGCTATTGGATAATAATTGGAAGAGCTCAATTAGTTTGTCCTCTCTCCTCCCCTTTTCCCTCCGTCTCCATAAACAAAAAGCGCATTACGCATCGATCCCCGGGAGTTGCTGGGGTAACGAAGCGGTGGCGGGTTTTTAATGAACTGTCTTGTGCCAGCGGCTGGAAAACGCTCCTCTTCTGATTCTGATAATTAAGTTAGTCCAAATCAGATTGAGGGGAGTGAGGTTTTTACAGCCATTTTCACCAGCCATTTAATTTAGCTGCTCCCCATCAGGGCCCAGAGGGGACATGGCTCAGGCCTTTCAGGGTGATATTACCAGGGATTCCCCTTCTCACTGAAGGCTGTTTGGCCCTCCAGCATTTCACTGAGTGATTTCCTCCAGGCAGGGGTCTCACAATATGGTAACAAGCGGGCAATTTCCATCTTTTTTTCTATGTTTATTGATGATCCAGTGCAAAGTGCAAGTCACAGATTGGGGCTGCAAATTGCCAAATTCCTGGGTGGGCCTCTCAGCGTGTAACACAAACAATACAGCTTATTTCCCTTAATACAATGTCTGACATGCCAGAAGTGTTTAGCAGGTGGCAGCAGGTGGCCGGGGAAAGGAGGTTAGCATCTTGTTAGTATAAAATATGTGCTCCCAACAGAAGACCAGAGGCAAAGTATTCTGAGAAGAAATCTGACCATGTGTCCTGCCAGGGTTTTTGGACTTTTCATGCTATTTTAAAGAGCTAGTGGGGTGAATTCAGACCTTTTATACTTTGGCATTATGATGCAGCTATATAGGCATCTTTCTTATCCTTCCAATGCAATTACACCACAGCCCTGTTTATTGTGGGTACCTACCCATGTAATAGCGATGTACCAGCAGTCACGCAGAAGCTTTTGTTTCTGGAGAAGACGATTAAACTCACAGAGCTGTGTGCACCTGTGATATTATCAATCCAGGCATGACAGCATTGGTTTTCTTACATAAATAGGATTTCCACAGGAGGTACAAAGCACCAATAGTGACTTTTTTGGTAAAGGTTGATGACAGAACGTAACATTAATGGTGGTGTTGTTTAAACTGCTTGCTGCTTCTCTCGCAAGTAGGATGAATAACCACAGATTTAATCCTTAAAACGAGACATGCACTGAAATGAAAAAGCATGAGGTTCTGTGATGCATATGTGCTGCAAAGACCAAAACATGGCCTGCAAAAGACTAGGTAAGGTTTGTTTTTAGCTTAGCTGAATCCCAAAAATTTGCTATGTAACTAAAGCTGTTGTGGGTGGATGGATGGTTTAATGCTCTGTAGATATCATACATACACTCAGTATTAGTACAGTCAGTTCAGATTAATAAAAGAGAGTAAAATCACCATATCTTAGACCTCATTACATACAATCCTTTTTGTGGAATATTAATGCTTCTTACTATTTAATATATTTTGATGGAGGATAGAATTAATACATTTTTTGTGCTGGTTTAGCTGAACCGTCTGCCTGAAGGCATCAGATTTTTCATATAAAGGCTAAAGACATTAATGTTCCTTTTACACTTTGACTTTTGAGTAAGACATGGGAGCTTAAATGCTGATAGATAACCATTCCATATTTGTATTCTATATTGTATTATGGTGTTTGATTTAGAGTCCAAGCCTTTATAAAAAATGTTTCCTGTGATGTAGCTTAGGACAAATTAAGGTTTTCAGCATACCATGTGAGCAAGCTGTTGTTGTACACACTGAGATATTTAAACCTGATTTATTGATACATCTGGAGTAAAAGAATAGACTTTGGATGAAATATCATCTCCTCAGTTTTCTTCACATTCACAATAAAATCAGTGACTTCTAGCCAGTCGGAGGAGTCAGTTAGTGAGTGAGGCCGTCAATTATGATATAAGATGATAAAAAAAATAAGTCAACAGGTCAATAAAACATTATTTAAAAAAACAATGAATCACCGTAACTGTCTGTGCAAAGATAAACACTAAAGACTAATGATAATTGGTCTGGATTGGCCATCAGCATGTAACACACAAACAATAGGCTACAGCTTATTTCCGCTTACGGTATACAAAGTGGACATGCCAGAAGTGTTTAGCAGGTGGCAGCAGGTGGCCGGGGAAAGGAGGTTGGCATCTTGTTAGTATAAAATATGTGCTCCCAACAGAAGACCTGAGGAAAGTATTCAGAGAATAAGTCAGAAGATGTTTCCTTGTGGGGTTTTAGGACTTTTCATGCTACTTCAAATAGCTAGTGGTCACTGTCTTACAGTCACACTGATTGATGATTGCAGTACGTAAAATACGGCTCAAGTTAAAGGCTAGATATTATTAAAACTGTAAAGCTGCATATCTGTCTTCTAAATCTGAGTGCTTCTCTCCCTCCCTCTCGTCCTTTGTGTCTTTCTGCCTCCCAGTGCAGCTGTTTTTAATCTTGTCGAGGCATGCTGCACTGCACTTATGTGTGTAATTCTCATAATTCCCATGTTAAACGGAACATAATCACACTAGCACTGAAAGGCAATTCTGTTCGACCTCAGAAAATGAAAGGAAAGGGGAAAAAATGACCCTGTGCAGGTTATTGCTTTCCGTTGAGCATGCGTCAACAACTCTTGAATTTAATGCATTCCCGCAGCGTTGCGCGGCTCACTGGCCCTCAGGGGAAATAACAGAGTGTAGCCATTAGGGGATTGTAGACGCGTAAAGGAAGGAAAGGTGTTGAGACATATGCAGTGTAAGACTGTATAAGTGGAGGATTGAGCGTGTGGGACCTGAGGCCTTATCGAAGCTCTGGCAGACTTCCTGATTTATCAAGTCTTAACATGACAGAGCCAAGTCACATTTCATCCCAAACACAAATGCTCTGTTACAACTGACTAGCAAATCATGGAAACCTTTTTTAAGGTTTAATCGTACCCATAATGTGTGTCTGGTATGTCTAAAGGCTTTGTGTTAGCCAAGAGAACACTCAGCCATGTCTGTCAATTCACTGTATGTTGGGATTAAATCAGATAATTCTCCTGTTGGTGAATGAACATGACAATAATTACACTGGTTACTGCACATCTTCTTGAATCAACTTGTTTTTAAATCATTTTTTAACCTTGTTTGCTTCTTTCAAATCCGCTCCCTCCTCAGTGATTAGGATAGATTAAATGAGGAGTGGGGATGCATATTTTTGGCCTGGCGTCTCCTTGCTCTCTATTGTTAAAAAAGTACTTCAGATTTCTAAAGGACACACAAATCTCCAATTTCAGTGTTCTGCATGGAAACACGGGCAAGACCAATGTATGTTATATTAAAACATTTTGCCACCTTTAACCCCCTACTCAGGTGGGCCGCTCTGACGCCAGGTGATCCAAGTGGAACTTTTTTTCCTCACATTGTTGGTGGAGGCCTGGCAGACCACTAGGTGGTGCCCATCTGGCATTTGGCAGTATTGCCAGATGGGCCGGCCCACCCACTGAGCTGTTAGGCCAGAGTGCCAGTCCAAGCTTGGCTGTAGAGATGTCTGCCTTCTCTCTAAAATAATTACACTAGATGACACTTTGCTTGTGGTTCTCAAGGCTTCAAAAATATATTTAGAAAGCTCCACAGCAACGTCTCTTTCCAAACATTATGACCCAGTGACTGAAGATAATCCACAGACCTTGTTGTAAGCAGTCTAATGTAGGACCACTGCTTTCTATGTATTTTTAGTGATTTGAGCACTGCAGTCAAATTTCCATCTCCAATACCAAGCACCTCACACCAGAACAATACTTATCTGGATTTTGGACCGCCATTGTGGGGTTCATTGTATTAAAGAAAAGCTGGAGTAACGACCTTCATAACACCAATATAGCAAAATCTCTGGATGGACAACAGACGTATTCATTTGCATTTGGACTCTGTCGAGTGGGGAGGTTGTGGCTGCCCCTGGCCCGAGGGGGACCCACTTCAGGCCCAATTGAACATGTATTTTTGTTGTGTAGCTGAATATTTTAAAATAAGTTGTTTGTGTGTCTGAGAGGGTGCCCCCACCAGTGGCGTGCACAGACTTTTTGAAGGGCAGGGGTGAAAAGAAAAAAAAAGGGCATATGTTCTTGCCACTGAAGAGGGCAGTTTATGCGCGTTTTTGCCTCCCAAGAGGGCACTTTAGAGCACGTTTTTGCGTTGCTTTCATATTAGCAGGTCTCGGTTCAATAATAAATCTACAGCACTGTTCATGGTGATAGTAAGTAATAATTAGTAATCCACATTTCTCTAAGTCCCACCCTTCCATCATCAAGTTTCCCCTTGGATCCTTGAATATCCACATATCTTATACTATACAATACTATACTTTACTATTTATAACATATTCTATAGGCTTTAGACTGTATAAAGGGGCCACTACAGGTCCCTGCCCCCTCTGCACTGAGCCATAGGCTCTGCGCCTGCCTGGCCACATGTAAATGTATTTATTTCCTATTCTATATTCATGTGTATGTACATTCTGCATGCTGTGCAGAACAATGACCACACTGAATACATGCATATAAGCAGAGAGTGCATTATATTAGTATATAAAGCACTCTGTGAGTTTGCTTCTATGTATGTGTCTCGACTTAGATTTGTTTTTTGATGCTAAAGCGCTTTTCTAATTGGCGAAGATAAGCAATACTTAACATCTCCTAAATATTCACTCATGCACACATACGCCATTACAATAACACGCAGCATTAGAATATTAGGTTTACTGCCCAGTCGTTTGTCAAAGGGCTCTTTAGGGGCTGTAAAACTGTCTGAGTGTGGGGATTTGTCATCACCACAAAGGCCTGCTCCTTCTATTAGTCATAAAATATATAGAGAGGCAAATACAGGCTGTGATGAAGACGCAGCAGTGAGATGGAGAGATTAAATGTGTGTGTGGGGGGGGATTGGATAAGTCACAGGCAGCAACAGTGATGCTAAGTTGTTCACTGAAGTTTTTGTGGTTTCTTTATGATGAGCACACAGAGAGAGACTAAAGGGGACAACAAGGGGGGAGGCAGAGACAGAAACTGTGCAGTATGAAGTATACAGTGTACATCCTCAGCTCTATTTCAAGTCTTTCTGCATGAGTGTGTGTGTCCGCCCTTTGATGCAAGAAGTTATTTCCCATTTTCAATATCCTGTTCTATTTCATTCTGTTCAATTGTATTCCCTTCAACTTCTACACACACACATACACACAGATAGACAGTGTTTCTATGAAGAAAGATGACGCCATTGAAGATGATGACAACTCCCATCTGACATTTACTAACCTTTTGAGCAGAGAGATGGGGATGGAAGAGGGAAAGAGAAAAGGAGAAGAGGGATGGACAGATGAGAGGGAGGGGTGCAGACAGGGTGGAGGGGGGTGTATGCATGGCATTCCTGTTTTCCGTTCCTTTCACCACCATATTGTGCTCAGTTGTCCACAAAAAGCTTTTGTTGCCGTCTGCGCCTATTTTCAAGCTTAGAGCGTAGAGATTTTTTATGCTCACAAAGCCCTCAATTTTTTTCTTATTTGGCAGATGTGGCATTCTGCAGCACTGTATGTGTGTTTGTGTGTGTGCCGTGTTGTTTAGTCATAATTGATTGGTTGTTATGGAAAATACCTCAGTACTTGGTTGAAGGGAAACCCACTTTTTTGGCTGGCAATCCATTTTACTGATGCAAAAAAAGAAAGAAAAAAAGAAGAAAGAAAAACCATGATCATGTCTAAATGTGTGCAGTATTATGTTAGTATTTACTACAAATACTAAGAAGTGAAAATTTGCTCATTAAAAAAATGTCAAATAGTACAGAAAGTACAGAACAACAGACTTTAGGACATCGATTCTAACCTAAATAAGATATAGATTTAAAAATCCAGGATTTATTTATTTGTGGTGTTGTTTTTTCATTGCTTTACTTCATTTACGTCCCATTGAATCCATCTATACATGAAGAAAAAATACATTGGTCAGTTAGTCCTTTGCTGGGTGTGGTTACAGAGTGGTCGTTGTTGTCTTCCAAGTTATGTTTAGTGCTGCAAACATACTCTGTTGGATATTAAGAAGTTCAGAGAACTTCTGCTTTGGTCTCTGGGCTGACTACTGTTGTAGTAAACTTTGTGTTCACTAGTCAAAATATTGATGCACAGAGCATTCTGAGGAGAGGGTAGCCTGGTGACTGTAGACCCTCCCATCTCTGTAGGGAGATCTCAGCCTGTCCCCTGGGGTCTCTGTGTCCCGAGCTAGATGCTGGAGAAAAGGGAGCATGGCCCTCTCCTCTGGAAGGTTCTGGAGAAGAATCCTTTCTTCCTAATTCTTTGGAATCAAAGTTGTAATTTAAATCAAAAGTTTGTTGGTTTTACAGTTTTTTTTAGTAGATTTTTATATGGCTGCTTGTCCTAACACAACATGATATAACATTTAAAAAGTTTGGTTTACTTCCACATCACTCAACCTTTAATGCAGATGTGGTGATGCCCCTGCAAGTAAGTACCAACTTCAGTGTCCATTAATAATATAAGTACATCGTAAAATGTTGAGGAGTCATGCCAATGATCATGTTAAAATTTAATATCCCCTGATGTTGAACAGGTGTAATGTTTACTATGTTCCTTTGCATCAATGCTAACATTTGCTATTTAACTTAACTTAGCGTATAAAGTACGCCTGAGGCTGACAGTCCAGCAGGTACTTGGCAATCAAAGTATTGGACAGAATCCATCTGACCTCATGATGATGCTTGATGAAAAGAAAAAATTTCACCTACCGCATGTCATGGCAGTCCAACTAATTGTCAAAACATGAGTTTCAATGTTAAAGCAAGAAGTCAACAGGTCACCAAAGTTATTCATTTCAAAATCATGGAATGTCTATACCAAACTATCTGTACAATCAGTTGCTGAGATATTTCAATCTGGTCCAAAGTGGTGGGCCTGCATTGCCACCCATAGAGCCACGCTGCTGCTGTGGCTAAATGCCTAACATTTAATCCAAAGATGTTCTGTAATGCATCACTCAGTTCAACTGCAAATGATTGATTTTTTATTTCTCCCCATTTGTAAGTCATACCTCATTCTTTGGTGATACTTGAAGTGGATTTAATCCTCAACAGTACAGTACATCAGCCCTTCCTCTGTCTGAGCCAATAACGAAACAGCAAATACCATAAGCTCCCCATCAATTCCTCAGGTGCTGTAATGGCTTGTCCAAGTTAACAACTATCACTGGGGATTCAAAATGAACAAAGGGTCAATTGGAACAGAGTGAAGGTAAGAGGAGGGAGCGAATAGATGATGAAGAGTAAAGGACATCAGAGAGATGGGCCTGTGTACACATGAGGGAGGATGATTAATATGATTTGGTGATGAATAATGATATGGTGCTGATATCTTGGGTTGTTAATAAATGAGCAGAGCAGGCTGGAGTGCAGACGGCACATACTAATCAAAAGCTACTGTGGGTGACCTAGCCTGGGAAATACACAGGAAAACACACATACAGAACAGTGTACACACACATTATAGGGGTTTGTGAATATTTTGTTACATTACTCAAAGCTCATTTGTTTTGAGGTCACATTGGGACAGCAGAGCAAGCTGAAAACCGATCATGTGTTAAGTCCTCCAAACCACACAGTGACATAGGTCTTGTGTTCCTTACCTGAAATATGACCCACACAGCATTTCTAAAATCAGAGCTCCTACTTGTGATCCACGCATCCTGAAACTAAACATTACAGTTGCTGTTTTAAAAACGCTGTTAACCTGAAATGGTTGTAGTTTTATTAGGCTATTCAACAAAACTACTTCCCGAAGGTGATGGGGAAAAGTACTTGAAGAAGTACAAGGTTGACTGGTGACAGAGCGGTGTGAGCTGGGCTTGCAGTCTGCAGACTGAAGTGGTGCTAATACCTTCAGATGCAGATGAGGGTTCTGGCAAATGTATCAGAATAGTAAGTGAAGTTTTTAGTTGTTGAAGTAAGTTGAAGCATTTTTTGCTTGTTCATGTTGTTTGTTACCATGTAGTTTCTGTCACAGTAACCATTTTTATACTTCTGCAAAAGTGCCGTAATGAGCTCTGCCATCATTTTGCCTTTGGACATTCATACTGATTCCGGTAGAGACGCGGTGTAATATTGGTGTCCTTTCACATTGCAATCCGAAGTGGGAGGAGACGTAGTGGCGTGTAACAGAGCAGTGGCGGTATGTGTACAATAGGTGATGGCAGCGGCGAGTCCATTTAAAACAGTGGAAGAACCGCCTGTCGTGCTATTTCTCCATGTAGAGATTTTACAAACTCAAGCAAAGTTGATTACTGTGAGATTCAACTGACACTAACTTTTTATTACCTACAAATAACGTACGTTACATATTTTCCATCTTGATGGCTCCACTGGTGGTTCACATTGATTCCATCTCAAACAGTCTCACCAATTGAATGCCTTTCTTTTTAGCTCTGATGGTGGTATAGAGATATTTTCTGCTGGAGTGAACCTAAGAAAAACACATTTTTGAGTGGAAGGAGACTTAAGCAGCACTTAAGTAGCAAAAACTGTTTCTACTTTACATAACAGTACTTTAGTGACAACTCACAAAACTACTCTTATCCTGTGCCAGTAAAAAAAGACACTCTAAATATAATATGGCTTTTTCTCATTGCAATAGATTTCACACTTCAAGCAATTGAACACCATTGACTCATTAGCAAACACATCGATTCAGTCATTATCATCATTAATTCGACTGCATACATCATGGAGAGTATACATGATGATATTGGAAAGAGCTTGGTTGATGCAAGAGATTTAAAAAATAGTTTCCCTACCCAGATGTACAACAGAAACATCATGACAGTTAGATTTACACCTGTAATCCAGTTACTCAGCTTCAGGCGATGCCTGTGGCAGCAGTGAGCACTGACTATTTGGCTTTCTTCTCGAAGATGTTGCTCACACACACGCAGACACAACACACACACATCTGTGGGCTACAGAAAATGCCTTTCACTCACTCCCCCTAACAATGGCAAGCTACAAATATTCAGCCTCATATTCATAGTGAGACAGAGAATTCCCTGCACACTCCAGCTCGCAGCCAGGAACAGCCAATGGGGACAGTGCTTACACAGGGCAAACGGGGAATATTACAAGCTCTTCTGTAAGAAATGATTCCATGTTACACCTGATATTTGTGGTAACATGGATGGATGAGAATGTCAAGAGGCTACTCTGGAGTCTGCCACAGTCTGATGGGTAAGAAGAAGAACTTTGGTTAATGAGGAAAATAATTAAAAAGTTAGGAAAAGGCAATAAATCTAAACATCTCTTTAAAAAAAATAAATGACAGTAACCTTTCAGTACTTGTTTCACACACAAACCTTCAGTCACACATACACACACAATGTACCATGAGAAATATAAAATGCTGAAATAATCATCCCAAGGGCAGCTATTGAAATGAATCTGTTTAACACTGTCACCCACACTGTTTGTGTGGATTTCTAAGACATGCTTTAAGCTCTTCACGTCATCAAAGACTTTAGCCATTGTTGGTTCCTGAGCTCAAGGATAGTTAGCTATTTTAAGTGATCCTCATACAGCCCCAGATCCATTTTGTAAAGCCTTCAGAGCATCTTTGCCTCTGAAACTCTACTTGTTTTTTAAGCGTGTGAAATGAGAGCGGACGTCACCTCCCGGAGCAAGTATTGAACTGACCAAAGTGCTTCAGTTAATTCCTCAAACCATGGAATTTAACACTGTTTCAGACCATCACCTTCCTGTCCCAGCCTGCAGCAGGATTATGAAAAAGAGTGCTCGCAATGTTGAACTACAGTGATGAACTTCACTGTGTGGGCTGGTGCCATTGAAACTACATTCTGTCTTATTAGCTGGAGTTAAAAAAAAGAAAGAAAAAGATAGACCTTATTTGATAAAAGTAATGAATTCTGGGAACGGAGAAGTGCCTCATTCCTTAGAGAAACTTTTATTATTTTTACAGTTCAGTGAGAGCAATATTTTCTTGTCTGACAAAGAGACTTTAAAACAGATTTCTTCATTTTGGTGACTTTGGTGGCTGGTCGAGGAAGAGTGTCGCCAACAGGCTCAGGTTGTTTGTCCATACCACCGATAACGACCCATAGGAGAGTTTGTGAAAACGATCATATAAGTCGTTACTATTTTCGTTTTGCGGTTCGGAGAGGAGCCTATTAAAAACACGCTACAAAACCACTGACATAGGATTAGTCCAAAAAACATACTAGTTAGACGTTATAAAAGACAGTTTGAAAACAAATAAATGTACGGACATGCTGGAAGTTAAGTAGTTGTGAGTGTGACATGACTACTGAAAGAGATATAGTTACTTTAAAACGCGATGCACCAAATGTGAGGCAATGAAGTTCCATTATGTTTAAATTAGATCGATTACTTGTTTTATCATTGGGACACAAACCCCGTTGTCCTGGGTGAAAGTCCGACATTTGATCAACCCACCCACCACCCTTCCCACCTGCCCTGAGCTTGAATTACTTAATTTAAATTACACATTGCTGTCTTCTTTATTATTATGACCACTAGAGGGCGGCAGATGGTCTAAAGCGTAAATATGGGCTGTATTTTGCTACAACTGACTGGGTAGTTTTTTAAGGGAGACCAGTCTTTTTTTAAATAAACTAATCTGATCTCTACTAAGGAATAGAGGAAAAAAATAGTTGTCTTTAATGTACAGTTCTAAGTAATGTTTGACATATTGAAATACACGTATTCACTAACTTTTTAGGTCTGGTGGAAAGATCGGTAACTTTTGTGTCAGAATGAACAATACAGCAAAGACAGTATAGACAGCTTCTCTCTTGAACCATTGAATATATTAACCTTCTAAGTGTTGCCATGTTTTTGTTTACATCATGCAAATCTGGGAGTTCTAACCTTTCTGACTTTCTGGTGTTCCCTCTAGTGGAATCTTCCAGTAGCACACGTTGCACACAGGCAAGTATGTCAACAATGATGTTGACAGTGCAGCCGCTTGTGTATGCATACTAACATACATACAGCTGGTGCAATAGACAGCTGTATCTTTAATGCAGAAACAAAAGAACTGTGGAACTCGTCTCAGCTAACTTGAAAAGCAAATGAGCAAATTTCCCCAAATGCAGAACTAAAGCTGTGTTCAGCCTTCCATGGAAAAAAAATACACATAAAAAAACTCTTAGCTCTCTCATTCATCTTCAAGTTTTCACTTTCCCGAGTTGTAAATTCCCGTCTGTGAGTATTACAAGCTGTTGTGCAGTGATTTTGTGTCTGATAAGCATTTAAATGCATTCATCTGTTACTCCAACTGGACTTCCTGGATTATTTGTTATTGCCTCACCAGTACCTTGAACAACAGACACCCACCAAAGCACCCCCCTGCATTTTGAATCCCACCCAGTTCTTAAAATCTGATTAATATTTATGCAATTTCTCATTCCTGTTTCTGTAATGTATTCAATTACACTTCCGGCTGCTTTTTCTCCTGCATAGTTTTGTTAAACATTCCCAGCTGGTGCTGACCATATTCCCACGTTTAGCCGCGGGGCAGTCAGGGTTCCTGCCTTTAAGTGCCTTGCTCGAGTGCACTTTGCCAGCACTTGTTGGACAATGGCTCACTCATGCATAACACCACAGGCCGAGAAGAAGTGTGACTCTGTGCTCAAACAATCAGAGAACAAGATAAATGTTTAATTTATGAAAATCAGCTGTATGTTTTAAACAGTGTGCGCTCCACCAGTGTAATACTTCAGTGGCTCTCTGTTTATGGTGAAAACAGATGCACACACACACACATGCACACATAAACACATCTGGGATGTTGTGGCTATGCCCGAATGCGGCTCTTCAGTGTTACTGCTTTAATAATCAGTTTTAATGAGCATCACTCGCTGTTATTCCCCTCAGCATGGTTCTCTCTCTCTGCATCAGTCTGTCTGCATTTCT
>CAFUXE010000908.1:34269-44690 GCA_903364295.1 Serranus cabrilla
CACACACACACACACACACACACACACACTATACCATATTATGTTGCTTCAAATTAATTCCTGGTATCTTTGCACGGCCACCCATGTGTATTTGTCTTTGTGTGAGTGCACATTATGACTAGCGCCTACGTGTCACATGGATGTGGTAAAAACAATCAATACCTTTTCATTCATTGATTCTTCAAGCCTAACCTCAGTCAGTTTTTGACGTGTATGTTAGTCCTGTTCTTTTCACAGCTGGAAACACTCAACATGTTGTCACTGTCACTGTCTGACAGATCACCCTATGGACACATGGCAGCAGTAATATGTCTTCTATGACCTTTGACTTTTGTAAATAAGCAACCAGCGAGAATACAAAACCTGTTTCCATGGATTAATTGCATAACTTTCCTCTTAAACACATTAAACAATATGTTTATATGTAAACTTTGTTTTACTGAATTGGAACGGAGATGTCTGTGCACTTTCCTACAACATGACATTTAAATGTAGATTTGGTACAGTACTACAGTCTGACAATGCTGACGTTTCAGTGTTGCACCTCTTAAAGACATGTTATATATTTGTTAATCCAAAAATGTTCCAACATGAACTCCTGGTGAAATTACAACGTCTTTTACATTTCGATATATGGATAGATCAAACAAAGATGTAACGTGTTCATTGGTGAGCTTCAGCGATGCTGATAAGCAGATTATTTTTTTTAACTTTTGAACAGATTTTGGCTCGCTGTTTCCCACTCTTTGTGCTCGGTGAATTCCCTGCTAGCTCTGGTTTTCTATTTGATTGACAGATCTGAGAGTGGTCCTGTATTTTTGCCCTCATTGTCCTCAATTCTATTCACAAGAAAGTGAATAAGCATTTTTCTCCAACATGTCAGGTTATTAATTTAATCTATTATTAAAATACTGTATATGTATGTCTTTAGTGCAGTAGCTGGTTTGGATCTTAGCAAAATAAGTCTTCCGCATGTTGTATGCATGGTCCATAATGTCCTTGTAGCCATCAGAATGTAGGACAGCAACAGTGTGTATCTGCAGGATGGGGAACACTTCCAAAGCTCTGTGTGGCTCCACATGCCTCACCCAGTGTGTGTATCTTAATTAGATATTGTGCACCTTGCTTGTGCTCTTGCAAAAAGGCACAGCAACTTCTTTCTAGGATTCTACTGAACAGCCAAGCTTCAACTCTGTGTCCTGCAAAACTGCTATGTCTTCATCAGGAGTTCACATCAGTGGATGAATGAATGAATGCATGAAGCTGTCTGTCTACAAGCATGTACATTTAGTCAGCTTAAGTATTTGCAGAGGCTCTTTCAGCCCAGCTGTAGTACAAGAAGTGCTTGAATATATGTTTAGATTCCTAAGCTTCCTACCTCAGTAGCACATTTATTAGCTGAGATAATTCATTGGATTACTTGTCCTTCTAATGTGTTTTTACAGTGTCTCTGGATAATATAGAAGAAATATAATAATGAACAGTATGCAGTCTTACCTGATATGTAGTTGTTTTATACAGGTAATATAGTTGACCTTTTTAAGTGAGAAGTTATTCATCATGTATGCTCCTGCAGCAGGTAATTACTGTACACATGCAGTGAATTATTCATTTGTTATGATGAAAGAACATTGTAAAAGGATAGTAAATAAATCCAAGCCATCTTTAGTTGAAATGTCTTAATTACTGTAACATTTTGAAAAAGCTTCACAAACCTCACATTATGAAATTAGTACAACTTAGACTGACAGCTAGAGTTATAGAGTCATAGAGTCATTCAGCACTTACCTACTGCATTGAATCATTGTGTAACAGGCTCAGACTGAGAGTAGGAGATGAGGTGTTAAAGAAGTAAGGTTTGATTAGGCTCTGATTGAAAGTTTATTGGTTGTTCCATTGCTGAATTTTAGCAGTTTATGCAAAGCTGCTGTCACAACCTGTTTAAATATGTAAAGTATGCTTGTCCTGGATCAGGTTCCTTCAGTGTTCATTGTTCAGGAGGCTCTTACCACATAGGTCTCCTGTAAAAACACTGAAAAGCAGTTTGACATTAAAATTATCTGTTTCTCTGATGTTTTACAGATAAAATGTATGTAAAAAATATCCAATACTAATTTCTTTACATATTTGGCATATATCATGAGATAAATGGACCACAACAGAGAGACATGGGATCAAAAATGGGAAAAAAGTTAATTTTAGGGGACTTTACGACCCATAGGACTAAAAATCCAATGTATATAAGCTGGTCGAACACAGTAAAGATCCAATATGTATTTTAAAATGTGGTTTATAATGAAAAAAACTCAAATTATGTCAGGTTCTGGCAGATAACAACACTTCTGACGTGTGCATAAAGGAGATATGACACCATGGTTTTTTTCTTCCTGGATGTCAGGTCAGCAGAATGTGAAAACATGTATGTGTGCAAAAGAATGACAATAAAGGTTTACAAATTTATGCACCTTTATTTGTTTTTGAACAATTGGTTGTTTAGGGAAATGATGTACGACATAGAGTGTTATCATTTTTAGTCTGACTCATGTGACTTATGTTTCTGAATCACTGTGGCTGAAGTGTACACTCAGAATTAGAATTTCAAATTTGAATTCAAATAGCTTAAAAAAAATAATTGATTAAAACCACTTACATTTAATTTCGTCTGCCACAGAAGTCAAGCTTCCACTCCTCTGTTTGTATGTTTCCTTCTTAATCAGCAGATCTGCTCCTGCTGTGGATTAAAACTAAAACACACATGGAAGTCTAGTTGTTAAAAAAACTATAGATGTGGATTGTTTTTTTTTTAATTATTCTATTAGTTTAAGTAAATCATAACTCATAGATCCATACCCATTACCATCCCCCAAGGCCTTGTGAATTAGTAGAAGGATTTGCTATGGACATAAGCTCATGATCATTCCTTTAATTCATGTGTGAAATTTATCTCAGTAGGTCAAAGCTGCCCTCCCTCCTCCACCTCCTCTCTCTTCTTCTAAGTCTCTCAGCAGTCTTGACACACTTGGGAGGCACCTGTGGGCAGAGACTGACAGGTAGCTATAGTTTTGTGTGTGTTTGTGCATGTGTGTGTACAGATATGCGTATCACAGTGTTTCCTCTCCTCTGTTCCAGTCCACCTGCATTGCAGCAAATGCCGCACCTTGTAAGCGTGTACAATATTAAAGCAGGGAGGAGGCAGGAGGAGACCGCACGCTTACTCCTTTTCAAACTCTCACTCCATTAATTTAATTATGTTGATGAACACAGTGAATCTGGTGTTAGCAAGACTTACATACCTAGATATATAAACATGCATTCGTAGTTAATGTGAGTTGATGGCATGGCAACAGCTCACAGCGAAGGCCACACAACACGGAAGAAAAGCTGTGCCGAATCTTTGAATACACACAGATACTAAGTGTATGAATGTTATGTGAAATGACAAATACTGATTTTACATTATCAAACCCTTTTTTAATATCTAGAGCTTTTTTATTCCAATTCTATTTTTTAGTTCCAAGTTGATATTTTAATATCCATACTGTCTGTCCTAAATGTAAAGACAGAACAAACATATAAATGTAATGGATTCTGTTTCGTAAGCGGTGATAGAAAAACGTGACAGCCGCTGGAGAAAAAGCTCATGTGGTTCCCTCTACAGAAGATGAGGTTAAATAATATTTCATTTTTGGTTAAACATTTTAAGTGTGTGCATCTTCCTCACCATGTGGATTCATGAATCCTTAGCTCTTAATTATTCCGTTGTCCTGTTTACTTATCTGCTCCACTCTGCAGCTGTATTGTCAGTAAGGCAGGATGATGAAAGGAACAGTTTATTCTTTCTTCTTCTATCTTTGTAGTCATGTTCAAAAGTAATCTGGTCACAATGACAGTCCAAAAAACAAAATCATCGAGTCAAACAGACGACTCTGGACAAAAATCCCAAAGTAAAACGTTTTTCAATCACCACCACATTCATGATCAAAGCAGTAGCTGTGTGTGGTTGCATCTTCACGGGTCCATTCAGTACATTGTGACCAAGGCCTGCGTTATTGCAGTGTGCCTCTGTGTGTCACCATGTCAAGTACCTGAGTGGGTTTCTATTAACTCTGTTCACGAGGTGCATCACAATCATCACAAGAATAGAAAAAAGTGTTTGTTAAGGAGAGACAGAAAGTGTTAACAGTGAGGCACAGCGAAAGATGATATCTACTGTCACTGCTGTGGTGGCATATCATGCTCTCACAAGTCATGTCTCTACTCGAGTCTGTCTGCATCACTTTGAATAGGTATTATTATCCTCAGGTCTATTTTGGGCAACGCATCACTGGGTCCCATTGTCTCTTTTTTCAGTCATGGTTTCGGCCTGGCTGTCAGGGTGGCAATGTTGGCCTGTAGGTCAGATGGTCCACATCTTTGGTGGGACTTCTACATGTCAACATATATTGGATGGAAAGCAATTTAATCAACACATGTAATAAATCATTTGTTTTTAGGTCTATCCTGTTAAATATTGTAACATTTCCAAGATGGATTCTTTTTTTTTTTGTATGTGTGTAACATGTAAAGTTCCCAGATTTTGAAGCTTAAGTTTCTCTGGCACAACCATGTTTGAGATTTTTAGTGAAATGTCTGAGCAGATTTGGTTACCAACATTCATGGTCCCCACAGGATGAATTGAACAACTTTGGCCATTCGTTTATTTTTCATTTAGAGCCATTATCAGGTTGTAATTTAACAAATTATATTCAAATCAGCCTCGGTTGTGTTTTGCATTTAGTGCTAATTTGCAGATGTTAGCATGCTAAAATAGTGGATGTTGTAAAAAAGCATACTGTCATTAGCATTTAGCGCACTTTGGCTCATACCACTGGGTCTGAAAAGCACCAAACCAGTGCAGACATGCATTAAACCTGCATTCTTTCTAATGGCCAGAGTAAAATAGCTGATAAAGCAGGATGTGCTTGAGGGCGTGGCTACCTTTTGATTGAAAAGTCTTTACCATGGCGCGCGGTGTGTTTTTACCTGGGAACTTTGACTCTTTGACACTTTGTTTTCAGTAAAATGAAAGCTAACTATAACATTTTTGTTGCCTTAAAATGTCTTGCTCAGCATCCAGTTATACACAAGCCACTTTATGGAGTTTATGGACTTTTATCAAGGATGAAATTGGGGTACACGATTTAACAAGTTAGACCAGTTTTACACTGTTATATTACTTTGACATGTTGTCGGGAGCCCCTCCCCCGCTCTATATCCCCCTCCTATTTTTTTTCTAAATCAAGAGAACATAAGAAAACATAAATAACCCTTTTAATGCCATGTCTGACATACAATATTTTAAAGTATCGTGAGGAGATATTTCCTTATGTTAGAAGCATTCATTTTATGTCCACTTGTGTAAGTAATTTGTTATCATAGTATATTTCCAAGGCCCACAATCTTGAATGTCCTGTCATGTGGATGATCATGAAGAATGTCAAACGGTCCAGCAGGGTAAAGGTCACTTCAGACCCAATCCTTTCTTTCTGTCTAAAGTATTGATAAAAGAAAATTTACTGTCATGCTGTGGAATGAGGCTTATTAAAACATTATCGTACACCTTTCAACTGAAGGCAAAAAAAGAAGGACAGGGAAAAGACAATGGACCTCAGATTGACAAACAAATGTCTGAGCTTGCAGAAGGTTTTTTGTTTTTTCCAGTAATTTTACTTTGCAAAACATGGGAGTTGCTGGTCTACCACTGCACAATCGATCATTCAGATTGTTTGTGAGTTTTGATAGTCCCTAAACCTTTTAAAACATCCAAATCACATAATAACCCTAACCCATTACCCCAGCAATTCCTGTCTTCTGCAGTGTCTGGGCATGAACACCCTTCCATTCACATGGGTGCTTCCTGAAATACGTTGTTTACATTGCTATGTCACAGGACTTATCCAATCAAGAGCAGTTGCTGGGAAGAATCATGAATCAAAATCATATAAACACAGCATTCTCTCCCAATGGCTTCTATTTGAAACACAAATTTTCGGATTTTTACAACAATGTCTGCACGTCGACTTCACTTCTCCCCTTCAGCGACTCCCTACGGAAGACCGACCGGTAATGCTGCTGGAATTCCCACCAAGTCCCTTGACTGAGTTTGACAGAAGACTCTTCGTTGCCCTCGGTGGGTTGTCTTGCCAGCTGACTGGTTCTATAGCACATGACTGAGCTGTTACTGTATCGCTCTATCGCTGTTTAATGTATGCACTTGCCTTGCACAGGGGTTTTAAAGGGTTTCACTTTTCAGTAGCTAACTTTATTCCTTTTTCTTCTCCCAGTCACCTTTAAAACATACTATGAAACCATCCGGAAGAACTTCTGTTACAGCCAGCCAGACCATGCGCAGAAGACAAAGGCCATGAAGTGTGCAGCCTGGAGCAGGCAGAGAAGAAAAAGGGTAGGATTTCTATCGACTCAATGAGCTGTAGTGTGTATTTATTCAGTGAGATATTAACACATTTATGTATCATGCATTCATTGATCATTTTTTTTGCAATAACCGAGTAATAGGGCTAACTCCTGTCTGTGTCTTTACAGCTGCTGCAAACAAGGAGAGGGATTGTGACCATAGATCATACAGCTCCACGCCCTTTAAATTAACATTTTTTTTTAGTATTTGCTCGATTGAAGGAGACATACTTTCACTGTTGGCAGTTAGCCCCTACAGTTAGCCACTGGAACTAACTACCTTACTGCTATTTCCACTATAACTTTTAGAGTAGCACTTCTGAGAATAAGATGTATTGTCAATGCAATGCTCTCAATATTAGGCAGGGTAACGCCCTTAATAGGCTAACTTTTCAAAGACCGTGAGAGCATATTGTTTAACATGGTGTAGAGGGCACCAGTTTTTGATGTGCTGAATTGAACAGATAGCTTTTACATACATCGTTTCTGTGTTCCTCTATTTGCAGAGCTTTGATCATTCAGCTGTAATGATGATCACACAGCCAGGCTCTGTCTGATATTATTTCATGTAGCACTGTCTGTCTATCCTGACGACAGGTAGAGCGACAGCGAGAGAGGCTTTACAGTGCTGTTGGTGGGAACATGTCAGGTCTCTTTGGTTAAGAGTCAAATAAATGTCACAAATATAGGAAATGTCAAAACTAACTTTTTTGTTGTTTATAATCAAAATTTTCAAGAGAATCAATGTATTTATTTGATTAAACATATACATGTCTTTACAGTTACATTTTAAATGCAACAACGAACTGCAGCACATATTATTCTCAATATAATATGGCATATTATAGCTGATTTAAGGTCAGTGCAGGTGGGAAGCAAACTTGCAGTAGAAGTGATACCATAGCTTTACATCTTCGAAGTGTTGATGTGTGTGAACGTATCGAATGTCAGTGTGTGCAGCGGGGTAAAGGTCAATTCAAATCCAATCCTCTGCTCTTTCTGAGAGGAAATTAAGATCGATTACAGATTAAGCCATCGTACAGCAGATATCATACTTCTGACATGTTTGCTGCTTTGTCACTTAAATGGCCCAGAACTGTTATTATAAAGTCTTCATATGTGGCATGCTGATATGGTCCTAAAGTACTGTACTCCTTCAGAACGTTCGTCTTTACAGAATTGATTGGCCATGGAGTCACACATGCACGTCACAAAATCAAACTGCCAACAAACGCCAGGTATCTCTCATTTTTCTCCGCTCTCGGCTCCACCAGCCTCCACCCCCATGTCCGATACCAACCACAAGACAACAAAAGCTGGACAAAATTGTCCATAATCCTAGGTAATTGATGTGGTGTTAAATTTAGTTTATTGCAAAATTGGTTTCAAATTTTATTCCAGGTGGCATTAAAAATGTCTTAAAAGTCTTAAATTTAACTTGCCTAAAGCTGTGGGAACTTTATATGTTATTAACTAATTTGGCAAACAATGGAGGGTAGAATACTAAGTGCTAATTAGAACCATTTAACGCATGCAGAAGTAATTATTAGCAGTTCATGTCGACAGTGTATCCTTGAATGTACGAAGAACTGTCACGGGATTACTTTGATTCTGAAGAAAGTGATAAAGAGCTTCTCTTTTTCAGTGATTTCTAAGCTGATTTATGGGCTTTACGATGGATGGATCAGAGATACGGTTATCTTAGAAAGCATAAGTTATGCTGAATCTGTGTCCCTTGTCAAAATATTCAGATTTTTACTGAGATATGACTCCAAGCTATATAAATGTAGCATATTTCCACATATTTTCACTTCATACTTCCATGCTCCTTCCTCTTGTGGGGCAGCCATTGCTTTGACCCACGCACCATTTTTTCTTTCTGGAGCTCTGCCTGTTTCCCATTGTTCCCTCGTTTCATTTTTCCTGGGCAGCAGGCCGGCTGACAGCACGTAGCGACAGGAGAGTGCACGGGAAGCAAGAGCCCATTTCCACACTTGACCTTGTGAAAACATGAAACATCTCTATCAATTGCTCTTCCCTCCCTTGGTACTTCCCTTCCCATTCTTCCTTCTTTTGTCACCTCTTTGTCATTTCAAGTCTGTCCATCTGCTCTCCTCAGTTCATTCTCCCCTTTCTCCGTTTCTTTTCTTTGTCCTTAGTTCGCTCGCTCCCTTCAGCCCAATCTTCTCTCTAATTTTCACCATCTCTTTTTTCTGCATGCTATGCCTCCTCCTCTGTCACTCTCTCACACCTCCCTCCTCCCCTCTTTCTTCCCCTCTCTCAGCTCCCCTCCTTGTTTCTCTCCCTCATTCCTCTCCCCTCTCTCTCCAAGTGATGGAGGTGTATTTTTATAGGAAGTGACAGAGTAAAGAGCTGTATAAAGGTTACAGTGGCTTCCTCTATGACACTGCCATATTACTTATCACACTCTCTCTTACACACAAAACACACACACACACACACGTTTTCTCCTTGGGCACTTTGCTGCACCCTGGGACAACTAATAGGAGTGAGGGATTCTTATTCATTCCTGTGTTGTTTCTCTTTCTCTTTTCTCTCCCTCTCTCTCACACACGCACACACACACAAAGAAGAAGAAATGCATATCTATACACAACACTGGTGACAAGAAAAAAAAAAAATGTTTACCAGTATCATATGCAGGATTTTTCCTTTAGGCTCATATTTCACATTATTATTGATCAACTTATTGAAGCAAGTTAAAGAAGCCAATAAAAAAACTGTACATTTTGATATCCCTAAAAAACATCTAATTGACAAATATTGATTTTGTTATGGGAATTTTGGACAAAAATATTTTTAAAAAATCAAATCCCTTTGTGGTGAACAGCCCATAGGTCTCTGGCTGGAGGACGTGGCCCTGGGTCCCTCCTCTGAGCAAGGTTCCCTCAGATCTGTTCAACACCATCACAGGAGCCATTAGTCCGACCCCTCACATGAGACTGGATAACCTTGGCTGTTGCTAAAAGAGGCACAGGGCTCCTGGTAGTATTATTGCTAAGATAACAGGAGATTGTCATTCTGTCACTCCGCTCTGAGTCTCTATCCATGAGGGAGAGCTGCAGCACAAAGCGACGCTACAGGAAGACGTTTTTCTGCTGCAACAGTGACCCCGCTGGTACAAGTTGTATGAAGATAGTCTGAGATTGGAGTACTGAAGTAGACAGGTGATTTTTTAAAAAGACATACCACTTAAAGCTAGGATAAAGACTTTTATGGAAAACAGCTAATGGCCGGTGAGAGGAAGAGGAAGTCTTCCTTATCCAGACCTCTGCTGGCTTCACCAGAACCCTAGACATGTTGGCCCTTGCCCTCAGAGATTAAATCATCATCAGGCTGGTATCCGATGGGTTCCAGCATTGACCTCACTGTGACCCACTTGACTTGAGGACTGGCTGCAGTGTTGAGGTTGAGGTCAAACTGGTTTTATTTTTTATTTGAGATGTTTGGCAGTCGGCAAACAGCTTGACCCACTCTGGCAGAAGAAAGTGCTGACACAGGGCTTGAACCAGCTGTCTTTTCTGTCAAAAACACTTTTTTCCCCTGTTTACTAGAGATTTACAGAAACTAAGTGAGCAAAAACTGGTGAGGTCAAAAAAACACACACACAGACCCATGCAGAGAGATGGTGGAGGCCTCCAGCTTCTCTGTGTTGAGGCAGTTTTGACTGATGGGAGACTATCAGATCATTCAACCTTCATCCTCACACACACACACACTGCTGACAGCAGAGTGATCATAAAGCCGTCTTAAATACAACAGACCGCCATATCCACCCACTACGCTGCCAGCTATTCACTCATGCTGTCGATGGTTTTCCTGTGTGTATTTATGTGCACATTTTTCTAGATATTCTCTTTTTCTAATCTGTATCCATGAAGGATTTCAGCCATGATAACAGCCTCCTGTAACAAGCTTAATAACTGTCTCTTTGTGTGTGTGTGTGT
>CAFUXE010000908.1:57411-67616 GCA_903364295.1 Serranus cabrilla
AGGTGGATTTTGGTGTCCTTAAATGTCCTTAAAACTTGTTATTCCTCTGGAATATTAGGGCGCTGTGTAAATATAAGTAATTCAGAAGATGCTAATGAAGGATTTTAAATGTTGGACTGTGCTGTTTTTCTCTCCCTCTTCTCTCATATCTTTGTGTGTGTGCATGCGTGTGTAGAGAGGATAAATGTACTAAGAGCATACAGAAGAGGTTAGCAAGGGGCAACATGGATGGAATTACAATTAGCAAGAAAGACAGCAAGTAATGAAAGTGGGACAGAGACAAAGTGAATGACGGCAGGGAAAGACAGAGACAGACAGAGAGTTGATGCTGGCACTGCATATTATCCAGGGTCCTGTTGGATATCATTCAGGGGATATCATTTGAGTTTGCTCTCAAACAGCCCCAACTGAGTGCTGCATGAGAGCTTAACTTTTGTGGTAAAAGTCACCAGTGTCGGGCAAGCTACTTGTAAAATGTAATCAATTATGCATTACACATTCCTGTATATTACAAAAAAGTAAATGCATTTTTTTTTAGCAAGTTAACAGCAAAGAGACTAGAGATTAGGTTCAGCAGAGAGAAATATGGACAACCAACCATCAACAGCTAACTTAATGCACAAAATTTACCTAAAAACAACAACTTTAAAATCTTTTTGACAATGCGATATCATATTTGGTAGAGAGGCTACATGGTGGTGTAGTGGTTGTTGGGGTAACATCTGAACCAATCAGCTGTTTGATAAAGTCAGACAAATCTAACCTCGTCTGGGATGGATTCTGTGCAGGCCCTGCTCATCTTTAACAAACCCATTGTTAATTACCTGATGATGTCATTGTCGCAAAAGTAATGTAGTGTAACTATTTCGTTCTACAGATAGTAAATAGTTTAGTAATGCACGCATTACTTTTTTTTCGTAACGACCCCAATATTGCTATTTACTGAAAAAGTAATCACAATACTGTATTGCATTACTGCGTTAAACTTTCTGTCACACTACTGAAAGTGAAGTTTATATATATTGAACTTTGTTTGTCTTAGTCAATAATAAAGACAGTAAAGAGCAATTTGTAAAAATTATTGTAAATTATTTTAGTGTTCTTGCTTTATATGTAGTAAGTTGCTATGTTAACACCAACATGTTGAAACCAAATACAAAGAATCAAAGGTGGAGTTGAGAAAGGTTTGTGTCTGACTTCAACAATGCAGTGTACAGTATTTAGAAATAACCTGGCTCCCCAATTATAGCCGGGCATCTGGCACCTGGTGCTTCCACCGTCTGACTGGGTCAGATGAGCTGATTGGACACAGGGGATGTACGGGGTTACTGAGGCATACAGACATGGACAAACAGACAGATGGACAGATGGATAAATGGAAGTGGACAGATGTATTGGGACCTCAGCAAAGCCTTCAGGGAAAAGCAGGGGCACACTGAGACCAGCTCTGTTTTGTAGACTGGCCAGCTAGGTCTTTAGTTCACAGGGTGGGTGGCTGATTGGCTGTAAGGTAGCATTTAAACAAACAAAAGCCACTCTGTGACTTTATCAGAATGGGTTCCTCTGTTACCTAAGTAAGTTGAGATGATAGGTGATCATTCTGCAAAGGTCTCAGCTCCTCAGAATTGTTTAAAAATACTCTGTTTTTCTGGTTCGAAAGATGTTTAGTATATTTGCAAGACAGAATTTGCAAGCATATGATGGGGCACTCCAGTTTAAAAGGCCTCAGGCAACAATGTTTCTTATTCATGTTTTTTAGTGCCCGAAATGTCAGCGCTGCTAAGGATGTCTGATGTGCTCAGGAATGATTGCCCAAGCACAGAGCATCTCTCTCTGGGGGCAGAGTGGTTGCCAGAGTGCATTGATAGGTTTGTTCTGATTCTGGGAACACTTGTACCATCATTATCCCAAGCCAGGGCTCTTCTTAGCATCCCAACAAGCTCTTACATGCGTATTGTCACTAATCTTTATCTCTATTTCTTCCAACTCAACCCCTTCAGTATTGGCTTCTCAGTTGGTTACAGGGAACCAGAGTTTCAGCTTGTAGCTTCTGTTTTAAAGGTAGTCAGGCCTGTTTCTTAGTCAGCTTCCGAGCACCAGTGGGTTAGTTGCAGCTGGCTAATCAGATTGCTGTGAAGCAATTCTGCCTTCTCTGCAGGCAGGCTGTCCTGCTGGCTGATTCCTGTGTGTCTGTGGTCCACAATACAGAAGCATGAGTGATTGGACTCCTAAATTTCCTGGATCAATGTTCTTCCAGCCCCTGAGAGTGTGGATGGATTGCTAACTATTGTCTGTTCCTTATGTAGAAGGAACACAAAAGCAACTTTTCTCATTCTTTTGGTCAGTTACCAGGGACTGGAGGTAGCAGTGACTCATGGATCCTGTACTCAAAGGGAGTCCAACATTCCACATTTTTCGTTATCTGGCATCACTAAACCTTACAGCCCTAACAGTAAGGTTATGTATATATATATATATAGTAGTATAGCAGTAATTAGGCTTCCTGGTATGTCTTATAAGTAGAAGTACAAGGCTGTAGTGCTTCAGTGGGTCTTTGTTGGAGGATGCCATTAGTATACAAAGGCACAATTAAATGGTTTTGGCATGCATACGTTCTGTGGGACATGAGTACACCACTCCACTGGCTAGTGCGGCTCAAGTAGCTGACATGGATTGGTCAGTCCCTCTGATGAGAGTCTATTATTATTATTCATTTTCCAAGAGAAACAGGCTGTGCTTTCATACTTATTGATCTGTTATCTTGAACAAAACTTACTTTGGATAAGTGTGCAGCATGAGTTTCCATTGTGATGTACTCTGAAAGGAGGAACCAACATTGTCGGACAAAAAACCCAGAGTTCAACCTGAAATTACCTTGTTAACCCTAAATACTGCTTTGTAGTACAGGGCCTCGGAGTGAAAGATGGACCTGTGCTTCTATCTTCAGATGGCTCAGAATATAGGGAAGCTAATAAAATTTCATCTTCTGACAAGTCTTGACAGAAAGGCTGATATGCCTGGATAAGATTGGCACGTCAATGTGGGGTTTCCAGCGTATGAACAGAATTTAGTTACTGGGTTATTCATTTCAATTTGGTTGCGTCCATCTTTCTGTTAAAGGTTAGACAATCAATCATAATCTCCTTAGAGGTCATGAATGCCCTGCTACAGGAAGCTACTCAGAAGCTACTGTGGTACAGGTCTCTACTACACACTGGGCCAAAAGCATTGAGATCTGAGATCCACATTGGCTATCTGCCTGCCGCATGCACGAATCACTCAAACTTTTGGGTAACTGTTCAGCCAAAACATTACTGAAAGACGTTACCCTAGTGTCTCTTAGGTTTTGGGGCACATTAAATGTATGTACTTTGCCATTTAAGGATTTGCCAAAGAGTACAGGAGATATCCATTTGTGTCACTTCAAAGCACTCTCAGTGGACACAGGCTTGATCTACTACATTATATGAGAATATGGGTTTTTATGTAAATTATCAGATTTTTATGGCCTTAAGTCAGCGTTCTAGATCAATTGAAAGAAAGGCTCAGTTCATTCATGCCAACTGGCACTTAGTGTCCAGCCTGAACTTCATGCTCATATCTGTAAATTTGTACATTTGTCAGCCAAACTGCTTGCTCCGACACCAAAATGCTATCTAGCATCCCTGGCAGCAATGGCCGGCATTGGCAAAGAATACTGGGTATTGTAGTGACCCTTCAGAAATAGCCTCAACTTGACTGGGAACAGAATATTACATTATTTCAGCCAATATTGGGTGTAATTGCATAGAATCAGTTATCATTGAAGATCGGAACATGAGCATTTTCCAACATTTCCATAGTTTTGTTTAGACAGAGTCCAGCTTTACAGTTTTAGGTTGTGCCTCCCCTCCCTTGTGTAGCGTTGTGTCATCCATAGAGTGTGTGTGTTCACATGTCCTATTGGCAGACAACCAGTCATCTCTTTATGTCAGGTAGCATTTGGCAGGCTACCTAGCAGCCTGCTTATCAGATTACACCAAAGTCCTTTGTCATCTTCAAACTCAAAGTGACTTCACAGATTTGGCTTTTTGAAAGTCCGTTCAGCAAATTTTATCTCTTAAATGCTTTGTCACTAACTCGCTAAAACCACATTCAGCAATACACAAACATTTTGTCTATACTGCAAGTTAGTATGTTCTGATCAGCAGTGCAGAGTTTGTATCAGATTACTGCAGAGACCTCGATGCCTTTCCATATAGTGTCTTTAAAACCTCACTCAGCAGTGTGTGTTAAGTATATGCTCGGTCTCTCAGTCCTTGTGCCAACACGGTGAAGGAAAATGTGGACATTCAAATCTCATATCATTTTAAGGAAGTCTGAACACATCTTTATAGTTAAAGACTATCTTTGCTGTGAGATCTCACTAAAGCCGTGCTCAGCAGTGAGTGCAATTATTTAAATTCCTTGTCATCACATTTATACTCCGTACCTAGCTGACATGTCTCACTATCAGTACTGCGGGTTATGTGTCAGATTACAGCATAATCCTGGATGACTTTACCCATTCATCTTTAAACCCACACTCAGCAATGTCTTTTCCACTATCTGCACTGTCATTTAGTGTGAAAAAGGCCACACGTAGCGATCCACACGGTCAGTGGTGGCATTCAGCGTTTGGTCCAAGGTGGAGCGGGTTGCTGAAATGTTTATATATCCGATTACACCAGGGACCTGCGTCACTTATAGAGCAGTGGGAGGGAGTTCATCGTGTTCTCCAGTATTGATTTTCCTGTTGTTTACAATTTGAATAGTATATGTGATGTTCAGTAGTATTGTTTTTTAAAAGCCAAGAGCAGTTTGTCCTCTCTGACTTCCATACAACACATATAGTATATTTAATAGGGCGACCTGAAAATGTCCCATAAATGAAGAGTATAGATACTGCTGGTATCTGGCTATTACTACCGGCTGGTTGACCACCAATAAAAACACTGTGATTGCAAAGAAACTTTCTCATAGGAATTTTTCTCTTGAAATACGGTCTCCATATTATAACAGCTTGTGACAAGTGTAATAAATGTATATGTAAATGTATAAAAAAGTAATGAATTGTATATATGTCTAAAATCTAAGACTTTTATTAGTACCTATTTGGTTTTGGCAGCCCACAGCACAACATGTTCAAAACAGATTACAACTTTTCCTGTGATGAAAGTTTTCTCATGAATTTAAGCCTTTATCTTTATACATGTATAAAGAATTATTTGGCATTTTCACCGGCTGCAATTTGTATAATTACGGCACTTAAAAAACAACTATTTGTGTTTAAGAGTGTTAGGTGCAACTACTTTGTAGATAACATCAGCTTCTTTGTCTGACCAGCTGTTTAATGCAGAACTGAAGACTGAAGAGTTTCTAGATTTTTCTACAGATTCAGCAACTTTTTAGACCATCTTTACAAATATGTCAATTATTCAGACCATCTTGGAAAAAGAGGGAAATAAATGATTGTAATTGAAAGTAATCACAGGTAACAGTGTCAGCTTAAGTTGGTTGGAAAGGTTGAGGCAGGGAGAAACGTCCAGTTAAGAAGAAACTCTCAACTCCTTCTCATGCTGCTGTTGTTGGCATTTTCTTTGTTTCATTTAGACTGTGATTTTTAAATTGTTGTTTATTTTTTAATGGGGATGTCAGCAAACACTTTTTGGAAGCTAATTGGGACCCAAATAAAGCAAAGAGAATAAATAATTGGCTTTTTTACTTCAGGATACACCAAACTCCTCTGTCATCCTTCTCTCTGTGTCTGTTTGTTCATGCTTTGTGTGTGTGAGTGTCAGCAGGAAGTGCTGACATTTGGAGAAGCCAATGAGAGACACAATTACCACGCTTAGCAAAACAATTAGTACACACTCTTCACACAGCTAGCTCTCGCAGCGAATGCTTTCCCTCACAGGGTCTTGTGTGTCAGTTTGTTGTCTTCCCCTGTGTTCCTCTCTATGTGTGCACTTGAAAGTGATAATTGTATGTCCTTTCCTCTACCACAGACACTAATGTTGTGTTCCCTCACTGTGTGTGTACCTGAGCTCAGTTTATTTCTTTAATCTTCCATCACTCCCATCCATCTGTTTATCCCACTATCCAGTGGATGGATTAAAAGATAATCAAAAGAGACCAAAAGTCCAGACATTTCAGTGGGCTAGCATCACTGTTTTCTTCTCTACATCCTCCTGCTTCCGAGGTTTGGTGTTTGTGTATTTTCTGTTGCATTGACTTTAAGATTCACTCAGTTATTCTGATTGGTAATGGAGTTGCCTCAAGCCACTGTTTTGATGACTTGTAACCTGCCTACTATACTATACTAGACATAAAATCAATGACTTGAGACATAACTTGGGAGTTAAAGACCCATGACTTGACTTGTTCAATGACTTGAATGTTTGGGTTAATTTTATGTTTTCAGTTTTAATATTAAAATATAAAAAATGCTCAACATGGTCAGTGTTGATATTACGTGTCAAGCGTAATGTTACCAAGTGTGCAACTGAACACTGGAATTGTCATGATGGGATGACTACCCTGTCTTGGTCTATGGGACAGAGTTTCACATGTGAAGAAAAAAAAGTGAAGTGCTTAATGTAAGACCTGCTCATTGAAGATTCCTGACGGGCAGTCTACAACATCAAACTTTGTTTGTTATTTGGGGACAGGATAAGTGTTTGTGAGAGCTGATGCTAGCTAATTTTAATTCCATACAATCTGTTCTCTCAGAACTCTGTCGCTAGCTCCTGCTGGCCTGATAATGATTATTGTATCACAAATCAACCCAATCGCCAAAATAAATCAATGAGATTTTCTCTTTATAAAGACCACATTCTGCAGTCTGTGGACTAGAGGCTAGAGAATCGGTCTTGAAACCAGACGGTTGCCAGTTTGAATCCCAGGACTGATAGGTCAAGGTGCTTTGGTGCCTTTGCACAAGGCACCTAACCCCCACTAATGCAGTAATGTGCTGCCCACTGCTCCTAACATGATGTGTGTTCAGTGGTGTCAAAGGGTGGGTTGAATTAGAGGCTGAAAATGTCTCTGTTGTGGGACTAATAAGGGAACATCTTAACCTTAACTATCTCGGGGGTGGGGAGTGACATAACCTCTGACTTGAATTGCATTGCCTAAGACTTGGGACTTGCTTGAGGCTTGGACTAAAGTACTGGAGGCTCATTTCTGCCAAAAAAGTGAGTGGACTGAACCGCTGAAGTATACATTAAGCCTCAGCACCTGTTGTGGCATCACCCAGAGTCCTATAAATGTCTCTTTGGATTTAGGAAAAAAATCCTCTGGAACAAGTACTATTTTCAGTCATTTCTGAGGAGCGAAATGTTTGTTTTGCTCATAAGATAAAGCTGATTCAGCCTCCACATGTTGCAAATTTGCATCTAAGCATCTCTTTTTTCCCTTCTTTTTTTCACACCATTACGTACACACACAGGCACTCATTTGTTGTAAGGAAATGCAAGACGAAAGGCAAAATGTGCAGGCAGACACAATCCCATATTCAAATTACCACACTGTTTCAATTGTCTCTAAACACAATCTACTGAGTGTTTCAGTAAATCATACTGAATTGTTGGTAAGATCAGATTTACTTGATACAGTACATGGATGTTACAGCCACAAACAAGCAATAACTGTAACACTAACAGATGCAAAGAAAGACAGGCAGAGTTTCTGGATGTACCTGATCAGCATACATGCACACACTCTTTGCAGCCTTCTAGGGTTTTCCGTTGATAATATATGGCTGCTCCGAGGACACACTGGGCTTTACTCTTTGTTTATAGGAGAAATAAAGTGCTGTGTAAACTCTGTAAGCAGTGTGTGTGTAAACTGCTAACATAGCATCTAGAGAACAACAGCTAATGGCCCACGCTCAAATTTATCTCCCTTTCTCCTCTCCTTTTTACTTCTCACTTTCAACTTTTTTTTCATTTCTCTCTCCTGTTGGTTGTTACATGTCTTTTTTTCCTCATCAGTATCTTGTCCTCTACATTTCACTAGGTGTTCCACTCATCTTTACTTCACTTCTTTCTGTCTCTTGCAGTGTCTTGTCTTCATTTTCACTGTTACACCCCCTGAGTTTCCGTCAGTGACACTTCTTTCTTTGTGTGTTTGGTGATGTTGGTTGAATCTACAGTATGCCAACTGGCTGCTCTGTTTACATTTACACAAAAAAAGTAGAAACATGATATACGATATACTGTGAACCAGGTGCTTAAAATAAATTTAAAAAAACTTGTAGTTAACTGGTTTTAGGATGACTCATTCTCTCTCTCCTCCATTAATTTACTTATCTGTCAATTTGACACCAACGACAATCTCCAGTAAGGATGTATGAAATTGTTATCCACAGTCTTCGACATATAAAAGCAAATGTGAAAACAATGTCATCATGCACATATCCATCACTTAATAAGAAAAAAGAAACTAATCACCTTAATGAATGTTTTCATTCGGTGAACTTTGAAACTAAAACTAATGATTGCTGTAAAGTAATTAGTACATGACAGCTCCAGAGCAATGGGAATATCAGGAAATGAAAATCCAATTAGCGCAAATACGACAAGAATCTATTTATTGTTTGTGTAAATATTATGAAATTAACCAATAGGAAATATATGTTAAGCAGAATTATGAGGAAATGTGTAAATCAAACTGAAAGATGATGGTGCCACAATGTGATAAAATGGTAATTTAAAATCATAACATCTAACTGAATATACTGATCTTCTTTTAAAGCATTCATTAATCCATACTTGCATCTAAACAATGTATAAAAACAAATGGGTAAAGTAAAAGGTGTTGCCTGTAGTGAGCACGGATTATAGCCTCAAGTGGCCATTCGAGGAACTGCAGGTGTCTGTGTGAATGATTTGCTTTAGTGCTGCCGCACGTCGTTAAGGTGCTATTCGTGCACACGATTGACTGTTATGGTGAGCTCCGATTTTGGATCATAATACCACTTTTATGGTATGTTGTTTCCAGCATTTTTTGTTCGTTTATTTGTTTGTTTTTCCATTATCATTACCATACAGCAGTTTTGTTGACATGTACAATGAGCCTCTTTGTATTGCAGGGTTGGGGTAGTCCCGGGGGAGGAGGGTATGTTCATCTTTCATGTTTCCTGTGAAGTTCGTTCTGCATGCATGTAATATTATGTGCATTATACAATCAATGAAAAAATTATCAGAAAAAAGCTGTAGCATGCTAGTTAGCTTAGCCCGATTTGTGTCAAACTGTATGCTGACATTGTTTCAAAAGAAGTCGGCTATATATAAAACACTGAATTAAAGCATATGGTATATGAGCCGCACTACAATGAGCCTTTATGTAAGTCCAGTCCTGCCACCTTGAATTTCAGCTTCATGCCAGGTGACATCCAGCTCCCAGTCAACATACAGAACTGTGTAAATGACCCTAAAACCGAGGTTTGTGTACCATTGTGTAGCTGTGCTTCCCTAACAGACAATATTTGATTTGGTGGTTAAATCAGGAGTTGGAGAAGACCAAAAAAGAGCCAAAACTAGAATAAAGCACAGATGTCCATTTGCCAGGTAACCAGATCTCCCTTAATGATGCAGAAGTGGATAGGAACATCACTCAATCATTTGTATGTGCCTGTATAAACTGTAAGGTTGTGGCTGATACATCTTGTCATCATCACAGCGTATAGCTATACCTCAGTGTTGTAAACAACAAGACGCATGTGCACGTAACTTTATGTGTGCGTCACTTCTCCCTTCATAAAAAGTTTTGTTTGTGAGGAACCTCTTGGCAGGCCCCTGGGGAGGTTGAGTCTTGATTACAGGCGGCTCTTGACACACTAGCAGCAGCTCCACAGTCCAGCCTCTAGAACGTTTCAGAGCTGAGAGTGAGGGAGGAAGACGGGGGGAGAAAAATAGAGGCAGGAAGCAGGTAGGAAAGGACAGAGGAGGAAAGCATCAGGGCTTACCTGTACCCCAGTTCAATATGAAAACCCACAGTCAGTAAGGATCTCATCATGGGCCCAGTAAATCCAACTTAATTGACTGCAAATCTAGGTACAGCACACCTCAGCCTCTCTCACCACTTTACTGCGCACCCAGCTCTCCCCTCCACCCGCACGCACTAAATGCTTAGTCTTTCCTCTCCTTTTCCTTCTTGATGTTACTCTTGTTATGTTTTTCTGT
>CAFUXE010000908.1:68349-85963 GCA_903364295.1 Serranus cabrilla
AGAGAGAGAGAGAGAGAGAGAGAGAGAGAGCGTATGTGTTCACACTAAAGAGAGGAAGACATGTGTTGAGTGTCTGTCTGCTTGTCTGTGTACAGCTGCTACAGGTTCTTATTTTTCTTACTGTTAAGATAATGGTGGTCATCAACCAAACCTCTCCCAGTATCTATAACACATGTGGCCATATGTGCCTGTTGCATTGAGTCTCGGCATGCCTCAAATTAAAATTATTTTCATTCTTTTCATCGAAAAACCACAATATCAACACAGCTAAAGGTGACAATGCTTATGCACATCCATATGCCTAATCCTGTGGTCCACAGCGAGACTCACAGTATACAGGCATGCTAGCAGCTCTGTGAGGTTGTACTTAGCGCAGCAGTGCACCCGTTACACCTCAGAAAGAAAACTGTCGTCAACATCTGCCTTCTACTGTTGAGGAAGGGGAGGACGACCTTAATAAGTGGCCTTAGATAACGCAGATTAGCATATTTAGCGACTCTGTTGCCATAGACCATTGATGGAGTGAAATATATTTTAGCTACCTAAAAAAATACCAACCAGAAATTGTAAAATCTGTTTACCTGTACAGTATATTTGAAATACTTTTACCACTTTACCTTGCCTTCAGACGGTCCTGACAACAGGAAACTGAAGCCAAAAACAGAACTTTATATTTTTAAAACTCAGGAGTTGCTTGTCCTCTGGCACCTGAATTGTTTAGTTAGTTGGTTTTGTTAGTTCATAACCCTTTTAAAACAACAAGATCACATGAAAACACAGACATGCTAACTGATCAAGCAGCGGTAGACCAACATGGTTAAATTACTGTTGGGGGTCTGGTGGTTTTCGAGATGGATATAATGACCTAATTTCCCCATTGGAGGTGGCTGCTTGATGGCCAGGTAAGGTCAGTATAAATATTCTAAATGTAGCGTGCACTTATACTGATATTGATTTTTTGGGTTGTTGTTGTTGTTGTTTTTTTACCCATACAAAGTAGTATATGTGCTTGAGCTGAGTGGAGACATTATTACTAAGACTTCAGTAATGCTGAAAATCAAACTGCATCATGTTAACGGTATCAAAGCACACGTTTTTCTTGTTTCCAACTCCTCTTTTCTTCTTTTTACACTCTTTCCACTGGATTTCTGTTTTTCTGAGCTGTCACCTCCTTTCCCATCAGCTGTGCATGTGTGTGTGTGTGTGTGTGTGTGTGTGTGTAGGACATATAGAGGAGAGTTAGTGCACACCTGCACAGTGTGAACTGTCCACAGGGAAGGACGGAAGATCGGTAATGCACAGCTGTCCACACAGGCACGCACACACACACACACACACACACACACACACACACACTGTCGTGCACACACAGGATAGAAGATACAGAGAAATTGTGAAGACAGAGAAAAGGAGTATAGGAGGGAAAAGTGCATTTATTCATACTGGAAACATTTCAGGAAGCGTGTGTTTGTGTGTGTGTGTGTGCGTGTGTGTGTGTGTGTGTGTGTGCATGCATTCATTAGTCATGCAGGCAGTGTGGGTCAGCTGTCAGTGAGTCCGACACCCTACTGTCAAGGGCCAGTGATGGAAAAGCTGACACACACACACGCACACACACACACCCAAGCATCACTGAGTGCTGCAGTACAAGCATGTTGAGAGATCAGATGTCTGGTATATTTCACTCCCTGGTTGAAAAGAAAAGATATGGAAACTCATGGGACAGAAAAGGACGCTTCCCTTCACAATGTGGTCAAAATGTGACACTTTTATTTCACAAGCACATAAGATGTACTGCCAATTAGATGGGCCTGGTCACAAGTACATTAAAAGAAAGACTTTTAAAATAATTAATTTGTTTATTCCAGGAGACATGGAGTCACCATTAACAGAGAAAGGTGTCATACTCTGTAAACCATGGCCACGTGAGAGGAAAAAGTGCCAAAATATGCAACAAATGACTGAAATCCAACATGTAACAGAATGTCATGTCAATGACACACTGTACAGCTGTGTGATGTATCCACATCCCACTATAATAAGCCGGCAGCCAAATCCAGCCCTCAGGTTGTTTCTGCTACTTGCCTGTGATCCTTTACTATGGCCCATTACAGGTTCTCTGGGTTCTCCGACTTCCTGCCACAGTCCTAAGAGGAGCAGGTCAGTTGAACTGGTAACTCTAAATTGCCTGTAGGTGTGAATCTGAGTGGTTGTGTGTCTCTATATAGCATTTTGTGTAGCAGAAAACATACTGACGGCTGGACATGGCTCCAGACCTGTAACACAAGTTGCATACTGTCATAATATTTTAGCTTAGCTTATTGAAAAATCCCTATTTTCCCATTCTTCCTGCTTATGAACAGTCTGTACATGCCTGTTTAAACGTTTGTCCTCTTAAAGACTCATTTTTTCTATTTGACAGCTTATTAAAACGTTGTTATGGGTTCGTCACCATGTTAGTTGTGCTTCCCATCACACAGCATTTTTAGGACTGTGTCTGTTGTTTGCTACAGGCAGGGATTGACAAGTTGGCCCCTTCATGCAAAATCAATAAATTGTTTTCCCTTCCAGCGTGGGTGGGACTTAAATGTGCGCTGTCTCTATTCTCAGAACATTAGTTTAGTTTAAATGAGAATCTGTTTAAAGTCTTACTGACACCTATATTGGCACTACCACATATCTGTTCCAAGCCAAAACTGATGTCTTCTCTAATTATTACTTTAACACAGTACAGACAAAAAAAAGGCTATGAGCAGCTTCATAAAGTGAACGTTTCTTGTGTGCAGGTGCTATTTGTTTGTATAAGTTACAATGTACTGTTTACACAATCAGTTTAAATTAGGAGGTGAGAAGTTGACAGTGAGAGTGAGAAGGAGAGATGACTCAGTGGGTGAAGCTGGCTTGGATGTTCTTCCTGCTGCCAAATCACACATTTCTCTCCTCCACCACCATCCTCTGTTTCTTTTTAATCCCCNNNTCTCTCCCTCCTGCTCTCTCTCTCTCTCTCCAAATCACTGTCCTCCACCTTTCCATTGAATGTATCCCTCAGTTTGTCTCACATCAACACCACCATAATCCTTTTACATTCCTCCTCCCCTTCAGCCACCGTTTTCCTCTCTCAAGTCTTCCATGTCGACCTGTTGCTTTCTGTTCCCACTATCCCCTATTTATGTCCTTTTTACTCCTCACATCCTTTTCCTTCAAAAGCTTAAAATATATTTCCTGCAAGGCCATATTTCATCCATCACATTTTTTTTGCAATCTTGTATTCAAGGATTTGCTAAAAAATCCAGTTTAAGGAATCTATGTATTACCCACACACACAGGGTCAAAGTCCAAGGTTAAGACATGTAATCAGTCCTCAGGCGATAAAGCGACAAGTGTATTTTGGCATTTCTGTGTTTATGCAATAGGTGTTTTTGTGTGAGGCTGTAAGACAGGACAGAGTAACAAGGAGAAAGGGTGAGATGCTGTGTGACCCTTGATAATTAGCTTCATAGGTCTCTCTACCCTCCTCCCCTCTGGGGAGAGAGAGAGAGAGAGACAGCAGCAGGAAGAAAAGTCCAGGGAAACTGTGTCATCATTAATTGGTAAAATTTACAACAGTGTTCACCTTTTATTCATGCAGATAATCCGGAAGCTGGAACAGCAGACCAAAATGTTTTTGGATATTCAGAAAAAGTGGGTATTATTATATCAGAGGATGAAGTTGTTTCTACAGTTATAAGAGTCCAAAACAAAAACAAAAAACTGGAGTCAATTAAGTTTGAACCAGTGGTAGACCTATTGCTTTGTAATAAGCTTTACTACCAAACACCACATCTCTCTCACTGGATGACTTTCATAGTTTCTAAATGGTGATTCTACAGCTACAGTAAATAACTTTTTTTTTCATATTTGCTGGCAATATCCTAACAGTAGTTCGAGAAACTGATCATTTGTGAAAAAAAATCACCTGTTTCTTCTCCTCAAGCTCCTAATATCATAAAATGTTGTTGAGATGATTGACAGCTGTGTGTGAGAGTCCAAAGCTCTGATTGGTTGATTTAGTTTTTGTTCAGCTTTGGTGGAGTCTTGTAGATGCCATTAGGAGCACTTGGAAGAGGCAGAGGAACAAGATTTGTTTCACAGTTTATCTGTCTTGCGTATTACCGTCAGGTTTGAGAAAACAAGACAAAAAGTTATTTTTAAGACAGTTTAAACTAGAGGCTCTAAAACTACCAGGGTTGTCTTTTTTTATTCCATGTATTCTTCCTCCATGTCAAAAACTGGCACTTATGTTACCCACAATGCATCTTGCGTGCGGTCCCAACCAACGCGGACTCAATCACTTGAGGCATTTTTTATCAGATGTTGTGCAGCTCCCCTGGAGCTAAAAAGGCTTTATACAACTCTTGTTTTTTCAAATGCAGATGTGTCTCCTACTGTTCAACTTGTTTCAGTGACACATATGCACACTGTAGGGTGTGCTCAGTACACTGTGACATCTTTTGGGTACAGTTAGTTGTGCAACAAAGCACACTTGAGAAGACACCCAGCGAGGTGCAACAGATTTTAAACTCCTTGTTAAGTGACAGCTTTTTGGGAAGACAGCGGTAGCTGATCACAGCTGGATTTAACAGCTGTAGAAACTGTTTGTGTGGATTAAAAGTAATAAAGACACACAGTTATCACTGCCAGAGCCACAGCGTTTTCTCTCTGTAACCTGTTTAACAAACAGTAACCATTTCTACTGACAGAATACGTTTATATTTTGGTATTTATTGATATTCTGAATGTGAATTCATTATTTTAGAACCCAGAATATGATTATGTTGTCTTTTGAACACTGGAAATGATATATTAGGCTAAGTGTTTCAGGGAAAACTCAAATGATGCAACTCAGTATCAAACCCAGCACTCAGGAACGATCAGCTTCCCATGTGGCTAAATGGAAATGAAGATAAATGATGTATGAAGTTTGTTTTTTTTGCTGACAGACAAACTGTCTTTGATATTTCTTTTGTATCCACAATAAAATTCAGTGTGGTTATACAGATAATAAGAAAAATGATTCTGATAGAAGTTTGTGGTCCTATTGGGATGGTTTTAACGAGAAAAAATACATAAAACTTGGAAATAAATTGTAAATTCCAGGGATGTTGTGATGTATCAGGTCAGTCCCATCAGCTGCAGCGTCCAGTCAGTAACTGAAGGGGGCAGTTCAGCGCATTAAAGGTTTCTGTGAAGGCTGCTCTTCGGTATCCTTGCTCATGGCTTCTCAAAACAGAAATAAGCTATGAAAATGACTCCAAGAGTAGCAAAGAAATATCATTTGAGAGACTTGGAATGCGTCCTCTGCTTCATTGCTTATAATCAAATAATAATCAATGGCCTAATAATTGGGCGCAAAAAGTATCTCATAGAGTAATGCAGTTATACCATTGGTCCAAGTGAGTGATGACGTTGGTCAAGTTGGAGCTTCTCCATTGGCTGGTGCTCTTTGAAAATGAATTGGCTCAACAGTCAGGTGGTTTATCACCAAACTGCAGTCAGCTGAATCAGAGCAGACAGAAATGTACAGGTGGTCGTAAATGATTGTAGGTTTTGGTTTTTCATGGAATAAATGCTACAACATTTGTTGCTGTGGGCATGTTCATGACTATGTTGGGTAATCCAGTAAAAGATGAGAAATAAGTTTTTTTTTAATGCTTGATTAGATTGTTAAATTAAAGCAGTTCTAAGTAATTTGTCTCAAACCTAGCTTGCAGGTAATGTGATAAACTACTTCAGTAGAGAGTGTTTGTGTCCCCTCAGATTAATAATAAAATAATCTTCCATACGTCTTCAAGACATAGCTTGGAAAAAATGTTATGTATTATTGTTATTCTTAACAGCTTAAACAACACGTTATGTGCATTAGGGGAGGGCCAGCTTTGTGCTGTGGGAATGTACTAAGGGACCATAGGGATGACCTCCTCCAGGAAACTTTAGTAATGAATATTACTGGGACTACTACAGATGAACATATATTGTTTCATTCATTATCCTTTACTGCTTATTTGAACCCGAATCGTGGGGGGCTGGAGCCGATCCCAGCTGACATTGGGCGAGAGGCGGGGTACACCCTGGACAGGACGCCAGTCTGTCGCAGGGCTGACACATAGAGACAGACAAGCATTCACACGCTCACTCACAGCTACATGCAATTTTAGAGTCACCAATTAAACCTGAGCTGAAGGTTTTTGGACTGTGGGAGGAAGCCGGAGTACCCAAAGTATTAACAGCATTGCTCAGGACAATAAAAAAGGGGAAGAGTATGTTAGCTTTTCTTTTTGAAGACCTTTATGGTGCCCTGTGTGACATGCATGTATCTAATAGTGAGTAATGATTGAAAGGTCATCTGCAAGTGATTTACTTTGTGTGTGCAGCAAAGAAGTAAAAATATTCTTTTTTAGAATCAAAACCATCATATTAAAATCCACTATCTGGTTATGAAACTCTTTCCAAATATTACTAGGCTCTGAATAAGTAATTTACAAACAAAATAGCCTAGGGACCTTTGGGCTGTTGTCTCCACCTTCCTGATCAATAGCAGATGCTTCATTTTGAATCCTAATTATCTGATCTCTTTCATAGATTTAATCATCAAACCACACATGCTTGGCTTACAAGTTCATTTGGAGTTTGAGGAAACTCCACAAAAAAAAGGAGGTGTGCTACCCCCTCACTGCTTGTCAGGATATGTCTAATGTTGGGACAGGTAAGGTCAGCACACAAACTAACTTTGGCTCACTTCAGTTCAAGGTTGAAGGGTAGAAAGCAAAGTTAATGTCAGCCCATTATACAGAAACCACATCCTCCTCCTGCATTATTTTACACATATCTTTTCGTCTGACACACTCACACATGCATGCCAATAGACTGACACATGCAGACATAAATATACACAAGCAAGGACACCAAAAACACATTTACATACCCTTCAACCCTTCACACCACGCCTCCCTGTCAGGTCATCCTCTAATGATGCCGAAGAGAGAGAGGGGGAGACAGAAAGACAGAAGGAGTGAGTGTGGAATGGTGTGAAATATTGCTTCTCCAAATAAAGTTGAGGTCATCCATTTTTAGGCAGTGAAGGAGGGATGGAGGGAGGTGTGGAGGGAAGGGAGGAGGGACGTAAATTCTGAATGCAGCATGTTTTTAAAGAGAGAAATCTGCATAATTTCTGGCAGATGATTGGCAGGAGAGGGCGTGGAGGGAAAGGAGAACAGGGAGCGAGAAGGAGGCAAACATGAAGAAGTGAGGCAGTGATTTTGTAAACATTTCAATATTTTATTTGGAGCAGTGGTTTCTGTAGGACACTGAACTGGAAAACTGAGAATTCTAAACCAGTAGCTTCCCAAACCCAGACTACCAGTCTCCATTCTTAATATCTGCTATCAAACATTCATTCAAGGTAAGACACAATGAAAATTTGAAACACACTTCTCAACATTTTGAGTGTATATGTATGAGAACTGCTGAAAAGTGTGATATTTTCCAAGGTTACCACTGAGGCAGTGGTAGTAAAATACATAATATTCAAGATGTTGCTGCTAAAATATATATGTTTCTTGACGTTGCTGTTAATCACAATGACGTCAAAGCAATCTTCCTTTAGTAAGCAATGAGCTTCGATATTTGTGGCTTTATTATAACCAAACTCCCAACTTCGCCTTAGTTAGTTAGTTTTGCATTATTCAGATAATTCACTGTGATGCTAGTACATCTAATTATAGTTACACAACTCCAGTGTCAATCCTGGAGTCATGATTATTTAACAAGACTTAGAAGCTACGGCCATGCTGGTGTTTAGCAGGTAAATATATACCATGTTCACCATCTTACATAAGAAGAAAAAAAGTAAAAACCCTTTGAAATGGCCTAGTTTTCTGGTTAATTTGTCATAAGATGTGATCTGATCTGCATCTTTGGTCTTGACAAGTCAAACCTGTTAACTGAAAATCATTCCTTAATGCTTGTCTGGGTGCCCCTCTGAGAGGTGGATGTAGACATGGATGTAGGGATTGGTCTTGCTTGTCATGATTTCGTGACACATTTTGAAACCTCGATAATCAAGTAGCGGAGTTGGTAGGAGGACAGCCCACAACGTGGTGGGTTGATTTCCCTATCCTGATGAGTGACTCATAGTCATATGCATCATTGTCCAATGTCAAGTATTACAACTAAATAAGCAAGCTGCCCTCACTAGAATTTTTCCATAGTATAAAGGCCATCACATTCCACAAACCCATGACTTTCACCCAGGAGATGTCCTATGGGAAACGTCCTTCCATAGATTCATCACGTTCAAAGTCATATTCTGCATCACTGATGTAACTGTGCCCATGAATTATGTTAACAAGTTATTTTAACCCTTACCCTTTTCCCCTAACCGTAGGAAAGTACTTCTGTCTTACAATATTAATGACGTGCTTAAAACAGTGATCATGTCCATGTGCAGTACGGATTTTTAGGATACCTCCCATTTGTGTTGCATATCTTTGTGAAAGAAATCATATTTTGAAAAGAGGAAAATTGCAAGAGCATAGCTTTGCATAAATTATGCAAAGCTGACTTTGAGGTAGCTGGAAAGGTCTACATCATCTAGAGTTGCAAGTCCTTTGCAACATTAATTTTGACCTGATGATGAAAAGGTGAGGAATCAGCAGTTCACATCACAAGGAGATTAATATGAAGCGGCCTGCCAGATGTCATGGCAATCCATTCAATAGTTGCCAAGACATTTCACTCAAAACCAAAAATGTGAACCTCATGGTACAGTCAGCTGGATTCATCCTGTTGGAACCATGAACAACTGTATAAAATTTGAAGGCAATCCATGCAATAGATGTTTCATTTTCAATTTCAGTCTGGACCAAAGAGGTGGACTGAACAGCATGTCCAACCTTAGAGCATGGCAGCAAGGCTGATAATAATTCGATCCAACTGAAGTGAATGTTGTTGTTTTTTGCCTATTTCCTTCTGCTGTATTGAAAAAGGTATCTTCTATGATAATGTGCAATTTGCAGCTAGTGTTCACAGCAGGTGGATGTTCATAATTTTTGTTCCTTCGTCAGCAATTTGCTGGCTGAGTGAACAGCATGCACCATGCTGTGGCAATTGGGGTACATCTACATTAACAACCTTGAACTACTGTAATATTGAGCTGAGACATGACATTTTTTCAATCCAAAATAATTTATTGAGTAGTTTGAAAGACATTACCTTATTTTCTCATGACAGACTGGGGTTGTCACCTTGGATTGCAAACTTTGTAACATGTCCTTGTGAACAAAACAGCATCTCTTCTTCTTCTGTATTTCATTACTGCATATGTGCATTATCTGTAATTAGTAATGAGTCATAGACAAGTTATCAGCAGAAAATATGTGTAAAATTAGAGAGAAATTGAAAGTGCATTCCTATGTGGAGCTTATTTCATTTAGAGCGTCTCTTCACTGCTGCAAAATGATGTGTGCATGAATAGAGCCTGTTCTAGGTTTTACTAAATGAAAAATTCCTCAAGTGAAAAAAGGTGAGACACAATTAATTCCCACTGCAAATGTATGAGTGTATTTGAATAACTGAAATTGAAAGGAGATACACTCTATCAACATGCAGGCGGCCACTGATGTGGTAACACATGCATATGCAAATTGAGGTCTTTGACAGAATGTTCCAAACGCTATTTTTTTCATCCATGTTGGACAACAGTTGCTATGTGATAGCTGCAGTCTTTGTGCGGGGCGTTCCTGCCAACAGACAGCTGTAAGGTGAAAATGCTTATCTATTACAACAATGGAAGATTATGTCTTATACTCTGCCCACAACACAAAGGCAATGATAAATTCATATGTAAAAGGCCATTGCTATTTTCTTATATACCCGTTTGTCCTTCTAAAGCTCCCAGATATGAAGGTGGTAAAAGCCCAGGCGATGGGCTTGATAGGTGACACGCAGGGAAAGGATTCTTCTTGCTTCTACGCTGTGGCCTCGACTAACCTTCTACATTTTCTCTGAGGGCACGCCCGCTCTGTCTTCATTACTATTGCTAGACATTACTGAAAGGCTAATGTCCATCATCCCTCCATTAGCCTTCTCAATAACTTATTCTGTTCCCATAAGATAATTAGCTGATTCCTTGCAGGGAACGGAACCACCACATAAAAAGCTTTTATGTAACATTTTGAATCCCACGTTTTATTGTTGTTTTAATTTATGTTGTAGTTCTTTCAGCTACACTTATTTATAGCTTCTGGGTGATATATTAAACCTAGAGCCGGTGAGCTACTGAAGGCCAACCCAATACAACCCATGTCTTTAGTCGTGAAGTGTTAGACCTGGCTTTACAGGCACTTTATCATCAGATATGGAAACTGTGATCTGCTCAAAACCGTTCATACTTGATCATGTCTCCGGTCCTATGAAGAGCACAGCTGTGAAGGCATTCAAGACGCATTGAGGATGCAGCAATGAGATACAATCACTGAGACCACATTCAAATGGCATACATTGAAAGCTTGCCTACTCAACTGACCTTGTGCTTGTATCTGTGGGGTCTTGGGCGACAAGCACTCTGCAGATAAACACCAAGTGCTATATGCATGGTAGCCATGGAAACAACTTTGTAACTGCAGTACAGTACTTCTGTCGGTACAACTGTATTGTGTCTATGGGCTACAGCAATGTAGCTTTTGCCATATTGTGTTTATTTTCATGTTGAGAAAGGTAGTGAGATCTGACCAGAAGTGTTCACTCAAGACATATGTGAAGTTACTATTGAATGCCAGTGGGGAACTAACCTACTTAGCGTTGTCCATGTGTGATTTGCTACACATGACGCATGTTATTGCGGGCCTGAACAGGAGTTCAGGTGTACTATTACCTGAGCCATGTTAAATATGTGTGTTCTTCAAAGATGGCTGACCATCATCTACCCTCATCAGTTTGTCTTGTGGAGGTTCTTCAACTCTCAGATGAGGAACTTTCTTTTACTGTAAAACTACACTGAAACATTTATAGACTCTCTTATTCCATTGACATTAGCAACTTGGATGGATTGGGTAGCTGATAAAAAGCTATGGGAAGGTGTGACTTTCTATTATTGGGCCCTATTTTTCTGGTGGTGCAACAACTTCAAATTGGCTTTGGATGTCTCTAATTAATTGCCAATGTGTGCAGCGTGCACAGATGGGAGAGGAGATGCAAACAGGTGGGAAGTTCATTCAAATGAGGCTGAACAAAGCAAGTTGTTGGTATTTTGGTGGAAACTTGGTCTTTGACTTTGTGGTGAGAATAGACGTCTCTGAGCCACATCTGTTTCTGACACCTCTCAGCTGCCAATTTGGTGAGCAAACAAAATACTTGAAGCAAATAATTAAAAAATAACAATGGAAAATCAACAATCCTAATTAAACATTCTCCAACCAGTAGATTAAAATTATTTGCATGAAAATAACATTTAATGTAGTTAAAGCAGAAATGTCTGTATAGTTGTCTGCATTAATCTATAAATTAAAAGAGATTTTTACACAGCATGGTAAGATCTGTTGCTTTGAATTTGAACAAGTATATTTATTACATAGTGCAGTTAAAGTTTGTTTGTTTGTGTACAAAATAACTCAAAAAGTACTGGACGGATTTGGATGACATTGTTTGGACGTGTGTATGTAATGGGACAAGGAACAGGTGAATAGATTTTTAGATTCTCCCAAAATACATTCTTTCTATATTATCCTTCAAGTGTGCAATTTGATATTGCGTAACTGACCCTATTGTCTTGGCGGAGGTCTGCGCTCTCCGAGTGCTTTTCTGTAGTTTTATAAAGCAACAGTATGAACAGTATGATTGGCTCAGGGAGACTTGACACTGCTGGCCACCCATAGCTGCCACATCATTATCCTTATTTGTTTAAATTTTGTAATTAAGGACTGAAAGAAGGATGAAATCTTTATATCAGATTTGAATGGTGCTACTGTTGTGCTATATATTGAATATCTATTCATTAGTTTTAAATTAAAATATGTACAGTAGTCAACAATGTAGGACAAATTAATCTTCATCTATATACTGTTTCCCTGCTAAATAGTCTCCGGTGGTGTAAGTAGATATGAGTACTTGGGAAAGGGTAAATGAAGATGATTCCATACTTTATTCCACCCCTGCATGAGTTAGCAACACACATGAGCCACCCCACTCAAAAAAGTCTGGGAGTGCAGACTAGTCTCACACACAACTCATCAGATACAGGCGCTTTGTCACGGCCCTCAGTGTGAGATACAGACTCACGAGGCACCCTTCAGTGTGTGTATGAGACGTACCAGGCTTTCTATCAACTGTAATATAAACCCATCTGTGGCCGAAAATAACAGAGGTAATACAAAGAGCACAAGGGGAGGTGCTGGATGGGTCAAACAAACCCTGGACTTTGACCCAGGAGACTGGTATTGAAACCACAAGTCATTGTTGCTATTGTGTAAGTCATTTGTTTAGTGAGGAAGTTGTTGTTTTTAGTAGAAACCCTGTTCCTTTACCCTAACCTGCGTCTCTAAAGTGACACACCGTCTTTGACACATCCAAAAGCGAAGCAAAGAGTGCTGTGTACGTCAGTATCACACACCAAGAGCCATGACAAAGTGTTGGTACCTAGCAAGTTGGGAAGAGAATGTGTTGGGGCATGCCGCTGGTTTAATTTACAGTGAATGCTGAAAGTCAAAGTGAGAGATGAAGAGATGAATGAAGGAGTATTTCAGACTGAAATTTGACTCCTTTTCATGTAGGCTATTAAGTCCCACTTGATATACATAAAAAGTGTAAATGGGGCACACACAACTTTTAGAAAGAAAAAGCTGATTTGACCGGCCAAAATTGAAACAACATTGTGAATTTGAAATAATTTATGACTCAGACTTTTGTACTGTTCCTTGTGCTACATTATAACTCCATTGTGCAACTACGGCCGAATCATTCATAGTCACAACCTTGTGTACCCTGTATCTTGTGGAATTATCTGTACTTTTAGTTTAACCTTGGCTGTTGTTTTTCAAAAGGCTTTGTTGTTTACTCATGTTGACTGGATTGGGGGAGATTATAGGAATGTAAAATTGGAAACTTTTTTAAAAGTAGATAGTTCATTTTAAGATTGAAGTTATGGATGGTTAAGATCAAAGACATTAGCTTGTCTCCCCTATCGGTGTGCAGGCCAACAGAGGTGGCACTCTAATATCTATGTCTGTGTAATTGCTTTATTTTGATGAAGACAGAGGGTGAAGCTGCTTTGGACTCTGCGCCCATTCGACATCGCTGCAGGCAAGAAAGAAAATACACTAATCACACCTCCAAAAACAGAAACATACACACACATGAAAAAAAGCACTTGTTTTCACTCACACACAGTATATTTTAGTATCTTATCTGACCCGTCTCTTCTCCAATCTCCTCCTGTGCTTTGAATGTAGCTTTGATAAGTGATCACTAAGCAGGGGGCAAAGAGGGGATGTTGGAGGCTTAATGAGGAGAAGTGGGAGCAGATAAGGTGGAGGAGGAGGAGGGGGTAAGAAGGAGGAATGGAGTGAGGAAAAAAGTTATAGGATAGAGAAAAACAGGGGAAAGGGACTGAAAAGGTGTGTGCGTTTGTGTGTGTGCTGTGTCCATGGTAGCGGTGGTCACACACTGAGGAGGGAGATTGGAGAAGGACAGCAGAGAGCACACCCACTCCTCAGAGCGAGGGATTGAAGCAGAGAGAACGAGGGGGGTGATGAAGAAGAAGAGAGATAACGCTGAAGATGAGACAAAAAGCGAGACAGGTGTGTGTGTGTGTATGTGCATGTGTATCCAGCAGGATCAGTCAAACTATCACCCATCTTTTCCCTTTCCACACATACACACACTCACACAGCGATCAATCGCCACTTAGTGGAACACAACCCTCTCGCTGTGTTTTTGAAGTCTGATTACCAGCTGGGCGGAGATATAAAACTGCACTATTTGTCCGTCTGTGTCTATTTATCTATCTTCGCTCTCTATCATATGCACACACACACACACACACACACACACTTCTCACATAGGAAAGCTGTAGATGGATTTTCTGAGCTTTTAGAACTCAGCATGATGCCCACTGGAAATAAATGAACGAGTCACCGAATGAGCTGTTGAAGACATTAGAATCCTGTTTTCACAGCTCCATAAGTCTTGATCCATGCTAATTATCTACATGCCATTTTGAAGAAGTCTTTATCCTGAATAGCATATGATGAACTGAGAAGTGAATACCTGTCACTGGCAATGTCATAGGACATAGAACTAAATTGAGTATTTTTGCAATTTTGGGCTGAAAGCGATATACATTTTCACCTCACTTTATTTGCACAACATTGACAGTTAAACAGCCAATGCACCCCAGAGAACTGATGGTGGCTTCTAATTTATAGCTAGCACCACAAACCATCTGTTTCTGATGCTATTTAATATCTTAGCTAGCTTACTGGTGTTTGTGACTGGAGTTTTTCCATAAGAACAGTAGCTTTACTACTTTGCACAGCAGCTGGATTCTTGCAAGGAGCATGAGATCACACAAAAATGCATCTTGTCTGGCTTCAAGAAAGCATTGAAGTGTTCACACCATCAGTGTCCAGGCTAATCAGCAGTAAGTGATTTGAGGAGAGATTAAGAGGAGTACCATCCCCCTTGTGAGCAAAATGATCAAAATCTATGCAAAGGGCAGAGGGATAGCTGAATATGTTCTCTATGAATCTAGTCTGCCCGACTAATTGATCCTTTATCTGACTGAGGTTTGTGCTATGGCTCTGGCCATGACTCAGAAATATCAGTTTATGTGCTTTGTAGTGATCAAGCAGCAACCTCCAGGTCTGAAAAGTGAGGCCAATATGGAAGTAACAAAAAGAAGTCATATTTTTTAAGTCAATGAAAAAATTACAATGGACTTGCTTGATAACCTTCAAAGTGATTTTTAATTGATTGACAGTTTCATTTTGGATCTATAATATTCAATGAACTATATCAGTAAGGGGGGCAAAAATTAGCACGAAATAAATGATAGATGTAGTGGTGTTATAGCGTTCTGACTGGAGGATGATATCACACCGGTTGCGCTTGTCACAAGTTTGAAGTGGGAATTACAGCTTGTGGAGGCAATCACTGCTCAAAATCTGAACGTAACAGTGTTACAGATGTAATGTTGGTTACTGTATTCTCTCATTCTGTTTTGCCATATGAATTTGTTAAACAGAACTCCAGATGGCTAAGATGTTGTAAATGATAGCAAAATCCTGCAGTCATGTATTTGTCATTTCTAAACATACCGTTGCTACTATACTTTGTGTGCACCTGATGAAAAGACAAAGAAACAAAATAAAATCTATCATTTTGTAGCTTTGTGAATCACTGATCTGACCTGCTTAGATAATAAGAATGATGGAAAGTGAGTCATCAGGTCCTCGTCTATGTTGTTTGGCGTCACATTGATCTTGCAGTGATTCAGTTATGAAAAGATGAAATTGTTTTAGATAATAAAGCTTTGACAGAGCCCTGACATTCAACTGAGTGAACAAAATGGATTCATCAGTAGAATCTGTGTGCAAAGAAGGCAAGATTGAACAGTGGCTAGATTCTGCAGTTTGCAGTGTTGGCACACAGGAGTGAAACAGAGTGTTTAACAGATGCAGAATGGAGTGTGTTTAGTGATACAACAGTGTGGATGCTCAGAGGTACTAACACTGAAGAATGAGCCAAGTTTAAACTGAAACCATCGACAGTTACTGGAAATGCAGGCAACAGCATAGATGGTTTGTTGAGGTGAGAGACTCAAGAGCTGTGATCCACAACATCACAGATTCATCTGTAATTATTATGTTAAATATTTTCTTTTTGGTCTATAAAATGTTGTAAGATTGTGGAAAAATCCCTTTATAATGTCCAAATGGTGGCAACAATCTAAAACTGAGTGAAATTAAAATGACATTGATGTAGAAAGCATCAAATCCGCTCATGGTAAAAACTGAAAACAGACAGTGTTTGATATTTTTCTTTTAAAAAAAAAGTTAATGGTTTAAAGCTAATTTAGTGTTGCTTTTAACCAGGCTGGATCGGCGCGTGTTAGACAAGAAGATTGATACCTCACTCGTATATATCTGTATGCTAAATATTGAGCTCAAGTCAGCAGGTTGTTAGCTTAGCTTAGCATTAAGATTGGACACAGGGAAAATGGCTGGCCTGGCTCTGCATGCCCGAAGTGAAACTAAAACGTGATTGGTGCTGCACTGCACAATATCTGAGCCAGAATTCTGTTGGAAAGCAGTGTTCATATGGAGCGAGGGAGAGGATGGAAGAAATGAAGAGCGACAGTGGGAGTACATTAGCTTCATAGTTAGCTCACAATCATTTGGGTGAAACTGGATTTCAGTGGTGAGCAGTGCTCAGCAGCAGTTATGCTAACCATCCCAACCACTATGCTGATGTTATTAGTGAGTAAGCTTATGAGCACTGATCTCCTGCAAAAGCCTGGCAAAGGCTTTTAAAAGTTGACACAGGAAATGTGGGTACAACATGCATTAAAACTTTTTTTGTCAGTCTAAGTTTTTGTTTTCCTATTTTGTAGTTGCTATCTCTCTGTATGTATCTGCATTTATTTCCTCCTTCTGTCTGTCACAGCCAGAAATCTATTAGTTTATTAACCTCTATTTCATTAATTTGAGCTGTGAGGAGCGTAGTGTCACTGAATCCCAAGATAAAGGAATCTGAGTCGACATTATATTTGTCCTTATAAACGTGCTTCATTTACCACCAGCTCTCTGAAAGCAGTAATAATTTCACTCTGTGTGTGGCTACGAGCACTAGTGTTTGTGAATTTGACTTTTTTTGCAATTAGGTTGATTGGCATAGAAAGGGGAAGATTTGGCACCATATGTGTTCAAATTACATAATTTAAAAATGGATAAATAGAACCCGAGCACAGTAACACAATATGCTTGACAGCGCAGTTTGGGGTGCAATTCCTCCTTTGCAGGTGCTTTGAAAATGTGGTTTGTTTTGCCCCTCTGTCTCTGGATAGAAAATCCTGCTAAATGTAAGTTCTGAACTTCATGTACAGCACCTTCAAGGACAGAAGAAGTTGTCTTTGGTACTTTTGTATGCGTTTGTGTTTATGTATAGATTGATGGCACTTACTCATGTGTGGTCTTTTGACTTGATCTTTGCTTGTGTTGTATAAACTCTCAAATGTACATCGCCTTGGATAAAAGAGTCTGAATTGTAGATAGATACAGACAGACAGACAGACAGGTAGGTAGGTAGGTAGGTAGATATACAGACAGACAGACGGACGGACGGACAGACAGACAGACAGCAACAGCTCCCTGTGACCTCGTCATTACTGCAGAAGAATGACACGACAAATAACATGAAAAAGAAAGTATGGAGGAGAGACAGAGAGAGGGAGAAATAGAGAGGAGGCGTAGGAGGATGTGTTCAATTATGTGTGTGTGTGATTGAATGTGGGTGTGAGTGTGTGTGTCTCCTATTCAGTCCTGCTGGCCTTGTGCTTCTCTTATGTTAGCTGAAGGTTGAGCCT
>CAFUXE010000908.1:96652-147511 GCA_903364295.1 Serranus cabrilla
TAAACGCACAAAACGTTGATTAAAATGACTTAGTTACTTAACAAGATAACAATTTAGACTCATCCCAAATGGGGTAAGGTAAAGAAAGTGGTAAACTAACTTATAAAAAGAAAAATTATTTACAAAGAAAAAGAAGGGTAGGACACGGAGTGTCCTGGAGAAGGAGAGTGCTAAGATGCACGAGGAGAAGAGAGAAAAAAAGAGAGCAGGAGTGCAACTCTTTATGAGGGTCACAAACCTAGCCTTCTGATTGGATGACTCTGATGGTCATCAATCTTAGGAGACACTTAAGCAGGATGTGTAGTAAGGTCATAAGACTCTAACATGGCTAGCTCCACCATCATGTGAGATAAAGGCTTATTTACACATCTGGCATAGAATTATTCAATCTGTTTCCAAACAGCATATTCCATGCACATACAATGGTTCTCCTACAATGTTTGATTAGTGAATTACTAATCACTGATAGTTATAAGCATGTAAGCACATCAGCATATCCGAAAATGAATTGATTTGGTTACATAATTATATATATCATATGCATAAAATGTCACAGAGTAATAATAGAGTGATAGTAAACAGCTCACACCTACAGCGGAACTGTACACAAAATGATATGTTTGATATAACTTGATGACATTTTAAAGTTGTTCCACACAGAAGAGGGGAGAGAAGGAGTCAAAGTTCAAATGTTTGAACGTAGATCCTCCCAGCTCAGTTCACGAATAGGGCGCTTTACCCCCAGGGAACTTAATGGAACAAATGCGCAATTTATGGTCACATGGTGTCCTTTTTATGACACCAGATGTGGGGCCCCTATCCTGGGTGCAGTCCTCCCTACTTTGAAGGAGTTCACAAAGTTGATAATTGTCTCGGCCCCATGTTTGACCTATGGGAAGAATGTGAAACAGGGCAAAAGCAAAGACCCGAGCGTCTGAGAGGTAGAGATCCTACACCTTTAGCCACCATTTTGGGTTTTCCAAGTGCTGGCTCGCCTTGACGTGCTTCTGGCCGTAGTAACCAGCACTGAGGAGGTGCTCAGCTGGCTGGCCCAGAAGGTCAACAATCTGGAGAGGGAATATAAAGAATCACATCAGCCGCCGTGTTGGTATTGGACCTGTGTCTGTGGCATTATGCACCATTCTGTGCATTTAAATACAGATTTCTTTGGATTCTTACAGTCCGGTACTAGTAGTGGATAGAAAAGGGGTGGTTGGCAATGTACAACCACACGAGCACACAGCCTAGACCCCACATGTAGATGGCCTCGCTGACAGGAAGACCAAGGGTGACTTTGGGTGCCATGTCTGTTGCTACAAGAATCTCAAAAGCTGTTAAAGTACATTCTCAAGCAACTGCAGAGACAAAGAACGAAATGTGTATGATTAAAAACAGAAGAGATACTGTATAGTTATGTTTATGTGTGGAGGCAGTCAGCATTTGGTTTTTATTGATGTGTCCTGATCTAAGCTCTTCCCTATCTGACTGAGTGTGATGTCATTATTAGTCAACAAATTGTTCAAAGTCTCGCAGTGTTTACCTGCTGTGCTATTGGTAGTATCTCACTGAGAGACAGTGGTATGCAGCGTCTGTCCCTGAGCAGTTGAAGAAGACTCCTGTCCAGCATTTCAAAAGGCATTGTGTTCAAACCTTTCAGGGAACCGGGCCACATTCTTCTTGTCTGAATCAAGAACGATCACTGCTTTCGAGGTTTAAATAACACAGTTTAAGTGACACAGCACAGTAAATTAAATGAGTAGAATTAAATGATCTAACTCTTTTGCTGGTCACACTCTCCACAGCTTTTAGGATCTTGAGGGTCACCTCTTGTTATGTAATTAAATTCCCACATTTGGCAACTTTGCTTAACCCCCCAATACCAATGAAGTTCTTATAAAGTAGCGGCCTGTGTCACCGCACAGTACGCCACTTATTACTTTTTAGACCAAAGATTTCTTCTGCTCATCTGCGACATTATAGGGTCAACACAACATAAACAAATACACAAAAACATAGCTGAAACACTCTTTATGCTCATATATATGATGGTTTGGCCATCATTCTACGACCAGGTGAAGAAGACTAATGTGTCATGCTGAAAATTAGCATTTCATTGAGTGTAGAATAAGGTGCATATACACTGAATGAGAAGAAATATGATCAAAAGCTACATTCATCATCAGTATTCAGTTAATTTACTCTTGTAAAAGAAGCAATGCCAAAGTGTTTAATTGATCAATTACAATGGTCTTTCCTTGAAAACTTATTAAGTATTATCAGCAAAATAAAGTAACTAAAGTAAAAACTAGTAATTACACAGAAAAATGTAACTAGTAGATTCAACAAGTAAGTAGTATTACATTTAATTACTCATAATACAAGTACAGTACTTGTAAACTTAAATAAATGTACTTATAAATAAAGGTTCTTTGTAGCACTAGTTACTTCCCACGACCGTGTGTGTTTTTGCAGTTTTTCTTACCAGTTATATCTGCTGCCAAACAGTTGGCTGAACATGAACTTGATGGCATTATGCCAGAAACAAAAGTTTTTTCCGTACACGCTTTATTGTAGCTTCTTTAATTGACTCTTTACCAACTTGGCTTATAGGCAGAAAACTGTTTTCAACTGAAGGTAACCTGACCAGTTGTCCAGACTTATAGGATATGTATAAGAATTATTATGTCATGTTAGTGTTAACCTTTCAACTAAACACACACATAGACTCTTACAAACACACACACAAAAACACACACACATGCACAATGATTTTTTTCTGTGATGATTTCTGCTGTGATAATAAAAGTCACAGTATGTTGTGTTTTGTAGTCCAAATGTTATAAAAAGTATCTCCCAAATAAAGCTATAAAAAGGACAAATAATATACATGAAAAAATATCATATTATAGTATAATATGTCGTCCAATATTTAATTAAAAAGTCACAGTATAGTATGTTGCCCTCTGTCTACCCCTTCTGCTCTCTGTCACACACAAATAAACTGTAAAAAGGACAAAACATGTATATTTATAAGTCATAGTATAGTATGTCACAAAAAAGTCACAGTATTATTGTCACTGTCAAATAAAGCCATAAAAAGGACAATAAATATATATGAAAAATCATGTGAAAGTATGTCACTGAAAATAGCACATAAACATTAATACTACAGTATGACATTCCAAATTTCATTAAAAAGTCATAATACAGTATGTTGTCCTGTCTCTCCCTCTCTCTGTCACTAAATAAACTGTAAAAAGGCCAAAAAATATATTTTTTTAAAAGTCAAAGAATCCTCCAAAAAGTCATAAAAAACGATAGTCCACAAACCAATAGGTGCCATCACTGCGGCTATGTCCACTTCTTTTATACAGTCTATGAAAGGAACTTTCCAAGCTTTCATTTCAGCTCTTTCTTTTCCTATTGAAACAAGATTTATTTGTGATTCATTTTGTGTCTTGCATAATACAGATGACGTATTTTCCTTGAAATATTCAGCCCCGATCACTTGTAGGATCCTGCAATTTTGTGTTCAGTGTGTGTTGAAACAAATAATCATCTCCTGCCGTACAGAAACAAAACCTCTGCCTCAGTCCCACACACACACACACACACACACAGAGCTGTCTCTGTTACCGCAGGTGTTGGGGCTTTGACAGAATTATACTATCAATTCCAGGAACTCTCATTGATACTGAGTTGTGTGTATGTGAGCATGTGTGACAGAGAGTGATAGAGAGAGAGATTAACCCATCGTCTCCTTCTTTCACTGTTTCTCTGTCTTTTCATCCATCTCTATCTCTCCGGGGCTGCTGCAGTTGATTCTTTTAATGGAAAATTCAAACAGACCACCCCTCCTTTCTGCCTTTCTCTCCGTCTTATTTCCCATCCTGCCTCCTCTTCTTCTGTACTCCCCGTCTTTGTCCGTCTCTCTGCCTCCCTCCATCTCACCTTCCAAAATATCACAAAGCGTTTTTCTTCTCTCTGTTATGCTGTCGGTGTTACTGATCAATGCGATGGAAAGGCCAGGAGAGAGATGGGTGAAGGGATGAAGGGAGACGGAAAGCAGTAATAAAGAGGAGGGGAAAGAGCAAGAGGGGAAGTAGATCTCTCTCTCAGTATTTCTACCTTTATTCCTCTATCCATTTCTCCTTCACTGTCTCCGCTGTCTTTTCTCTCCTGCTGTCCCACTCAGCCTCACAGGCCAAAAGCCCCTCAGAGAGGAAAGTGCTAAACTAACATATTGTATGTCAGTCATCCCCTCAGCATTCAGTCTGCAGGAGAGAAAGGATGTAGGAGAAAAGACAACATGGAAGAGGGAGAACAAAGGTTACAAGAAAGAGAATAGGCAGAAAGAAAGACAAGAAATGAAAGAAGAGAGTGGATGCAAGAGAGGTATTTAAAGCATGGCAGAAGAATAGAAGATACAAACAGGAGACAAAAAAAATGGAAAAGCATAAAAACAGAAGAGGGAGGAGAGGACATAGGGGAACAATGAAGATGTGTTGCTTTGGGAAAATATGTACAAGAAAAAAGGGTGGATTTCCCGTTCTCGGTAGGGAGTGAGTTGCTGCCCCAAGTGAAGGAGTTCATGAAACTCTGGGTCATGTTTATGAGAGAGGTTTAAACGGAGCCTGACACAACAGTCTGTACCAGAGCGATCTGTCAGTGTTGGTAGTGATGCATGCGCTGTACCAGGCTGTTGCTGAAGAGAGCTGAGCCAGAGGACGAAGCTCTTCATATACAATCCACAAAAGGTTCAACCTTCTGTGGTTTTAAGTGTTTAGTATTGTTTTAAGAAGGAGATACAAGTTGCCAAAATTAAGTTCCTTCTTTGGGTGGCTGGGCTCAGACTTATAGATAAGACCTCATACATCATACATCAACAGATGGAGGTTGGAGTAGAGCTGCTTCTCCTTTGCATTGAGAGGACTTAACTGAGGTGGTTCGGGTAACAATGCCTCCTGGATGCCTCATGTTTCAGTTGCTCCCGACATGACCAAGTGTAAAGAGGCCCTGGGGTCAGTCCAGAACATGCTAGAAGGATTGCAGATGTTATCTGGCATGCAAACTCCTTGGCTTTCCCCAGGAAGTGTTGGAAAATGTAGCTGGGGAGAGCGCCATGCCCCCAGATAAGTATATGAAAATGGTTGGCTGCATTGTTAAATAGGCTTGCTCAAAGCCCAGTAAAGGGCACGGACAGGTTGCCATGATGCACCTCTATCAATGGATAATTAAAGATCAAGTTTTATTTTCACATTTCCTGATGAAGGAAAAGTACGGAACTGACGTGTGGTCACATCTGTTTGGGCTTGTGTCTTGCCAGTGTCCATGCCCGCAACCACAAGAATAATTATAGTAATTTTGGATAAACATCATAATTAGGGAGGGTGTCTGGGAATTTGAAACTCTATTCTCTGTGGCTTTTATGGTGCATGCTGGCAAGACACATTTTTCATAAAATGTTCAATATTTAGGGGAAAACTGCATGTAAACCCAGACACAAAATATAGATAGATTGATAAATAGATGAGAAAAAGGCAGGAAGTGAGTCATACCAGTTAGTCATCTAGCCTTGTGGTTTCTCTAACAAACATCAAAATGACCTGACTGACCAATCAGCTTAGTGACATTAGCAGTGATTAGTCCGCTACCAGGCTACACCAGCAGCAATGTAGATAAAGATGCATGTGAGTATTTATGCATGAGAGATGCTCACAAGAGCATGAGTGTATGAGCAGGGATGGGTAGCTGTGTATCTTTTTTTTCTATAGCTTCAGAAACTGAGCACATGCCGGTGTGCTGCAGTGACCCTGACTCTGTGACAGAACGCTCCATCTAGTTCCCTCAGGTTGTTTTTGGCCTGTGTGTGTCTATATAAAAAGCCAGGGATCCTGTATTCATGATAATTAACATCTGAAATAACATGCTTGTCTCATTTTGGTCTGATAAACAGACAGGGTGCAAGGGCAGGCCAGGGGTGATTGCATAAACAGAATGATCATGTTTTTGAATTTCTTTTATCGTTCAATGGTATGCTTCAACATTACTACATGTAGTGACCAGGAGGCACTGCCTGAAATTCATCCCCTTACCTTTTACTAACCGTACTCATTATGCCTAAACTTTACCAACAAAACCACAGTTTGGTGGATATGTTCAAGATAAGAAGTTCCACTCACTCTCTTTTAATCATGGCATATTGGCACCTCCTCCTGCTTATAGTCATCGATGGAAACAGAAATTCATTCGCAATTTCTTTTGCTGATTTTCTTACAGTTTGGTTAAAATTTGTGACAGATGGATGAAAATTTGTCTAATGTGTTGTCAGCAGGTAACTTTACTCTTCTTTAAATGTTACGTTTTTAGCTTTTGGTGGCTGGTTATTTGCAGGGTACATCCCTTAAATATTTGGTTTGCTTTCACACACAGTGCCAAAGAACTAGATAGGAATGTTTATTATGTGATGTTAAATAAGCATCGTATTTGTTCTGACCACGTAGTAAAAAGACTTTGTGTATGCAAAACATAATGAGCAGCCCATCAATGCCTTGCCATGGTGTAAATGTCTCCTCAATGACCCCTTTTCAACTGTAAGGACTCTTTTTCTCATGGAAACTGAGTAAGAATTCTGGTCATAACGAAAAATTAAGCATTCTGTCATCCCCTCCCTTTTCCGCCACATGCCTGGCCGGAATGGTCCAGAAATGTCATGTCCTGCTGCTAATGAGGTGTGTGTGTGTGTGTGTGTGTGTGCAAGGCTAAGAGGAGTTTAGGGCTCGCATGTCTACAGAAGGAGGAATGAGCATGCGTGCACACACACACACAAACACACGCACACACACATCCTGACATTTAGCACAATTTTGTTTCAGTGTCTGGCCTTCAGACTGCCTGGTCCTAATTCTCCCTTTCCTTCTCACACACACTTTTTTTTACCACAATTTTTCCAAATTTAAATCCTTCTGTCTGCCTCTGGAACCTTGTTGTTGAACTCCACCACTGAAACACCTCCCAGCAATTCTCATTGCTTAAAAATAGAAAAATTGAATTTTTCAGTGCCAAATCAACGGAGAATAGGTCCAATCTGACTTAAGTGTTCATACATACATGTTCTCATTGTTTCGCTTGCAAATCCCTTTCAGCTTGTTGATGGCCTGGGTGAGGCATCCATTCAGAATAACACATTTAAATGGTTTAACAGGCTTTGTGGCGTCCACTGTTCTCGGCTTGACCCTCTTTTGATCTAACGGAAATGAAGCGATGCCTGCAAACTCGTTCAGGCGGGCAACTCGAGCTGCTCCTCATACATCCTCTACTAAAACACACCCTCTCAATTTGGTGGTCTATTTAAGCAGTAAAACCCCCCCAGCTCTCCCTCTGCCTGTCAGTGCTGCTGCTGTCCTGTGTCTGTATTGCTGCCTGCTATCACAGCACCACCACTCCAGCATCCACCTGCAACTACGACTCCTCAACACTTGATGTAAATTGCCTGTGAGGAGTCATCAGGTCGGAGTCTAGACGCCAAATGAAGATGTTGTTCTGCTGTTGCAATAAACATTTCAACGTGAGTTCTCTGACAGAAATGAAAATTACCCTGTGGTTAAACAGCTCTTATAACCATTAATTAATTTTCCAGGAGAAAATAACCTAAAAGGTAAAGTCATTAATGTTAAGGATTTCATTTATTTCATTTGGGCAAAGTAGGATAGAAAACTGTGCAGGACAGAGTAGGGTAAAGCTATTAAAATACAGCCTACTATTTTGCAGAAAAAGTTGGGAAAAGTATTATTAGAGGTATAAGGAAATGCTTTATACATTGAGCGACATCATGGCTCACCGATTTCAAAAGAAGAATCCAGGTGATTTACTGTAAAGAGCAACAAAGTCTGCATATGGATTAGGTCGGGGTGGATGGAACATAGGACTTAAACCCAGGAGACTAATGATCAGTGAGTCAACATCCAGTCGTTTTAACTAAACGAAACTGAGCAAATTATGTATAACTATGTCATGTAATTACATACGGAAGTGAAGTAATGCCAGAAATGTGCTTATTTTCTGCCTAAACCTAAGCAAAAAAACACTTCCACAATTGTAGAAAGTATTAAAACTGTGACTGTTCAGGGGTGATATTAAGGGGTATTTTGATTTAAGGAAGAGAAAGGGAAGTTTAATATCACTCATATTCCAGACCATAAGCATAAGGTACCCTTGAGCATCAGTGTGAGACACACCAGGCTTCAACTACCTCCATGTAAACCCATCCATGGCAACATGCGATGCTCAGAGCAAGTTCTTGGCAAGTCAGTTGTAGTATATAGAGCGAGAAAGTCTGCTGACAGCGGAGAACGCGGTGGATGGTTGGGTCAAAGAAACACATAACTTTGCCACAGTGGACTATTGTTTATGTCCCGTTTGAATCCAGAAGTCAGTGTTGAGTATATACACTGATCACTTAAGTAGGCTACATAAAAAACAACTATTTCCCTTGTCAAAACCAAGTACATAACCAGTAGTTTTGTCTAAATCCATAACTTACACCATGTTTAAAACTGTGACTTTAGTGGAGCATCATAGTTTGATGCGTAGGGCGACCCAATGTGTCAAAAAAAATGGCGCCGAGGGATCCTGACAAGGCATCTATATGTTCCACCCATGAGCAGAATTGTTATCTGGCTTAAACATGGAAAGCTGCAACGAAAACATTTTGTGTGTGTGTGGTTGTGTTTGTGTGTAACCTCCAACCCCCCCCGAACATCTCCTCTTAGGCTGTTACTGTAAATAATAATGTGTTCTTAGCCAGCATGTCTGGTTAAATATCTAGAAAAAGTTTGAACTTCACAGTTATGAAACGCTTGACATCACCCATCTGTCTTTCTGACACCAAGCGTTCACTGTGCAACGATCTGCTTCTCACACACCCGCGTCTCTCACTACTACTGTTTCACTTGTGCCCCGTTCTCTGCAGCACACAAACACACATTTATAGACTGTCCGCACACACAGAACATGGCAGAAAATACAGCATACACACACACACACACACACACGCACACACACTCAAAGGGAAAATAAAAGGCACTGAAAAACGGCTTGCCTCCCTGCCTCTCTCCATATGCTTTGTCTGCCCTCATTAAAAGTGATGGGTGCACATCACACGCACACACACATGCAGACACACACATCAAATCACATCATACCCAACTGTCATATTAGTAAAATATTAATGGTGAGCACGCCTGCTTGATATCCTCTTACTGTGTGTTTGTGCATGAGTTCCCTGACAGACGGAGGCTTTGTGTCTGTGTGTGCGTGTATGCGTGTGTTTGTGTGTGTGTGTGAATTAAAGTGAGAAAGAGAAACTGAGACAAAGATCTGAAATCTGTGTGGCCATCTGACATGAAGGAAGCCTGAAGTAATTGGGTCGAGAGAGAGGTAGGGTGAGAGAGGTAGACAGCCTGAGAAAAAATGTAAGAGAAGTATGACTGGAGGTGTGGAGGTAAAGAGAGAGTGAGACTGGTAGGGTATAGAAGGATATGGAAATGGTGGAAGTGAAAGTAAAACCAGAAAGAGGGAAAAAAAATGGCATGAGTTCTCCACCTGTAGAAAAGAGAAACAGTTTTGTTGCATGCGCAGCTGTAGTTTCCTCTTTCCTCCCTTCTAACAAATGTGTTGCAGTGTTAACAACTATAGAATACATACTGGTTTAGTACTACATGCAACCACAACTTGAGCATTAAACTATGTTGTGGACAATTAGCTTTTTTCATGGAGAAATGTTTGAATGAATGCTGTAAGTTCAAAAACTCAGTAAATAGAATTCCCAAATGATCTTAATGACTACAATAGACTACAAGAGTTTATTTTGTCTGTATCTGTCAACACTAGTATGGAATGTAAAACTCTGGCTTTCCTCTCATTGGGCATTGTGGTCTTATTTTATGGCACTGTATGTAATCACAGTGTTGGGGGTAACGAATGACAAAGTAAACGATTACAGTAACAATATTACTTTTATGGGTAAAGTAACAGATTACACTAAAAATATTGGTAACTCCACTACTTTACTAGTGCATAGTGACGCGCCAAGCCATTTTGCTGTTTGTCTGTTTCAGTGGCGTATGCATGCATGCTGCCTGTGCGCCGTTGCCATAGAGACGGTTTTGAGTGACGTAGCTGTGTCTGCGCATAGGGGAGGGAGGGAAAATAAAGATGGAGACAGAGGCTTTCAGCCAGTGGCAATATGCACATTATTTTCAGTTTAATGCTCAAAAGAACTAAAATATTTGTGTGAAATGCACTTTATGTCCCGACGAGAGGTGTCTCTCAGTTGCTGCCATCTCCATGAGTAACCTGTCCAAGCATTTGACAGGCCAGCATTGCAAAGGTAAACTTGTGGCAAAAGATCCTGCCGGTCAGTTGAGGAAGACACTCAGGAATCAAGCAAAGCTTTTCTCAAGTCTTGGAGCGCAGCAGGTAACACAAAACTTGCATGCCAGCATCTGACAGGAAAACATTTTCCCAATACCTGGACAAATGTTATTCCGACATGGAATCCAGCGTGTGAAGGCTGCTCCAGCCTGCAAGAGAGTAAGAGGAAGACATACAGGTTAATTCAGCCAATGGACTATCACAAACTGTTATCTGATGAGGAGCAGTTTACAGAAGTCCTCTCACCAAGTGTACAGCTCTCTGGACAAAACTAGTCGCTGTACTGTGGCTTCAGACCAGGTTAAGGATGTGATCAACAGAAAGCTCATCATGCCCACTGCTACACGCTGGATCTCCACTCATGACTCTCCTGTCTCTCATCACAGAAATCCCAACCAGAGATTTAAACACTGTGTGCTCGAGACTGGGCGTTAATGGCATCACTGAGCAAGAGTATCAGTTCCTGAAGGAATATTGTACAGTGTCAAAACCTCTTGCTGCTGCATTAAATATGCTACATGAGAAGATAATTGGCCCCATGTGCCAACCATGGAGATTCTCATGGCCAGGATGCTTGCCTTGAAGGATGTCCTTTCCCAGGCGACAGCTGGTACGCCTGGTGCTATTGTACAGGTAAACACATACTGAATAATAACATGAATACCCCTCACACAATAGCCTACAGTGTAGCATTTGTTTAATATATAGCCCAATATTTATGAGGCTGTAAAAAGCTGGTTTCTTAATTGAACTGTGTATTTGTCTAATGTAGCCGACAATTTCATATCACAGGCGATCAAACACAGATTTGCATCCATCTTGGACAGCAAAGATGCTCTCATGGCTGCTGCCCCAATGCAATGAGAAGAGATTCTGTTAAAATCCTGCTGATTTCTGAGTGTCATGCTCAGATTCCTGAACAGAGCCCTGCCACCTCTAGTCAAAATGACTTTTTTGAATTTGAAGAGCAGTTTTCCTACACAACAGAGATAGAAGTCATGGAGTACTTAAAATTGCCTAGATCCGGCTTGGAGGTTTATCAATGTACACCTTCCCTGTTTCAACTAAATGAATAAAATGAAATAAAAAATCTGAACTTTCATGGCTGCTCCCATTGTTGTTTGACGTGGGAACTCTAACTGTGGTTCCATTGTACTTTTTCTTTTCGTACGTTTTTGAGTTCTGATTGTTTGTCTGGAAAGCAGCACTAGTCTTCTAATTTTACTGTCTGAACGAGAAAGTGTTACCCGATTCACCAATGTGTGAAGGATGAAGGTTTTCAGCCTCTCCACAGCTATATAGTCCACCCACACAGGTATTTTCACTTGTTGCCTGATTACTCCTCATCTCAACATTGTAGAGTCTAATCCAACATTTAAAAGCTGTGAAAGGTTAAAACAGTCAACACAACATCTCCACCTCCTCCTGGTGATTGATTATCAAGTGATAGAGGTTTAACATCATACCTGCCATCCCACATGCACTCTGCACCCCATTTGAGAGGGTTTCCATACACATTATAGGGGCTCTAAATGTTTGCAACCATTACTATGTTTAATTCTCTCATGCATCAGGTTGACAGCTGTCGCCCTTGTGTTCTTGTGATGAGCTTGTGACAGAGTTGTTCATTTAACACAAATTACATGTATTTATAGGTAAGAGAGCCTGTGGAAACCTTTTTTTCCTTTTGTTTTGATGTTTTAGATTGGTTGCTTTGCTCTCATGCTTTTGTAATTGTCTTTTGGCTGTTTTGGGGGGCGTGTGTTACTGATTATGGCCTTGCATTGCATTTTTAAACAAATACACACTCGACCAATGCAGGTGGGATCGGCTCCAGCCCCCCGTGACCCGGGGTAACCTGGATAAGCGGTTACAGAAGATGAATGAATGAATGTTTCCCTTATAGTAGCTTTTGTGTTTTGGATTTTTGTTTGTGTTTTAAATTGGCGTAATTTCTAAAGCTGCAGCAGGTGGAATGGACCAATGTAACGCCTTTGCCCTTGTCAGCAATCAGAATGTGCAGTGTCATCATTGGGGGTCAAGGAAGAAGCGTTCACGTCGTGACCCCTGTCAAGTAATATCACACAAATTACTTGCAAATTTTACCACTAACACTAACACTTGAAGCCAAGCAGAAAGACAAATGATGTCCAGAAGCCCAAAAAATGTCAGAAGCCTGTTACAACCCTGATATTGACCAGACTCCATCTATGGACAAAAAAAGCCTTCAGGATGACCCCCCCTCCTGTTGACATGGGTATCCCTCCTTCTGAAGCCCTTCCCCCAGGCTCAGAGGCACCATGGGTCCAGGGGAAGATGCTCAACCACCTGAGAACAGGAACAGGGTGATCAAAAACTACAATGACCAGATGGAACTATGAAACTGGCCAAACCACGTGTGAATGTGGAGAAGGGGACCATACAATTCAGCGCTGCCTTGTTGGCCCCCTACTACGCAACCACTGCAGCTCAAAGGATCTTGCAGTGTTCAATAAAAATGCAAGGGACTGTGTCAAGAAATGAGAAACTGTCATTTGACCAACCAGCTGCAAAGACATTAAAAGAAGTGTCACCATTTACTGGAGCATAACATACCTTATATCTTAATTAAGTGTATTTCTAGCAATAATTTGCACCTTTTCAATATTATAATGGCTGTTCTTCTGCTTTTCTCTTTGTTGTAGTTGATAAGTCACTACAGTGGCTGAACCCAGTTCAGTACAGTATATTACATTTCGATTTGCCATTCTGAAAAGCCAGCATCTGTTTCACAGTGAAGTCATTTGAACCACAAAAAGAACTTCAGAAGACGGGTGAAAAAAAAACACAGAACAGCCCAGAACTCTATTTGACAATTGATCTCTGGGACGTATGTTGTAAACACCACTCATCAATGGTTGCCCAGCAACAAACGTGGTACCACAAACGATAACAAGCAACCTTGTCATATATAGCCAGTCCACTGGGGAAACACAGAAACCCAGGGCAGTTGGTCGCAACGTGCTGGGGCATGAAGCTAATATGGAGACATCACATGTTTCTGAGAAGAAGAAAATTAGAAAAAAACATGAGGAAAAAGACAGGTCAAGGAAAGTAAAAGGGAATGTTAAGAGCGATGGAGAAAGAGTGGGAGGAGAAGATGGAGGAAGAAGGATGTGGGGTACCTTGAAGGAGCAGCACAGTTAAAGAAGACAAAGCGTTATTGCTGCTTGGTTACACAGGGACGAGCAGGGGGTCTCTGTCTTTTCCTCTTTCTCACACACACAAATACACACTGGGGGCAGAGGGGATGCCTCTGTGGGCACCAAGGTCCTTCCTCTCTGTAAATTAAAACCATTAATAACCAACTGGGAGAACAGAGAGAAGGGGGGAGACAGGAGGGAGATGGATAGAGGGCAGAGAGAGAGAGAGGAAGAGGGAGATGTAAGAGAGAAAGTGGGGTTTGGGGATGGTGATTTAGAAAGAAAGATTGGGGAACAGGAGGTAAGCTGATGGGAAACTGGAACAACAGAGAGAAAGTGTGGAAAAGAGAACGAGAGACACAGAGGGAACTTTAGAAGAGCAAGGTGTGGCTGCTATAAATCACCAGGATTGGCTATTCTGGAGTTACCAGTGTATGTGTGTGTTGCAACAACTTTGTGGCTGTGTCCAGCAACCATGGGTTAAAACAGATGGAGTCAGTGGGGTTATAGAGAAAACCCTGTGCGATCTGAGGTTTGTGTTCTATCCAGCTGTGTGTTTGTTCAAAACTGTACTTTCACGTATGTCCAGGGAGAGCAGTGAGAGCGATTTGGTGTCTGAAGTGAGTGTCCATGGGCATGTGTGTGAGATTGTGTGTCCTGGCCTGGGGGATCACTAATGTCTCATCTGTCTTCTGGAGTAAAACGGTGTGAAGATAGAGCAACAGTGCAATATGATGACACAGAGAGAGGGAGAGGTGAGACAGATTTAAAAACAGATGGAGAGAGTTTAAGTGTGACAATGTGTTAGAGGAACAGAAAACCGTACTTAAAGTATTTGCTGGCATCCAGGAACACTGAAATTCATCAGATTTAGTTGAAGAAATGGATATGCTGTGAATAAGCCAACAGTTTAGCCAGACTATCTTAAAGTATCTGTGTTCAGATAATGACGCTTGTCATGGCCCAGAGCATCTAATACCAAGGAAAAAGGCACCCTTTTTCTCCGGTTTTGGATGTGTCAGGGATCGTGTGACACTTTCCATTTGTTATAGTGGCTTTTCAAGATAAGCTTCTGTGTTCACAGTTACCTTTAAGCAATAAACCACTTGACTAAGGTAAGGGCAAAAGAACAGGGTTGGGCTTGAATCAACTACAACTACTTCTGCACAAGTGCTGGACCCAGTTGTGATGTGACTCCAAATAAAAACATTGACTTTGGTTTCACACAGGTCACAAATACTGGTCTTAGGGTGTAATATCCTGGGGTTGTTTGTTAAAGCAAGTGAGAGGTGAGGTCATTTTCTAATTGACTTTTGTACTCTTTTTGCAACCAATGTAGTCGCCCCCTGCTGGCCATTAGAAAGAATGCAAGTTTAAGGGACAACCCCACTGACTTCAATTGTCTGGCTTTTTCATGTGAAATCGGGCAGACTGTATAGTAATAATGGACATAGTCACAATTATGTCACCCATTAGTTTGTGGACTCTGGTTTTGAAGCCTCAAGATGAAGATTTTGGCTGTCAATCACAAGACAACAGCACCCTAAAGCATACCTATATGCTTTATCATCTATTTTACTCTAAGTGGGACCACAGTGTACTTAATGAACGTCTTGCTCTATTGATAAAGACCAGATTGATTGAAACCAGCGACTGACATCATAAACTCATAAACATCAAAACAAGGAAAATGTTTACTTCGGTGATACATCAAATGGGGCACAATGAGTAGGATCATTTTCCTATTGGCTAGCTAGCTTAATCTCCTTTTCCCTGAGGTAGTCACTTGTATAGAATGTGTGAAAACTCAGTGAAATTGAAATAAAAAGCTAAAAGTAACAGTATCTACCACCACAGGTGTGAATGTATATACGAACAAAACTTCCATAAAAATTAATATAGACATCGGCAATTCCAGGATCATTGTTTTGTTTGACTTAAACAAACTTAAATCGTAATAATTTAGTAGATTTATATAACTATATAATTAGTGTTTAATAAAACCCAGTTTTAAATAATTCAACTCAAATGAACAACAACAGTGGTGTTGATGACAGGTACTTAAGCTCATTCCACATGGACTGACAGAAAAGGTTAATAACCACTTCTCTAGAGGAGCACGAGCAAAAGTCCACTGATGCTTGTGTGGGTGTGTTCTGTAAGATTTATTTTACAAGGAAACCAGTGAAACTTAGCAGGCAATCAATCTGAGAAATAAGTTGGCCAGAGGTTTCATGGATAATCAGTGTCTTAATACTTTCAAACTTGTAGAAAAAAATCATAATTTGTGTACACTCAGTATATAGTAATACTGAGTAATACTGCAAAATTTTTGGTTCTTCATAGTAAAAGCTACATCCACCAATGAAGATGACTGAAATTGCCTAGCAACTGTGAGTGTACCACATCAATTCTGTGTTGTTGTTTTTTACCCTCTGTTTTTCACATGTTCATTTATGTTCATTCAAATCTGCCAGATAGTTCACTGGTTTCGTAAGCAGCTTCAGCCTTGAGTCAGCTCACTGAGTTTTCCATCAACACACACAAACACACACACACACAGCTGAATAACTTTGGTCCTAACAAAAAGATGTTACAGAGTGTCAAACCAATATCTGTCTCTCTTCACTGCTGCCTACCTCTCATTTTCAGCTCAAGGACAGAGAAAGGGAGGCAGGCGGAGGAAAAAAGGAGTGAGAAAGTGATGGGGAGAGCAACTGACAGAAAGAAAGCAAAAAAAGCCCTTTAATTTAATACATGCAGGCTTTTCAATAAATGTTAGAGAACATCTCCATTCACATCCAAATGTCTAAAAAAATACATTAAAACCACCGACAATGTCAAAACCCTGAACATTTCCAACATAATTATTATATCAGCGAAAGTCTGTAACACATGCATCTAATGTTTTTGGAAGACCAAAAAAAGGAAATTTAGGATTAAAAAATGCCCTTTTTGTCTTGTCTGGTGGAACTGATGTGCGGAGGCTTCGGGGGAAACGCATTTTGTAAGTGGTAGCAACCTTGGTTCAGTCGCTATAAGCCCGTGCTCACACAAATAAATGCACAGGGGATGATTAGAGAGTTTGAGTGTGTACTTTAATAGCTGGAGGTGAGAAGTATTCTCACAAAATGGATCAAATTTGTTAAGAAATAATAAAAAAAAAAGCCACAAAGGAAACACAGACAAGATATATAACCTCTTGCACACATTGTTCCAGTGAAATTACTGGAATAACCGTTTATGCTTTGTTAGTGATTATTACCATTCACATTTGTACTGCATTCAGGAAGATTTCCATCTTGCACCTTTTCGAACATGCCACAGCTTGAAAAGTTGAAAAGAAACTGCAGTTTTACACCAGGCATGCATTTTCAACGGATACATTTGCAAAGATATTTACAGGGAGCAGTGACAGGGTCGTGCCTGAACTGGAGCCGGGCAGCTGGGCAACAGAACCGGGTTCTGCAGCCTCTGTGGACGTCATGGCAAATAGGAAGAGACAGAAGAAAAAGAGAAAAGGAGAGAGTGACTGAGCAAGAGGCTGCCAGACAATATCTGGCCTACTTCATTGTGACAGAAATATGCAAATGCAAAAACAATTTTATAAATGTTTAAATGTAAACATGGACATAATACTTAGATTTCCCCTTATATCGCTAATGCACCCATTACCTTCTGACGCCATGCAGGAAATGAACATTCACCTGAACATTTCAGGTATAGATAGCAACACTTAAATACTGTGGGCATTTTTTATTGGCAGTTAATTATTTCCCAAATAACACTGAATGTTCCTATGAAGTCACCAACATGGATTTTTTTATGAAGATATCACTGTCACATCAGGGGAGAACACATTGTGACACTGACAAAACACTGTATCGGCTTTCATCGTCAGAAGCTACAGTGCACTGATATGATTCATGCTTTTGTTTGTAATAATATGTTGATAAACTGGGGTCAGATATTAAGAAAAAATTTGAGAAATCCTCTCTGTGAGACACTATGTGACACTTCAAAAGCAAAATGTGAATGAGAAAAAATGCCTGAAGGAAAACACAAACCAGCACTGCCTTTAAAACAACAGATCTGATTCGATTTACATTAAAGTTGTTTTGCTTTTTGTTGTTTAATGTGGATATTTGTCCTTCATTTAGCAGAATGATGTATGTGCAGAATTTGACACTAAAAGGCTATTTTTATATTAATTTACTGAAGACTGGAAGCTCCTCTGTGCTCAATGTTAAGCCACGTACACAGTGACGTCACAGCAAGTGTGGGAGCCAATCATAGTCCACTATGGCTCTTACACAAGTGTGATGTGGAGACCTGAAGCCTCCACTGCACACACGCTGGGAATGGACTTTTCTGTGAAGTCGTCTTGTATCAAGCTTTAAAAATGAACAGAATTTGCATACTTATAGATTTTGGATTTTTCAACAAGGCAGATGGAGAAAATGTTATTTTAAGAATGTTTAATGGGGTAATTAAACATTTTTGTAGAAAAATTAAATCAGACACTAATTATTATAGAAAGCATAGAATAATATAAAAAAAAACAACACATTTATTTTTGTAATTATTTATTTAATTGTAAAAAACTAGACCAGCTGGGTTTCTACTAGACCGTAGAAGATAAAACCGTGAAAGTAAATCTAAAAGAAAACATCCCAGAGACCATTAAGAAAAATAAAAATGAGAGAATTTTTTTTTTTTTTAATAAGAATTACATGAATTAATTGCCAAATGAAATGCATAGCTGTTGTTTGAAAATGTCTTAGACATGTCTGAAGGGAATCTTAAAATATTAATAATGTAATTACATTTCTGCATAAATGGCCTTGAGGGGATTAATGATAATAATAAATATTAATAATTCCCTCCAGTAATAAGTTATGAATATAACCATCACTGTATTGAATGTTCTCATTAAGCTATAAAATCTACAAACTTAATTTTTATATGGAACAATTATTTGTAGTAATGTAACACCAGAGATCAAATGTTCTAATTGCAGCTACTTTGTTTCTACAACAGGAATAGTTTCACATCTGTGAATGATCGCTCCTTCATGTGTTAACTGTATTTGTCATTATTGGCTGAATGAACGAGAGCGAGAGGAAATGCAGTGACAGAAAGAGAAAGGAAGAGAGACTTGGAGAGAGAGAAAATGAAAGCTGCATGGGACGACCATTAGCATTCTGCCAGTATTGTTTAGCAATGACAAGATGGGCTGTTGTGTGTGTAATTATGTTATTAGCTTTTTAATACACATCCCCGTGCAGTCATTTAATTCTGGTGGCGTTTCCCGTCCCAGTGATGGGTCGCTGATTGCTGCACTCAGCCGTTTTATTAGGCCTAATTAAATTAACGTTATTTTGGTCCTGCCGTCAGCGACACACTCAGAGTCAGGAGGGGCGGCATGCGTGCTTGTGTGGATATGAGAGGGGAATCTACATGTTCAAAATGTTTCATTAAACGCAGGTTTATGCTCTTCATGTCATCCAGCACCATCACCTTATTCAACATCAATGGAATATATGGATGTTTGCAAGTTCACGTGAGTGTTTCAGTGGTGTCCAAGCATAGTTGTCTCTCTGTGTGTAAGTGCTGCAAGGACACCCACGTCATTGCTCACCATCTCTCTCTCACTTTTGCTCCTTCGCTCTTTTTCTGGAACCTTTCCATCTCTCATTTCCTGGCACACATGTCGACTGACTCTTAAGTATGCACACACACACACACACCCCATAAAGCCTCACATGTCATACAAGCTTGTACGTGTGTCACACAAATATTCACAGAGAAATGTCGTACAAGTGCTCACTCACACATTAGTTGAGTCTGCTGATTTGTCCCGTGTGTGTCCCTGCCCGAAGACAAATCCTACATTCATCACACGCACACAGACACACACCTATGACCCAGTGTGTGCCAATGAAATGTAGACGGAAGGTAATTAAACAGGGATCAGGCTGCTCTTTATCAAGGGCTCTTCACTGCTGGGCTAAATTAACCTCTGCCCACACACACACTTTGTGGTTTAAGGAACCATACACACACTTTAACACAAATGCATTCATAGATATATAGATGTATACAGACAAAGGGATGCACAATCATGCACCTCATTATGGGAAAGTAATTTGTAGCTCGGCATTTGATGGTTCATAATAAAAACTCATAAAATTACATGGTCACTAAATTATGTTTAATTTTTCTTGTCACTGAGCTGAGAAAAAAATATAAAAGCACATTACGTTAAGCAAACGGCAGCTTGAATTTGGTCCTTATTATATTACTTATATGAAAATGCAATCTGTTCTGTTCATAAATACCTTGCGCTTCATGTCAGGTATCATTGTGCATATAGATATATGTCTGCATATATAACAGACATATGGTGTTTATCTACAAGCTGGATGACAGCAGACAGCAGATTATAAACTGCACAGCTGCACAACTTCACAACCTCTGACCAACATTCGATTGAATACTGAACAAAGAAAAGGTATTTAAAGTTCAAACTGATAAACATTTGTTTTAGTTTTTTAAAGCACACTCATGCTGAATCTGATGCATTGTTTTTGTACTTAACATCTTATTTACCATATTTTGTTTTTTAAAAACTCTGGTATCTTTTCATTTTCAGTCATTTCAGTAAACATGCACTTAGTAAACAGTACCATTAATCCAAACTGCAGAGACAGAATTGCTGATGAGTGATGTCCCACAGGACTCCTATACATTGATGTTTAAAAAAAACATGAATTAAAACAAAATAGAAAACAATAACAAGAAGTCATTAGGAACAAAATGATTGACAAAGTCATGAAAACTGGAGTGACAGAATAAAGCACCTGAGAGACATGACATAGAGTATTCCCCTGGGGTCTACAGGTACCTCAACTATTACTGAGACAAAACCAATTCACATTAAAAACTGTTTTCTGTTCTGCCAGCCTAGCATTATTAAATAGTGTTTGAATAAGCCACAGAGTTTGAAAGCAAAGGGGGAAGTAAGGGAACGTAGTTCGGCAGGAGACAAACAAACCCAGGAGACTGCTGAACATGTCCTGTGTGAATCCAAAAGTAAACCATTTTATTTGAAGTAATGTCACTTAACTTCAGTCAGTGCGGTCACATGGTAAGATCGTATCGTATTAATAAATGCCCATTCAATAGTGTGATAATGGTTATAATATAATCCAGATTGGGTGAAAAACATGGACTTATGTTACATCAAATTCAGCTACACTATTTGGCGTGATAGATTTGTATTTGGGGAAAAAAAAAAAACAGAGCCAAACAGAGTTGAAGAGGTGGTCTGGTCTTCCACATGGTGGAAAGCCAGGGCAGAGATGGACCAAAGCTGGCAGTCATACAGAGAGCGAGACGTGATAACGTTAAATATGTGGATAGCAGTGTATATTCTCTCCTTGTGTTCAGGGTTGCATAAAAAATGTCATGGATTGTGAATGAAATAGCTGCGTCAAGATGAAAAAAGGGAGCTTGAAAGAGGAGTTTAAACCTTTCTCACCTTCACACAGCTGGACAATCACGGTGTGAATGTGGATTGTTGGTTTCAGAACGTTACAGAAATGGTCAGACACTTACATGCAGTTTCAGTCCACAGAGTCGGGGAAATAACTGCTTCAGCCATATCTTGTGGCTGCAGGCAATAATGTTACAGCGTTATTCCCCTCTTACTTGTTCTTTAAAAACCTGAAAATATCTACCTGAACACTGTTAACAGTGTGAATGTGTGTCCTCTGTCCCTGGATGGTTTGGAGTGATAAGGAGCAGTGTCATAAAGACATTTTGCTTGTCCAATAGAAAAGTACATCCATCAGGTCTAATACCAGTGAAAGCAGCAGCCACTGGTTTTGGATCCAGAAAGAGGACAAAACCTGTTTACCCTGAGTTGCCATGTTTAGGGAGTGTACAGATGGAAGGAGGTCGATCTAGAGCTGTAGCCTTGATAAATGGTAACTGTGCACACTATCAGCATATTATTTTTGACATTTCTTTTATGTTATTTTTTGTGACACGCTTTTCTGAAAATACATTTTTTACTGCATGACTATACAACAGTTGTCCCCCTTTGTGTCCTCTTTGTTCTTGATATTGCTGCGGTTTGTCTCGGCTTGTCCAGGTGCTTGTCTAGATCAGAGCAGTTCGCTTCTCTGCCCAGCTGTTCAGCCACCTGTGGAGGGGAGACAAAAGAGAAAAGTAGGTGGGGAGACAAAAACAAAGAGGGGTGAGGAAGAAGACCGGGAAGCACAAGAATACAGAGATGGGGAGAAAAATATATTCAGAAAAACACGGCAACAAAAAGCTTGCAGCTGTGGAAGTGAAGGGGCATTTTTACCCTTTAATTCATACTGAGAACAGGTGCAGCCTTGGGCCTGAGCGGTTTCTGGCCTAAATCCTTTGTGTTTCAGCAGCAGGTGCCATAACTCGTCAGGTTGCATATGGACAGAAAACTCTGAACAGACTTGTATTTTAAAAGATGTATTAACTAAATCCAGAACAATCAATAAAAACACACACACACAAGTAATTGATATAAACCATATGTTTAGAAAATAATATATCTGTTAACATGGAACCATGTGGGCCGTGAATGGTTTCAAGATGGAAAATACGATTTGGTCAAGAGGAGTGACTTTTGGGTGTCTAGTACAGTGACTAGAGAGGTTGAGAGTCTGGCATTACACAACTCTTGCATTTGTTTGATATGAGACCACTTCAGAAAGCATCTTGAACTGCTCTCTGCACAGGGGATCTTACATAATGTTTGCCTTCCACTTAGACCCCCCTACAAGTGTTCTCCCAGTAGCAAAGTTTTGTTTGACTTCTGAACCTTTCAAGAATCAGCAGAGACTAGAAACACTTCGATCAGTTTTATGAAGAAAAACAAGACTTTCTGCTGATGTTTGTGAGAAATGGCAAAGCGAATGCCATAATATCTCTAAAAAAGATCCTATATAAGAAAAGTCAAGACTGTCCTACCACAAAAAATAACCTTCCATAGGTTATTAGGACCCATATTTACATTTATTATAAGTCATTATAACAAAGAAAGTCAGTTTAGGGCAAAGTTCCTCAACAAAAATGGAATTCTGGGTCAGTCACAAGATGCCATGGGGTCCAAAGAGGAATTTTCCCCAAAGACTTACACATTGGGAAATAGACATCTATAAAGTGCATCAACTTACCAGTCTAGACACCTAAATTGCCCTTTTCCAAAGTCATTAGGTCCTCAAAGCTGAAAAGTTCACTAAAAGCTGAATCTAGAGTCATTTCCCCTGTATCAAGTTGTTTTTATACAGCAGTTGTTTACAGCTGGCAGCAGTGTTCGTTGATGGGTCAAACATATAAATGCATGACTGCAAACCAGGGGACTGGCTGTCTAACTTAGCCAACATACCTTCATCATGTTCAACAGCACATGCATACTGACATCATGCGTTTATGTCCCAGAGTGAATTAATGCAACAAATACATTATTATAATCAGAACTACAATTATTCCTAACCATGAGAGAGTAATTTCTTTGCCTTTGCAGCCTGTGCAACATGTTTTAAACTGTGACTGGTATGTTTAATTAGTAGGAAAAATCCACAATGAGGAAATTTGGGTTAGATGACTTGGAAAAGTCCATGTTTGATTTGATTTGATCCTCCACGATGTTTAACCAAGCAACAGATACTACAAACATATCACATTAGACATAATGTATAAGCTGCTGCAGGCCAATCAGCTGACATTGACATGCTCAGTGCTCAGTCAGGCCTGATTTGAAAGTTGAGGAACAAAAAAGTCTGTTCAGTCTAGCCTGTGGGACTCTAAATCTTCTGTTTGATGGCAAAAGCTGAAATTCTTCACATAAATATGAAAGATGTCTGATGTAATATTACCAGCCAGACACAACTGTCTTTATCGTACACAGTTTGAAAAGTTGACTCTGGATCTAAATTCTTTGAGCAGATACATAACAGTCTCAGCTTTGAGGTGAACAAAGAGAAAAGTGATTTTATACTGCATAACACTGTTTTATTAAATAATAAAAACAGGATCTGAGCGTTTGCCCAAAAGCTTCAGTCTCCTAAGAAAGAAAAAGTGTTGTTGTACCTTACAACAGATCTGTATGTGCATTTCAAGATCAAGCAGTATCTACATAGTGTCGAGCCAAAATATTTTCAGTAGGAAACTTGTCAAATCTGTATGTTATGGATAGAAACAAGTCGAACACAAGAGCTCACTGGAAGACTTTGGGTGAATTGTGTTTAATGCTGATGTAAAATCTGTGAAACAGACTGCTGGAATATCAGGTGAATCTACTCTCAACTCAACTCTTATCCAATTAGTATTGTTTTGAGCTAAGCTAAACTCATCCTTTCCTTGATCTATATTTAGTGTACATACAGAGGAGGTATCAATATTCCCATTTTATTCCCCAAAAGAAAGTGAGTCAGTGAATGAGTCCTTTAATATATGTTCATTATTATGGGCCCCGATATGCTCACCAAACCATGTTTGCTAAATGAAATTAATGTGAATACTGTGAACACCTCTTCAGAGACTAATAATACAAAATGTCACAGAGCTACAGGTTCATGACCGAACATTCATGTGTAGCTGTCTAATTTAGAGCACATGTGTTTCTGATAATCATTAGGGATTTTAGAAACCCTGTGGATTATGATGTAGCAGTCTTTGAAGTGCATAACTGAGACACGCTACATCATTTCATGTTGTTCCCCTAATGGCCATCTAAACTAGGACAAATCAGATTATTTACAGACTCATGAAAAGGCAGGCTTTCAGCAGCCCAGATCTCATCCTAATGAATGTACACATGTAGTCTGCTCAACTTCAAGATGGGACTGAAAACAGTCATGCCACTGAATTCAGTGGCATGACTGTTTTACATCTGATCTAAACCGAATTGTAACTTTAAAACCAAATCTTCTTAACCCTCAAAAACAGGACTTTGAAGAAGTGAGGACTATGGCCACTAGAGGATCCAGCCTAACAGTGAGCTTCATACGTCCATAGTCTTTTTAATGGACACGAACCCCGCTCCCCTGTGTGAAAGTTTGTTGTGCGTCACTCCTCCCTAGCACCCCGAGAGTGACAGCCGCCATTTAAACTCAGCATGGCTGTCAATCATAACTACCACGTCACCGAGTGATCGCCATTGACTTTAAATTGGCATTGTTTCTTGCTGCCAGCATGTATTTTCATCATTCCACGTAATGTTGTGAGATCAGGCTAAAATTCATGTGTTTTTTTTTTTTTTTATCAGTATCAGATAGTCCTTGAAAATACAGTTTGAGTACAGCTCACATACACATTTAGACTGTCAAAAATGGACTCCATACTGTACATATGAATACACATCCAAACACCCACATTCACCATGGAAAACACCAAAAACAAACATTCAGAGAGGAAGATAAAACGGCCTTTACAAACAGTGTTCACAGTGGGAGATTCGTGTCAGCCTCGGGCCAGTCTGGTTTGCTGGTTTGGTGAAGGAAAAGACTTTACAGACAAAGAGAGAGCAACGCACTGAGGACTGAAGGGAGCAAGGTGAGGGTAAAAATACAGAAAAATATGAAAGACTGTAGCAAAGGAAAAAAAAGCCAGGAGATGTAGGTTTTGGTGGTCCTCTCTGTCTGTGTCTGAGAAACTGTAAATGGTTGTGTGTGTAAAGGTGTGTGTGTGTCTGAGGAGAAGGTGGTAGAATGGGACAGTGGGTTCTGTCTTTTTCTGCGTGTATGTGTGTGCGTGTTCCTGTATGACCGCTGAGAGAGTTCATCCCACGCTGGGCATTTCTGCTGAATCAGTGACTAGTCACCTCTCCTAGGAGGGTAAACAACACATTAACACACACAAATACACGTGTACACAAATAGCCAGTGAAACACACCGACAGAGTTACACATTTGTATTTTACAAACACACAAATGCCCAGAAAGATTCATCCACAAAACACTAAATAATGCAAACACATTCTGTGAATGAAAAAGCATATTGAAATATAACTGAGCAGTCTGGTGTGTGTGTGTGTAGGTTATACAGCAGCAGCCATTTACTGAAGGCAAACACAGTTACGGCTGTATGTAACACCACTGCACTTTGGCTCTCAGAGGCTGCAGATTAATCAACATATCAGATCTGGTCTGCCTTCAACTATACACTATACAGTGTGAAGTGCAGCAGTTGCCAAGCATGATGCCCCTTGAGGCATGTGGATGCACACTTTGCAAACCCCATGTGACGGTTCTGAGGTAGTGCATCTGCTCACTCAAAACAGTGATGTTAAAGCAGCTATTTCTTCTTTTGTAGACTAATGAAAGAGTTCAGAGAATGGAGCCATTGCTTATTTCTTGTGCCTGCCACACAGCGTATTACACCTAATTTTCACACGGTTTGTTTTGTGTCCGTAATGAAGTACAGTGTAAATTTTGAGGATGGATAGAAACACCACTGCAGAGATAGGAATGTTTTTAATTTTGTGTTTTTCGCCATCCAGTGTTATGGAATTTGCACACAGAGCATTGGCGAAATCTTTTGTGTTGGGCTCTGAAGATTTCCTCTTTATATGCATTTTGTCTCAAACAAAACAAAACTTTCACCACCACATGGAAGCTCAGGGATAAGTTGACAGGGCTGTGCAGATGCCACTGACATAAACACAAGCAGGAACATGGACGGAGACCAATGATTGACCTCCAGTTCATAAATGAAGATTATTTTCAATGTAGACGTACCAAGATGTGTGTCCACTTTTAAGCTTTCCTCTCACCCATGTCTTTGTTTGTGCTTCCTCTTACTGTGTGTGAGAATTATTGCTGACTGAACTGCATTTCAGGGGACACAGCATCATATGTGAGGACGGGCCCTCTGGTGGGGGACAGCAGTAGATGGATTCTGGGGTCCGGCATATATTCAATATTCATACAGCTGTGCACTAACAATGTGTCACAAATCCATTCACCTTTTTCCCGCTCTTTTCCTCCCTCCTGTTCGTGTTTACTGAAGAATATGGAAGGTAAATGTCAAGTGTGTCATTTCTCGCTGTCTTCTCCCGTCTCTTCTGTCTTTTCTGCCTCACCCACTTTTTTTGCTTTTATCTGTCCATCTTTCTTCCTGTTACAATTCTTTACAGTCCTCTCTCATGTTTAGTTTCTCCTCCTGCTTTCCTACTGTTCTTCCTTTATTGCTTTCTATGTCCATCTAATTATCTGACCCCTCTATTTATATCATCATATCTCTGTTTTTATCTTTTTCTTAGGACAAGCCTGCAGTTTGTCCTTCTGTTCATAATTACCAGTCTCTCTTTTCTCTCCCCATTTATCTGTCATTTTCACGAGGTCTTGATTCCTCCCTCTCCTCTCTCTCCTCCTCTTCCACTCTTAATGTATCTCTTTCCTAATCTTGGCAACTCTCATAGTCTCTTCATTTTTGTCTGTCTGGCCATCCTCCTTTTCTCTCTGCATATAAAATGATCTCTCTCTCATCCTCTGTTGGCAGGCCCATATGCTTTGAGCCACAGAGGGCCACTCTGCACATGTCTTTTTTTTTATATTGGAAAAGCAGACATCTAGAGAGAGACATTGGCTCCCTGCTTATATCACTTCACATCAGTGCAATTTGATACTGACAGACAGATTATTGGAGGAAGAAATCGCAGAGGACTGATATGAGTCATTGAATATGTTTCATTGCTTATGTCAGTCGGAGCATTACATTGATCATTTTATTTGTTTTACTAGTCATTTTCTTACATATGCAGTGATGTACTGTATGATACAGCCATTGTAAAAGACATATTAAAAATAAATTTTTATCTGCAATCCACTGTTGAACTCGCAGTCCAAACTTTGAAAAAATATACAATTTTATATTGAGATTTTCTATACAAATGTATATATTTCATTGCTATAATCCAAAAAACACCTTCATATAATAGATAAAATAGCTAAACTTTAGCAATTTTGTAAATATATTGAATATACCTTGGGAAACAAATGATACCATAGGACTTATTGTGTTTCCCTGATAAACTGTGACTTTTCCCACCCATTAAAAAGTCCATAATAATGATCCTTTTAAAATAAAGTATAAAAGTAATACCCTTAAATGGCTGACAAATGCTTACAATCCCAAACACTCAACACATAAGCCCACCCTAACCTATACATAATCATTTTGCCTATATTTTAAGATTCTACCCAACATGAAGATTTAGCAATCCAGACTGGATCCAAAATCCTAATTCCCTGTGGGGCATGTGCAGTTGTGCACAGCAGCCAGGTAAACCTGTTCAAGCTGCTGCTCCAGACTCAGTGCCACTCATGTTCAGACTCTCTCAGAGTTGTTGATGAGTCATTTGGTGAGTGAACAACACAACCCTGGTTGCTTAAAGCAATCGGTCTTCTCATCACTTACAGAGTAAATGAGAGTTTCCTGGCCCTCTGTTTTCTGCAGAATGCGAGAATAAATGAGTGGTAAAGTGATAGTTTGATATTTTAGGAAACACGCTTAATAACTTTCTTGCAGAGTTGATATTGCTCTCATGTCTGTATTCTAAATGGCTTTAAAATTTACGGACTGATAATGATCTTCTCATTCAACTCCCAGCAAGAAAGCAAATAAGTGTAACCAAGGTTATGGATATATTCACCGGCTGCCAGTATAATTGCATCTGCTTTGCGGCTAACTGGCCTGCAGCAAAACTGGCCTGAAACAACCCTTAGCCTTAGTATGCCTGGTAATTGGGCTGAAAGTTTGGAACAACCAATACAAATAAATGAATGTCAAAAATGATGATTTTATGATCTCTGAGTAAGTTAGACTGTGAGATAACCACATTGTACTTTTTGTCAAGCAACTAAAACAGCAATAAACATGTATTACAGTGCCTACTGTTATGGCAGTTTGCTGTTTTAAATCCACCATGAAGTGTTTAAAGGTGCAATTTGTAGAATTTAGTCAAATTCTTTGAATTATCTACAAAATGTGAGAAGTAGCAGTGTTGTTACATTAAACATGTCAACGTATTGTGTTGCAGAGATATTTATCAAATTATCATGCTAAAGTTTCAGTCCACCGCACTGGTTTATTGTGTTTAATTGTACTCAGTCTTCAGGATTGAGGTATTTACTTGCACACGGCATTATTTTTTTTGCATGCAGGCATAGCCAGAAATTATTGCATACACCGTAAAAAAAACCCACATAATATAATATAACCTAAAACAACTAAAACTACTATTTAAGATAATTTTCTAAACAATATCTACATATTTAGTTCAATCTTGGTTTCACAGTATTTAATTTAGCCTAATTAATTAAAAAGTATACCAAATATTTATGTGTGTGTGTGTGTGTGTGTGTGTTTACCTTACAATAGAAGTTAATTAGGGAAAACGACTTCATGGTGGGATGGTGGGATACTGTAGTGTTCACACAAACAGAAAGCTACCTGCATGCAGTCCCAATTAGTATCTATTCATGGCCTTGATAACAATGAATATTATAAAGTCTTTTTCATCGTTGTTCTTGTTGCAGCCACACCAGCACAGATCACAGGAAACAAACTGTACTCGCTTTCTCAATTGATTGCTTCATTAAGCAACTTTTTCCCTTTCTGTTAGATGAGTCACAATTTGAAGGCTGAAGTCAAATCTGTACTGCAGTTTACAACTAATTGGGAACCAGTGACCTAGTGTGGCCAAGCTGATAAATGCCATGTTACAGAAGTTAATCTGAGTTGACAGAAACCAGCGTTAATCATTCAGACCATGATCACTGTGTCACACTGAGCCACAGGCTAACAGCCTGAACAAAAGCACACATCTGCACTATGACACACACACACACACACACACACAGAACCACACACACACACACACACTCACACACAGATCACTGAAGCATACGTTCATAATCCATCTCTGTGCTGTATATATGTAAACACGGACATTGTTTACCCCCTGCATTTGTATGTCAATTTTTTTTTCAACAATGCCAAACTCTAAAAGGGGCTAAACCAAGAAGGTTTTTGATCTCTGAATATTCCCATGAGTGTTTTCTCCACAAACACAGGTTTCACTCTGCCTATATGTAAAGACTCTTTTCATTTCTCAGGGGATTTCTGTTGCAGTACTGTGACTGGCCACTGGGATATATTTGCAGCAAGGCTGCATTGAAGCAACGTAAACATCTGTTATAGTAATACAGCCATGATGGCTTCCTTGATGTTTCCTGGTTTAAGACTTTAACAGTCAATGAAATAAAGAGATAAGACATAAACAGAAGATTTTGTTTAGTATTGAGTAAGAATTATAATAACTGCTCCACGTGGTGGAAAGATAACCTATTGCAATTTGTTTCCACACCTGGAGCTTAGCAGCATCACAAGTCAGCTCTGCATTCACAACATCATCATAGTGGACCTCATGAGAGCCAGAGACCAGGTGAGCTTCCCGCTTGGTCTGGTAACCGATCGGTCGGACCTAAAGTGGGGGATGATAGTGAGAGGAATGTCATGTATAGCTCTTTATTGTCAGCGAAAATGCTGGACTGAATGTATACAATGTAATAAAGACACAAACCTTGGTGTGAAAATGACAGGTGTAAAAAGGCCCTTAAGGTTTATGGTGCAATAAGGCCAATAGCTTCTCCCATTATGTTGCATAAGGGTCCCTGTCAACACGTCACTAACATCACCCAAAATGCTACTTGATGTGAACACTTTGTACAGATTTTCTTTGACACTGTTGGGTAATTCATTTACCATCATTTGACAAATGATGATGTCTGAAATACTCCAGATTTGAACAGCACTAAAGCCTCTACCAATGTTTGGATCCTGTTGTCATCTGGAGGGACTGCGCACCCTCTTGCAAATCAGTATAATTGTCTCCATGGTGATGTTAACACTGGACTTAATAATATTATGTACATGAATAAGACACACAGAGAAATTCTCAAAACATCGTCATCATATAAAGCATTATTTGCTCAGTGGTCAAGGAAATGTTCAATGCATGAACAGTGAACAGTGTCTTTGTTGCTCTGACGGCGTGTCATGTGTAGGTGAGCTTGTGAGTCATAGCACAGGTGGGATCCACTGTATGCTTTTCTTCTTAACATTTAGTAGCCTGTGTTTTCACAGAGATGGCCTGACAGACAGACAGAGGAGAGGAAGATGAGAGAGAGAGTGTGTGATGATTGAGAGTCACATTGGGACTCAGAGAGTGAGATGCTTTCAGTGGAAAATAAGGGTGAAGAGGAAAAAAACTTCAGCAGATGGTCACTCAGCACCAGCCTGTCTGCACTCCTCCCTGTCAGCGCTCTGTCTGTCACTATCCGCTCGTGCTCATAAGCGCCCCCTTCTGATGTCACTGATGGCCTTGACACATCACTCTCCATGTAAGCACTGAAAGTAACAGTGCTGGGTTCTTAAGAAATCTTTTTTAATTCATCATAAATCAGTTCAGCTTATTTTAAGGCATATTCCAGAGCCCTGCAGTGATCTCTTTGAATAAATAATTAATGCCCTCAAATGGCTAATTAGTAATACGTACTATCTAAATGATTAATCAATATTTTTTACCCCCAATATATTTAGAGACTTTAATACAACAATTATGTGGATGTAGCCCTAATTGTTTGTACTTACCTGTAGCAATAAATGTCATTGAAACTGATAGCATCAGTGTCACCATCACAGTTTTCTGCCTAATTTCATCAGCATCTGACCCAGTGTTGTAGGCATTAAGAAAACCTATATAGAAATAGCCTTGCTGTTGGTCCTGTTTACAAATGTTTCATATGTCATATAGAGGCATCAACATTGAATTGAGAGAGTTTAAAACCCTATTAAAAGTTTGTTGTAGTTGCTCTAATGATGGCTCTGTTAGTCTCTCAGTAAGCCGGTGCAGTGTGATAGTGAACCAGTTTGCACAATATCAAGTCCCTGAATCTGAAACAGCTCAGTGGAATCATCATCATTTACTTACTTTATTGTTTACACCCCTGAAACTTATTCCAGTGAACAGTTATTATGACATCTGCCCTCATCCTAATTACTACAGCCACTAGAAGTCACTGCCTGACAACACATAAGCCAAACATACTGTTTCACAATTACCAGTTTTTGTAAGTATACGCACAAACAGTGAATGACAACAAACTGACCTGTTATCCTCTGAAAGAAGGCTTATGAAATGAAGCATTTTTATTTCAATTTTTTCGCAAATTCTAAATGCATACTATGTAGCATATTAATTTTCTTAAATTTGTGTATTCACATGCTAACATGTTTTAATTCGCACAATATACAAAGTATAGCTGAGGCTGATAAGGGTATCATTAGTTATGCCTGTCATATTTGTCCAAAGCACTGTTATCAGCATAGAGCCTCAAGGCACGGTGGCTACACACCATCAAAAGTGGCAGATGAGGTTTAAACAAAGTGACACTGTTAAACACACAAAATTTGAACTCAGGAAGCTTACTCATCCTGCCTGTGCATGACCTATGAATCTCTGCATGCTTTCACACACAGGTACAGCGTGTTCACCCACCCACTCTCTCTCTCTCACACACACACACACAGACACACACAAACACACACACACAGACAAGGACACTGCGGGAGGCAGTACATGCAGCAACAAAGTTCCTGCCAACAATTAAACCAGATACAAGAGACTTGAACTGACCTTTGTAATTGAAAGGTTGTTGCTTTGCTTCCAAATAATTACAGCATTGACAACACCAGTGTTTAGTGTTCGGTTCAGATTTAGTTAGGGAGTAACATATCAATGGGGAAACATTCATAGGTACAACACAAGTATAGGTTTGGCTATTAAACTCAGGCTATCGTGACTTAACTGACTGTGTCGTGGTTGCTCATAGTGATGGCCAGGGGCAACAAGAACTCCAACCTAAACGATCCATTCGAGCGTTTTGTGTTTTGCATTTTGCATTATACATACATAATAAAGGTAGATTATAAGAGGTTAAAACACACACGCCTGTACTGCCAAAGCAAGTTCATATGAATATTTGAGTGTGAAAAAGTGTGCCTGCCATATATGGAAAAACAACTGGAAACCTCAGCCGAGCAGAAAAATGTGAGCCACTGTAAACTATGAACTATGTTAAAATTAATTAAATTAATCATGAAGTAGTCCATTTTAATCTATGTGACCTGAACACTGAACTAGTTCTTTTGAAATGTGAACTTGCACAATACTGGACAGCACTGTGGATGATGACAATAACATCCTTTCCGCTCCACAGTAAGTAAAATAGCTGAAAGCCAGAAGCTACACTGAAAGCGTAGGCACAGAACATACATTCACTCTCAGTACAGGCGTCACACACACGGACTACAATGTCCTCCTGCTTCTTTATTTTGTTTGTCTCTATTAAAGCCAAGGTCACTTCTCGATTCTCCTCATCTCTATTTGTTGACAAGAAATGCTTTTACATTTTTCTCTGCATAGGAGCAGTAGTTTGTGTGTGTGTGTGTGTGTGTGCGTGTGCGTGTGTGTTCATATTTTCAGTGCTTTTATCATACAATTCATTTTCCTTTTAGAATCTGTTTATTGGTAGGAGTGTAACTTTAACCTAATCATAATAAATATTTATTAAATGTTATATCTGAATCGCAGCAATAACCTCAATTTCTGTTTTTGTTTACACAGGTTTTATCATGCAAAACAAAATGTCTATATAGTATGTCAAATACACTAAAATGTTATATATGCAGGGTTTTCCTGAAATAGCAACAAATGACTGATAACCATTTTTGAACTAGATCTTGTGATTGTCAACATTCTTGTAAGCAAAATTACACATTATGTTTTTTTCCTCACTGTAGACGAGCCAAACTGCCTAACAGGGTATCAGTTGAAGGCTGCCTGGTCTCAAACTCTGCCTCTCTGATATGAGAGAAAGCGTTAATCCTTCTGTTTTGATTTGGATGACATCTTTGGTGTTAAGCTGTCATTTATCAAAGCGCCGATAAACAGATGGTATTAAAGGTGTCACTGAGACTTGACAGACACCAGTGTGAGTCACGCACACTCTGATCACTCTGGCACACTGACCCACAGGCATATAGCCATGTGCGCACACACACCTCAAGATAGCTGCAATAAGACTGGCATTAACTTGTTAGTTTCTTTTCCTTGAGTTAAGCATGAAAGAAACACGTTTGTCCACTTAAAAGCTCAAGAAACTTTAAAATTGTGCAGGTTTAACTGGCTAACATTATCGTATAGGTATGCTTATTTAAATTAACTGCCTGGTCTCCAGTGAAATGACATTAGCAATTATGTTTTGAGCAAAATGTAATTTTTCCCTCTTGTTTTGTATTATATCACAATGTTAACCAACTGTTTGGATCTGCATTAAGTTACATCACCATTTAGAATATATTTGTGTTAAAATCGGTTCCACAGTGGAATCAGTGAATTCATGGAGTATATTGGAGTAAATGATTTTGTGCAAATTGTCAAAGTGCACATTGACATACAAATACCTACCATCCTTTTTTGAGGATATAGAGTGTTGGTCAGTCCAAAAAGGAGTAAGCGTTTGTAGCTTACTATCTGCTCCTTTGTTAACCTATACAACCCATGCATAGACTGTACCGGACACTTCATTAGGCACACCTTGCTAGTGCGCAGTTAAACCACCTTTTGCCGTCAGAACTGCCTTATTTCTTCGTGGTATAAATTGACCAAGGTGCTGGAAACATTCTCCAGAGATGTTGGTCCGTATTGACATGAGAGCATCACACAGTAGCTGCAAGTCAATGATGTGAATCTCCCGTTCCACCACATCCTGAAAGTGCTCTGATGTGTTGATCTGGTGACTGTGGAGGCCATTGGAGTACAGTGAACAACATTGTCCTGTTCAAGAAACAGTTTGAGATGATTTGAGGTTTGTGACATATATGTTGTCCTGCTGTAAGGAGCCATCAGAAGATTGTGCACTGTGGTCATAAAGGGATGGACATGGTCAGCAATAAAAAGTGTGTCAAGAAACAAGGCATTTACACTCAGACAACTGCTGCTCACTGGATATTTTGTCTTTTTCGGACCATTTTCTAACCCCAGAGATGGTTTAGTAGAACAGCAGTTTGTGAAATATTCAGACCAACCATGCCACGTTCAAAGTCACTTAAATCTAGTTTGTTCCTCATGTCTACATGCCTAAGTACATTGAGTTGCTGCCATATGATTGGTTGATTGAGATATTTGTGTTAAAGAGCAGTTGAACAGGTGTATCTAATAAAGTGGCCGGTGAGTGTACTTATTAACCCGTTACCAAATGAGCAACAAGCCTTTGACTGATAGTTACATCTTCAAGCTTCCCGGCACATTTTTTATGATGACACTCATGATGAACTTTGATGTGTCACTTTACAGTGAAGTCAAACTATTTGTGAGTGTAGATTATTACATCAAGTTGCCACCCACCTCTTTCTATTTTCAGTAATTTCTTATTCTTACCCTCTCTATCCAAAGCCTGCCACCCACCACACCCTAGACGGTCTCTGCCTCTGTTCTTTCTTCCTTTTCATCTGTGTCCTTCTCTTTCTCCTCTCACTCTGTTATCCAGCTGCTCACTGAGCTGTGTGTTTATTTGACATATTGAACTGTTTTGAAGTCAATAACCTTTTTGCCATGTCTTGGACAGTGAGTGCTATTGAAGCTTATAGACACACACACACTCTCACATGTCAAATGGCATACACATTTCAAAATATGTACATACCCACGAAAGGATGCAGAAATCATGTATACACGTACTATATAAAAAGACACTGCACCAGTGTATCCATATCTATTGCTTATGGTAAGATTGTCCTCTACCATATCCACCTGCCAAACATTTGCCAACCACTGTAAGTCTCTGCATGCCCCTCTTAATCCATGCAACTAATACGGTAGTGCTCAGTAATACACGTGTTAATACCCTGCTGTATATAGTGTATACATGTCTTTCATCGGAGTCAATCAGAGTCCACGCCACAATGGGAGCATATTGAGAACATATGACCAAGTAGTCACCTTCAAGCAAAAACAACAAGTTTCTCAATTAAAGCAAAAAAAAAACCCCAAAAAGATCCCATTTTTGTCAGCAGGAGTGGAAGTTTAGCCTTAATCATCTAAGAGCATTGTAACACCCTAATGGCAGTTATAGAGTTTCCTGTTTTTTCTTTTCTTTTCATAATGTGTTAAAACTGCTGACCTTAGTGGAGACCATCTCTGACCTTAGTGGAGACCATCTCAGCCGCTTTTGCTCAGATGGGAGACAATCATTAAGCCCTGATCAGAAAACCTAAGTGAATTACACTACTGGTATTATAAGGATGGAGCAGGTCAGAGATGTATACCAAGTCCCTGACTGTATGGTTCTGTATATGAAAACAAGAACCCTCGGATGAATCATGAAATGTATGGGAGGCTAATGAACAGAAGGTAAGATGGATATGGTGTGAGTTGTCCTGACAACTTGCGAAGCCAGGTGAAAATAAAGTGCAGTCATCTATAACAGTGAGAATGAACATCTCTAGCTCATGTTGTGGGTTTGTTAGGTTTCTTAAATGGAAAAAACAAGTAAAGGCCAACAACAATAATATGATATGTTGTTCAATGTACATTGCCTGATTAAATCTAACACCAAGCTTAACAGCAAGGTTGGACATTAGACCTGAAAAAGGTACCCTGAGCATCTTGAAAGCTATCTGAATCCCTTAGTCTTATGTTTGTTCAGCTGTAAACAGATGTTAGCCATCCGGTCCTTATTGGCAGTTCGACAGTTGTGCAAAACACTGTCAGTTTGTCACACTCATTAATCTCAAAAGCGACATGAACATCATAAGAAGTGATATGAGGTACCTTTGTGTGGTACACCCCAAAATTGTCCAAATATTTTTTAATTTTATTTAAATTAATTATTTGAACAGTGCCTTAATTGATGTTCAGGGCCCAGTATTATCCCTGATAATTTAGGTGACAAGCATGTCATATTATTTTTCTCTGTGTGTATGGACAGTGACCGTTAATATCAGCTGCACCCAGGTGGAACTTTTGTCACAGGAACAGTTGTGCGCCGGGTTGTTTCAGGTGGGAGCATCCGCCCACATTTCAGGTGCAATCTGGATGATGAACGGAACGCTCCATCTCTTCATTGCTGCTGTACTGTTTCTGTGTTTTACAGGTTAGTAGTTGGTGAAAATGACCAATGTCAACTTCGTAAAGCCTAGCGATGTTTCTGTGAATGTTTAAAGGCACTTTGATATTGTTTAGAGTATGTTTTGTCGAAGTTTAAGATCTGCCATGGTCAGGGCGGGAGGTTAAAAAAAATGGTAGGTTAGCAGGAGCAGTTTCGCGGGTTTATCCACCAGCGCATTGTCTTGCAGGTGCCGCTCTGCTGTTAAAGGGCTTTTATACCTGTACATAGTCTGGCAGGCAGGCCGCTAGTTTGTAGCTCTAATTACTGTACTTTGCACACTGTATATTGTTTTATTCCTGCTCCCGCACATGTATTAATTTGAGGGAAATTGGTATATTGTTAAATTTACAGTTAAGGGTATGAAGTTGCACTTTTGTGATGCAGATTATTATTGAAATGTATGCAGTTTAAATGTGATGTGTTAAGATTTAAATTTCAAATGTTTTGTATTTCTCTGAGTGGTAGCAGTGTCCAAATTAAATGTGTAAATCCAGGATCGTAGCAGATGAGTTTGCCAGCTTAAAGTACAGTTGAGTATTGCTGTAATGTACACTATATTATTATAGTAGCCCTGAATCACTTATGTACAGTTGATAATGCATACTAGGATGTTGTTTCCGATGTACATGAAGTAGATACAGTACACTGTAATGTTCGGATGTAATGACAGTTGTGAATGTAGTTTGTGAAGGAGTGTAAAATTGGACTTAAGGACATTTCATAACAGTGTTTATTATACAAACAGAGACTGACACTCAGGGAAATGTTGTATGTGTTATAACTTGTTGAAATTTAGATAAAGATGCAATATGGATGATGAACGGAACGCTCCATCTCTTCATTGCTGCTATACTGTTTGTGTTTTACAGATAAATCATTTTTGTTTATGTGGTACCAAACTTGGGACCCGTAACATTTACATTAGCTAATGCAACTACGAGGAATTACACTGAACAAAAATATAAATGCAACACTTTCATGAGCTGAACTCAAAGATCTAAAACTTTTTTTATTTATATACTCAAAATAACCATTTCTCTCAAATATTGTTGACAAATCTGTCTAAATCTGTGATAGTGGGCACTTCTCCTTTGCCGAGATAATCCATCCCACCTCACAGGTGTGGCAAATCAAGATGCTGATTAGACAGCATGATTATTGCACAGGTGTGTGTTAGGCTGGCTACAATAAAAGGCCACTCTGAAATGTGGTGTTTTATCACACAGCACAATGCCACAGATGTCGTAAATTTTGAGGGAGCTTACAATTGGCATGCTGACTGCAGGATTGTCCACCAGAGCTGTTGCCCATGAATTGAATGTTCAATTGTGGGTGAGCGGTTTTCTGATGTCAACGTTGTGGATCGAGTGGCCCATGGTGGCGGTGGGGTTATCGTATGGGCAGGAGTATGTTTTGGACAACGAACACAGGTGCATTTAATTGATGGCATTATGAATGCACAGAGTTACCTTGATGAGATCCTGAGGCCCATTGTTGTGCCATTCATCCACAACCATCACCTCATGTTGCAGCATGTTTAAGCAGGAAAGTAAAATATCAACAGAGTTCGACGAAGGCCTCATACTGCCCGCTGGATCAATGAGGTCTTGCAGGAAATAGAAGAGATCAGTTCAAAATTGATTGTGGAGCTGGATAGGCAGAATAGCAAGTGGAAGAGAGGGTGATGCTAGACCTTAGATCTCTAAACTTATCCACAAGGAAAGAAAGAAAGTTACCAAAAATCCTCATTTAAACAGAGCCACATTAGGAGGTCGTGGAGTGTCAATGCTGTTGATGGTGTGAAACAGGAATTTAGAAAACGTTTGCAGGGGGATATTAGGTTGTTGTAATAGAGACGGTAGCCACTGAGAATGGTAGATTTGCAGATTTGCTCTACCTTATATATAATGTCACATAACCAGAGGAATTAATTGATGGTGAGAACATTTCTCAGTTTACCATGAGCAACTTTATTCAAAACAGTGGAGTAACACGTATGGCAGGGTTATACCAGACAAGAAAATCAGCATAAGACAATCCTGCGTTACTGTCCTAGAAGTGGACTGAAGCCAGTTGTGTAGGGGCTATGGAGTCTACCAAAATGACCAGTACCTCGAATTACCTTAAAAATGGAACAGACTTTCCACAATACTTGGGAAAAAAAAAAAACATTTCTCTTTTAAGAAACAGTTCATACCACTGTGTTTGAGCTCTTTGATAGTACTTTGGGCTTTACTTGCATTGGGCGTGACATCTGCATCATCATGTTTGACCAATGCCACATTAGTACCATTGATAATGATGTGCATTTATATGCGTGATAACAAAAGAAAAGTAAATCCAGGCTAAGTTTTTACGCTGATTTTTAAATGCTTTACACCTAGCTTTGGTAAAGTTCTTGATTAAAACTGAGACCAACTCAGAGAGCCTTGCAGGACAAATTCTTCAGACTATGTGAGACGGTGTCATTGTCACATCCAAAGTTAAGAATAGCATGAATATATGAATTCTGCTTTAGGTTGCAATAGAAATGAGGCTCACAGGTTAGTCTTGTATTTAAACACACAGTATTTGAACAGTGGTACAGTGTGTCTCAATGCTCCTGCTGTAGATGCATTAATGTCTTCGGTGACACACAAGGGCGCTGCGCCTGCTGTATATCATTACTGTTAACATCTGCATAAATCTAAATAAAGCTCTAATTTGATCTCTGAGCAACCAACAGGTTGGGGTTCAGTCCTGACCTCTCTTTCTCCCTGGAGCCTATATCCTGCTCCAGATTTGCATAAATGAATGATGATTGTGAATCTGTGGCAAATATGCAAATGAGCTAATTATGATTGATCAGCTGATTGATTGGTGTTGTCTCCACCAGCACTGCTCGTCCCTGCAAGCCACTTTCTGTCCCTTTCCAAGTAGATGTTCCATTCCCATGGCAACGGCTTGTCATGGCAGATGTTGCTGATTGACAGCAGGCAGGTCCAGAGGTTAGTGATGTTTTAAGGTGTGTGCGTGTTTCCATTATTTCACACACCTTTCCATGGTATGAATGCAAAAATATGAGGTGACACAATTAAACATTCAGAATAAGTTTAAGAAAACATGACATGCACATGTTCTCATACAGAAAAAACTAATATTTACACACATGCAGTGGTGAGCACTCCCTCTTCAGTGGTGAGAATGTGCTACAGCCCTTTTTTTCCCCCTGCCATTCAAAAAGTCTGTGCACACCACTGCAGACACGCATCCACGTGAAAGCTAAACACACGTGAAAAACCTCTGTCTCATACTGTACTGATGCATTCAATCTGCAGAGGCTTTTGAATCTTTCAAGGGCACACCTGCACATATGCCTACACACACACATAAACACAAAAGCATATTCATATACACAGTGTTTCTCCTACGCTCTCTCTCTTTCTCACATACCCCACACATAAACCCCCCTCTGTCTCTCCCTCTCAGGCCAGAGGAGAGGCTGGGCCGGTGTCTAGTCCTGGCCTGACAGTGTTGGGAGGGCCACAAAGGTGAGTGGGAGTTGATTGAGTTTGCTCAGCTACAGCCCATGGGACTGCAGACAATATTACAGGACTCACATTCTCACCCGCACGCACACACACGCATCTGAAGAGCGGCCAGCTACTACACACTCAATTTAATCAGGGCTTATGTCTATGGAAGTGAGCATATGTGACCTCCTCTGTTTCACTGCTTTTCTCTCTGCCTGCATCTCTGTCTGTCAATGTATCACTCTGACTGCCTCATGTCTCAAGCTTCCTGCTTCCCATTCAGTCTGACTGCCTGTCTTCTTTGAGACATTACCCCTTTCTCATCTTATCTATCAGCGTATAGTCGCCTTTAAGAAATGGCAATAAAGCATCTGCTTTACATCAGATGAAGTGAAAGTCCTTATGATCAGCATGAAAAATTAGTAGGATTGTCTGGGTGTAAACATGTTAAAACCTACTTGATGTTAAACGAAACCACTAGGTGTTGCACTTGACTCAGAGGCTGTAGTTGCTGTTGAGCCGTATCAGGCTCCCGTCCCCTTGGCAGCAGTGATGCACCACCAAAATGCTGGTAAACAGAAGAATCAGACGCTGGATTTGTTAGGCAGCATAAAAAGTTTCATCAAAGGAAATCAGTGCAGCGGTCAGCAGAGAAGCAGCGGACATTAAAACTCCTGGTCAGGTTGGAATAATTAATTAAATTTTAATATTAGGACACTAATATAAAAACTTAACTTATTCTTAACATTTGGTCGCAATTGTGTCCCAGACAGGCAGAGGTGTGTGTGTGGCAGTTCTTATTGGAAATGACGCTCCGCTGGTGTCCGTGCTGGATAGTGGTGGTGTGTTAAATGTTTACCAGATAAAGGCAAACATTTAATCGCCTAGGCTAGTTGCCTAGTTGCCTTTTAATGATGTTTTAATGATAAATGATACAACAAGCTTTGATTTGTCACAATTTAACAAACAAACACCACAGAGTTTTATCCACTTCAGGCATCGATACAACAGCCTATAACAATTATAAGACTCAGACATGGGGACTTTACGCTGACTCAAAATTGCGTACACGAGCTGAGACCTGACGTGAGATCAGATTTGAAACTGATAAATGCAGAGTCTTGCGTAGAAATGATCGTACGACCACTTTTTCGCCGTACGCACATTTCGTAAATGAGGGCCACTGTGTGTATATAATAAATTCTGACTAGACTGTCTAATGGGTCATTGGGATAAGCCTGCCACTGAATGCTTGTTTCTGATGGGATTCTCCTTCACCTGCTGCTATCTATCCATGTTGCAGGGACACTGTTGCTGCCTGCTGGTCTCAGCACTGCCCAAGATGCTTGTGAGTGGTTATCTCAGAATGGCATTGGGTGCAACCAGACTCACTTCTGACTGAAGATGCTTTTTCAGAAATGTCTTTATTAGACAGTGTTTTGGTGTGCATGGGGGGGGTGCCATGTTGCTGCTGCAGAAGCCTGTATGTGTGTGTGTGTTAATGAAGTCTCTCTCGGGGAATATAATTGCAGCATTCAGGTCATTTTTCCAGAAAGCCTCCAATTAAAAGAATCAGAGCGCTGCCCTCTCCTCTCCTCCTCTCTTCTTGTCTCTCCTCTCATCTCTTCTCCTCTCCTCTTTGTCACGTCCCTTCTTTTCTGCTTTTGTCTCTTCCTCTACTCATCCCTGATCAGGTTCCCTCACATCTCTCCATCTGTACCTTCCACAGCGCTCCTCCTTGTTTCTATTCAACTTCCATCAAGGATCACTTTTAATGATGGAGTTTGAACGCGGCGAGACAAAGGCTTTGAAGAGGAAGCCGTACGGGATTTGTGTCTGTGTGTCTGTGTATGTGTGTAGATTTGCGATCACCTCTTATCATGAGGATAGATATTGGATTATATAACACACACACAGACACAGAGCCATGGGTGTGGCTGGTCTAGTTGGTCTTTCTTGGTCTTTCCATTTTTGTATGGATGCATGGCTCCTATAGCAAAATTAAATGTGTTGTTTTGTTTTTAATTTTTTTAAATAATACAAACTTAATTTATAAAAGAATAAACATTTTGACTGGAAAGGCTGGCTTTTAAATCCATTTCATTTAGACTATAATAGAAGCTGCATTTAAAAAAGATAAACTTTATGCTTTTCAGGATGTTTTTTATCCCTTGAATTGTGCATTTACATTTCAAAAGCTTTAGATTTTGTATTATGTATTTGCCTATCAGTAATATGCCACATCCGTAAGTGGGACTTTATCGCTTGAATATAAACAGTTACTACGATCTTTCTGCCAAAATATTGTTTTTCTACTTCCTGCATAATGTTCACATTCATTGGTCGGCTCACCACCAACAAAGCAGTTGCTCCTAAGTGTTAAGTGTTTTAATTTTATTTTTCCCTTGAAGCCAAAAGGAAAAAAGGAACAGCGCTTTAATCTCTCTCTTTTTCTGCTCACATGCTCTTCCTCCAGAGTAACGCTGAGTGTTGGCAGACTCTGTTCCGCTTCCCTTTAGGAATAGTATTGGCATTCACCTTCGTCTCACACACACCGTCCAACTCTAAAAGTACGCAGTAACAGTCACCTTTTCTCTCACCCCCTCTTTGCCTCTCCCAACCTGCCATCCCCAATGCTTCCTCTCTCTCTCTCTCTCACTCTCTCCCTCCCTCTCTCTCCATCTAAAGGTGAATGTTAGCGGTCACTGTCGGCAGATCTGCCCAGAAAATTGAATCAGCCAGCAGGTTGGGGGCCAGGGAGGCACAAGTGCCAAGCTCTACACCGATTTAATTCTGTGTGTGTGTGTGTGTGTTTGTGTGTGTGTGTACACTGGCCTATACAGATGTGTGTATGTGTTTATACTTCTCATGCAGCACTGTGTACACATGGCCCTATCCTGCAGAGAAATACTTGAGGAAACCGGTGATAATTAGCCCACATCAGTATCTGCACTATATTCTGTTCCATTGTGTTTTATTGTACTGTAATGTGAATGTAGGAAAAGAATAGGACAAAATAAAACCAAGGGAGATGGAGAGACTGTTGACCACTGGTGCAACCTGCACTCCATGCCAGTCTTCACTCAGAACTCGATGGAATAAAACACCGAGACAACCTCTTGTTTTCAAAGACTGTCCATACATTTTTTTAGCAAATTTGAATGCTTCTACTTTATGAAATGACTGCTATGTCGAGTAATATCATCGCACGTGAATACAATTTGGCTGCACAAGAATCTCAGCTTGTCAGTCATACCTAATTTATGCAATTTCAAGACTTATAGGACCCCAGTATGCAGGAAAAAAGAGTGTAAAGTAGTTTGAATGTAAAGGGGAGAACCCATAGCATGCTATTTTCATTCAGGTATCTTGAGGTCAAAGGTTAAGGGGCAAAAGCAATTCCTCTTTTTTCCTTGACAAAATTGAGCCTAACTTTGGAACGTTACTTAGCCAAGGTACCATGGCATGGTTGGTACAGGATTCCTTAGATTTTTTTTCATTTGATACCAGTATCAGTCAAAATAACCTTAAGTAATTTACTATTTATTACATAATACTTTAACAGACTGCAGGCGATTCCGTAGAATCAAATAGGGAGAATAAAAAAAAAAAGGATTAAGAGAGATTGCATTGAAAAGATTCCCTTCTATTCTAAGATAGACAACAAAATGTGAAGCCAAGACAGAAACAACAGACAGAGAAGCAGGTGACAGCAGCAGAAAGAAACAACTTCTATCTAGACAAAGCTGTGACAAGAGACAGAGAGAAAGTGAGGAAGACAGAGAGATAAAGAGAGGAGCCTCTGGCTGTCAGGTAGACCAAAACAAACACCGGGTGCCATGTCGCCAAAGGCCCAGTTTCAGCCAGACTGACACTAAATTAGACCCTCCACTGTCTAGTTCAAAGCAGCAAAACACAACCACAACATCAAGTGTGAACCCCCGCCTGTGTTTGTTTGAAGAGAATGGTTTCTTTCACTTTCTTTGTCTCTTTTACTTTCCGTCTTCTCTGGTCTCTGATTTCAAACCCGCCCTCTTGTCTTTGATTTCTTCTTACCCTTCATCCTTTATTTGCTCTCGTCTTTCAAATCCCCCCTTTCCCCAGCATGGCTTTTTATCCCTTTTATCCCGTATTTGCGCGATCCCTCCATCCATCCCTACAACTCTCCCTCCCATTGATTGTGCTGCCCTCTTCACCCCATCTCTCTCATTCATAATTGAACAGCATTAACTGCCGCTGAGGCCAAGCAGTCGTTTAATTAGCTGACCAGCCTGCAGAGACTCTGCCGTTTCTGTAGTGCAAAATATACATTACACTCCTGCCCAGAATATAAAAAATATGGAGAATTTGTCGTGTGTTTGGTTATGGGGATGATTTTCAGAAGTCAACAAATATTTTGCCCACTTGTTTTTTTCCTATCTCTCTAATAGGAAGAGGGTTTAGTTTGGCTAATTGGTGCTGGATTTATGAGGCAATACAGTGTGCGGTTGTGTGTGTTTCAGATTCAGTGTTTTGTGGGTAATGATAGCAAAATCCACTATAATTCACTATATAAATACATACTGTCTGTTTCTCTTTTCTATTGGACTTCTCTTTCTTTCTTTTTCAAATTCTCACCGTTTCTTCCTCTTTCCTCCTCCCCTCTCATTCATGTTCTAGATGTAGTTCTCAGTTGCTTTGGCTACTGTGGTCTTCAACCATGAGATGTAGCAGTCACTTTTCATTTTCTCAGTCCACTCTCAAATCTGCTGACATGCTTTTGACTCAAACTCTAACAGCAGGTGACAGCAAAACATACGTGAGCCCAAGAACTGACCTTGTCCTTGGACCTTTAAATATCTTAACTTTACTAATCATTCAGTTAAATATGTTTCATTTTATACCAGAGGACAGGGGTGCAGCTGATGGGAATGTTATTGGTTTTTCAGATTCAATCTGTGGTGAAAATGTCATTATTATTAATTATTAAGGAAAACACAAGGTACAGGTGCCAGGTGAAAATCCAAAGTATGAAAATCGAATAAAATATAATACAGAAAGGCTGCTGAGCATTCTGTATTGCTTTGTACTGTTTTAAATGTGTATTTTCCTGTATTTACCAGGGGCACCTGAATGCATCACGGAGTTCCCAGGAAGTAGCTGGGCTTTGAATCCAGTTCAACAAAGTGGCTAAACAGTGGCATTACAATGTCTTAGTCTGTCACGTGATGCCATTTGGCCTGGTAAGAATTTTTCCAGTTTACCAATTAATTGACCATTTCTGACCAACTGGATGGTTGGTCTGTTTGGTGTTCCCAGTTGGCACAAATGATCCCATCCCCTCCCCCCAGGTATCTAAAAAATAAGTAGATAAACAACAGATTGGCAATGAAGGGCAGGGGTTGTCCCATCAAACTAAATACAGCTCTGTGTCATTTGGTTTAATCGTCCTTATTAACTGGTTTGTGCTGAATACCAAAGGTTTAGTCACCTGTGATGTGAAAGTTTAATGACCCTTATGAATTCCTCAAGACCATCACTGAGGTGTTGATTGCCTGTAATAGTGCTACCACCTTAATTGGACGTTTTCTATCATTTCCCTTTTTGAATGAAAGTTGAGAAAAAAGGTGAGGAAATGGAAAACATCATGCAGATTCTTCACCTTCCACAAGCTCACACCTCTGGATGAAATCAGAGGAAGTTGTATTGGAAACAGTGGAACAATTCAAACAAAGTGAAACGAGTATAACAGAGGGAAGAAAGAATCCTTTGCTTATAACATTCAGTGGGCTAGCTTTGTGTTTTTCATTGAATTCCTGTTTGATAGGTAATTCTGACTGACTGAAGTAATTTCCCAGTAATTAGTATAACCTATTAAATCACTTATGATAAATATTTGTATTTTAAAAGATGAAACGACTCCTCCAATTTCTTTTTTTCCCTCCTGTTTCCTCTCAGCTCTATGGAGTGTTTTACCATCTTTCAGGGCATTACTTTAGTTTTACAGCTCACAACCTTACAGTTCAGGTCACTCTCAATGCTCTCATTGTGTCGTTTTTGCTGACAGAAAGCAACTAGCTTAGTAGAGCATTTAGCACACCAGGAGACCAAAGGCAGAGTTATAAAAGAGGAGTGAATTTATATGACGTATATTCCAGGTGGCCAAAAACACAATGCCAAGTAAATGCCATTGTTGTTCTGTAATGTGCAACCAGTTTGCCAAAGCAACTTAAAAGGTGAAAAGTTCAGTAGTGGCACTGAAACTTTCCTGCCGTGGTTTGGTTGCAGCTCCCCTGAGTGGTTCTGTGGTAAACATGCATCATCCTCCACCTCTCTCCCAGCCTCAATTAATCAGACTCATTTTTCTCATTACCAGTGAATTTAAATGTTTTTCTCAGCTCCGATAGATTTTTCTCCAAGCTTGTACAGTCAAATAGAATAGAGGTAGGTCTACCTATAAATGATTGACCATTATACCTCCCTGCAGTGGTTCATTTTTCAAATCCTCACAGAGTGTCCACTTGTGTCCACATTCTGCTTCCTCACTTTCGGTCCATAGTCTCATGTTTGGAGAATTCATTGTTCCAGCCCAAATTTATTTTAGTCTCGTTGTAAAACATTCATCATTTATTCGGCACCAGCTTACTTCTGTAGTGTACAAATAATTACTGCACACTACGTAATTCATAACTACCATCACAACTCTCTGGTCTCTGACTGTATCAAACCACAAACTCAAACACTGCGTCCCTCACCGTGGGGTGCTCCACACTTCACAAGTCTGACCACAGCACCAGATCAGCAAGTAGTGGTTGTTTACCCACAATGCTCAGGAGAGAAAACAGGGTTAGTGCTGTGGTCTCTACTTTGAAGAATATGAAATATAAAACATATTCTGGTTTCTTTAACACTTTTTTTTATTCTCTACATACTTCCATGTGTTCCATAATATTTTTGAGGTCTTCAGATTCGGCACAAACATCCACTGAGGCTAAAATGATTAGATTTAGGTGGTCAAGGGTCAAAGGTCAAAGTCATTGCGAACTCATAATGTGATATCTCAGGAAAAACTCATTCGGCACAAAAGCCCACTAGGATTCAAAGATGAATCTATAAAATGTTAGAGGGCAAAGGTCAAGGTTACTGTGACCTCACACAATACAACTTTGCCATAACTGGATAATAAATACATGTATTTACTTTGGTCACTGTATAGATCGTCTCTGCTGCTTCAATTGTAAACTGTAACCTGACTGGTTTATGGAGGCATACAACCTAGAAGCAGTAATTCTAGCTCACCAAAAGAAATTAAAAAAATAATAATTTAACTCCTTTTATTGTCAATTTTCTGCTTTTTGGCCCCCAAAAAAGACCTAGCCTGACTTTCAGTGTCTGCAGCAGAAATGTTTGACCATGTTGCTGCGTAGCGCCAACACTGCGGCGCTGTAAGCAGATACTCACTGCATCTGATTCCAGATATCCACCTTCTGGAATGCAAACTGAGCCTTTGCTGACCTCAGTTATACAAAGAGCAGCGTGTCTGAAGTGGTCACTGTCCTTACCCCTGTGATGGCACTGGGCTGCTGCTGTATGGCAAAAGACTATAAACCTCACTGTTTCCATGGATACCAATGCAAGTTCTTGACCCTGTAACAATCAAATTATTTTTTTGAACAGTTCTCAACTTGATATTGGCAATTTATACAAGATATGTGCAAGGCCTGCTGCTTCACATAGTACATCAGAGGTAGATAATGCTTCAGATTCACACAGCACTAATCAACTGCTGATGTTATATTCACATCGAACTCTCAGCTCAACTCTTTATTTCATGTCAGTGCCTCAAAGAAAATTATCATTATTGTAACTTCACAGTCAGTATATGGAGTAAATTAAAACATAGCAATAGTTTAAGACCGTAAGTAACGAATGGAAGCCTGATAAGTTGATTAAATCACTATTCAATGTCCCTTACTGAAGCAGGGTGGCCTTCCTTTTGGAACGACCCAATTAATTAAGCAGGAGATGTTCATTCAGAACAACAATGTGGCTCCTAAAACTGCAACAGCATCATTTCTAGTTGTCAGAACTTCTTCACTTAGTTCTCAGTATTTGTTTATTATAAGAAGAGCAGAGAAGTGTGTGATAGACAGATGGTTCATCCAATCACCTGCCAGGTATTTTTTTTTTAAAGTGTCTATTCTTTTCTTTTTCTTTTCTTCAGTTGCAATGTTTGCCTCTTACGATTCCTCCAGTAAACTGGCTTAATAATGAAACAACTTTAAAAGCAACAATAATTGGCTGAAATTCGTATTTCTGGAAACCTCTATTGTTTCATTCAAGTGATCCCTCCAGGAATAGTGAGACAGAAGACAGAGTTAAATGAAGACAAGAAGCATTACTGACAGCTCAGCATCACAAAGATGGATGGAGATGAACACACACACATACCCACAGTGACTCAGGTGACAGGGTGTCATTCAGAACAATGTTACATTTTTGGGGAATAAGCTGCAATAAAAACAATCCTTAATAGACTAGATCATCTGCCTCTGTGATTCCACTTATTGAACATGTTACTTGATCAGGATAAAAGTTTATCTTTTGCCTGAAAATCACAAACAATTTCTGTGAGTTAGTTGGTTGTGGTCATGGTTGGATTATCCCTCTGATTTTGCCCTACGAACGTCAACACCCTCTGGCTATTTTATCTCCAATCATCGCACAACATCACATAGCTGGCAGTAAGCAAAATAAACAGAGATCTTTGTCAAGAGCTGGAAGTCCAAATAAAACTTGACGTAACATTGAGATAATGTTTTGCTCCACTTGCACCAGCTCAGCTCTGTTCTTACTTTCTCCTTGAAAAATAAGGTGTTTATGCACCAGTGTTGGGGAAAGCTACTTTTAAGACTAATCAGTTACTTTACTAAGTTACTCCCTCAAAATAGTAACTAGTTACTTTACTAAGTTTTTTTTAATTAAAAGTAATGAAAGTAAAGTACTTCCTTACTTATTTAAATGTTTTTAAAATATGCCGTTTGGTGTGTTGTCTGAAATACCCACACTAACGGCTCCTATCAAAAGAAAACATGGAAAGCATGACATCTAATATTTAATGTATTTATTTTTCTATTGATCATACAAACCATGATCACAACAGAAAAAGGTTTATCACCTCCTACAATGTAAAGTGCAACTTGTGTGGTTCTTTCTTTGAAAATGTTTTAAGAAATCCAAAACAGTAAGTGCATTTTTCACAACTTCCACATGGGACATCACATGCCACCAAAATAAAACGTTGTGTTGTTACCGTGTGAGCCATACTGGTCATAATGCCAAAGTGTTTCATCACCATGGCAGTCAATCCTTGATATGTTTCTTAATCTATGGTTGAATCTCTGCTTAGTTCCATGTTTTATTGACACTGACTGCTTCCTGCAGAATATAGTTTTTTCTAGTTGAATGCTGTTGAATGTTGTGCATCATACTGACCTTTAAAGATTATTATTTTAGTAGTTGGGTAAAGTTTTCTGGGAAAGTCTGCGCTCTACAAAACTGTAGTACACAGATAAAGGATGTGCTCAGAAAATGTATTTCCATAGCAATGTGTTGCATATATTGTAAACAGAAAATTCACCTGTGATCTTTTATGAAAGGATAAATACAGTGAACAGGAAGTTAGCCACAAAATGACAAAAAGAGAGCGATGAATAAAAAATCCTGCGGTAGTTCCATAAAAACCAACAAATTGTTGCTCCTCTCAGTATGTTACACTACCAGCTCTCATCTCTTGTTGATAGTGATTCCTGATTCATTGCTGCAAAATTGCAAATTAAGCAGACATCACAAATTTTTCTTGTCCAAGATATTCATGGAATATATATTTACGTCTGACAAATTATATTAATTGAATGGATCATTTTGCACATGGCTCAAAAGATGAAAAAATGTTGACAACTCAACACTTCTGATCATCAAGCCATGTGCAAGTGGTTATGGTGTAAACTGTGTACACATGCACCAAAACACCTGCAGTTTGCTTGAATGAATAAGAAATTCAAATCTTTTGAGAACAATCAAGTAATTGTTCGGAGATTTAAACTGATTGTTCGGAGAGAAAAAAAAAACATCATTCAATATTTGAGCCAGAGCTAATGAAGAAAACTGCAAGTTATACACTAGAGGATTATCAGCATGAAGGAGAAATGTTCTTGTAACAGTATTAAACTTTCATATCCAGCAAATGTATTTTTGTACAAATAATGTCTCCATACTTCTTTGAGTGGAATAGAGTTTGCAGCCTCTGTTATTAGTTTAGCCGCAGCATGCAGATTCACCACAGAGAGAGAAGACTGCTTCACATTTATCTTTATAACTGGAGGCAGGACACTATACATACAGACCACCTACCGTGTGCATACTGTATATATATATATATATATATGGGTGTGTGTGTGTGTGTGT
>CAFUXE010000908.1:147638-164293 GCA_903364295.1 Serranus cabrilla
GTGTGTGTGTGTGTGTGTCCTCTAAACACCAATGAAAAGAGTTTGTCCTTCATGCGAGGCAGACAGGGACAAAATTGAATCTTTGCCTTTTGTTCCCACTGAATGTTTGAATAGAGTAATACACTTCGCTCTTTCTTTCTCTCTCCTCAGCAGCGCGCCAAACAAAAGACTGCTTTCAGCCTTTAATTGAAATGCTGGGTTGCGTAAAAAGGTGACACCCACACACGCAGAGACATACACCCACAGAAATGTATTCCAACATACAAAAAGCATGCGACAGATATTCAGCGCACTTATATTCCACATATATTATAACTCAGTCTCACACAGGCTTCTTGAACACGACTCCTTGTCATTGTGAGGGACCTTCGCTGACTCCTCCGTGCCCTCTCTCTTTATATTTCCTACACAAACTGTCTCGCATTTTACATATATCTGCCCCCTGCCTCGGATCACTTTTTCCCTTTTTTTCCCGTCCTTTTCCTCTTCATCCCCATCCTTCTGATGCCTCCCTTCCTCTCTCCTCATTATCCTCTTCTGCCACAGCGGACATCCAGCTGCAACAGAATAAAAACGTAGTGAAGACACATTCAGTGACCCTCCCTTCCTCTTCATCCGTTTTCCCTCCTCCTCCTCCTCCTCCTCCCATCCCCTCCACCTCCTTCTGCTTCTCGTTTTTAAGGATTTTAAAGGAATCGCTTACCGTGGCCCTTTGGTTTCAATGTGGCATTCTACTGATGCTAACAAGCCATTTTAACGGAAAGTGAAACTTTTTTTCCCCTGCACAATATGACAAGTGTCTGGTGAAGAAAAATAACCAGGCAAAATTCAAAATGCCAAGGTGTAGCTTTAAGACGACAAGGCTAAATTGGCTATTATTTTTCCTTCCTGTCTGTGCTGTCCTGTCCTGTCTGTCCCTCTCTACCTCTCCCCCTGCTCCCAGTCATTCTCTTTATTAATGAATGCAGGCAGCCACACATTTCTTTATTTGTACAGGTGTGGGTGTGTGTTGACTCAAACTTTACATCTCAATTAGTGAGAGTTTAGAGCAGTGCAGGTAAATGACTGAGTTCTAACGTGCAAGGCAAAGAGAAAACGGAAATGGGTCATTGTGTGTTGGCTCATCCACCCATCTGTTCATCACACAGCATCTGAGATCAACTCACAATGATTCCATTGTGTGCATGCATTGTATTACTACATTAATGGTGTGTGAGTCCAAGATATTTTCTCTACTAAAGCATCTTACTGCTGCAGTCTTGGACTGATTGGCCCAAGGGTGCTGGTGCAAACACACGTGGAACAGGGTGACATATTTGGTAGTGACTGGCCCAGAGGGGGGACTGGATTATTTGTTTGCATAGGCTGACATTTTACTGATGTTTTTGTTTTTTGTGCTTAATTCTCTCTTTGTCTTTTTCCACCTTCCAACAAAATGCAATTGTAGACCCCCCTCCTCATAGTCTCTCTCTGAACTCTCCTGGAGTAATGACCACCACTTTTCCAAACAATATTCCTTCATTTGGTGCTTTGATGATGGTGGAGAGTGCTGTCCAACACATTTCTCCAAAATCACCCATTGGTGTAAAGTTAGGTTGGGATCGGCTATTCTGTGACCCATCTTGCCCTCCATGGAAGAATCTGCCTTCCTTAGTTTTCCTCAGGTTTTTACTTTTAATCTGTCACCCGTCTGGATATTGGCTGTGTGCAAAATATAAACAGAATGTGTGTGTGTGTGTGTGTGTCAAGAGAGCACATTTCTCATTTTGACCTCTGCACCTTTAACCCTTGACAGTTTGATATTTGGCCTCAGCAGTGCTGCATCAGTTTCAGAAGTCACAAAGAGCAAACAGAGGGATGACAGCTAACCCACAGGGGAGAGGGAGAGAAGCAGAGAGAGTCTGTCCACAAGAACTTGAAAAGAGATGCTATGAGGAGAGGAGAGGAGAGGAGAGATTTTCAAAGTCCCTTTACTTAACCATTTCAAGGAGATACCAGATCACTGTCACGTCATCACTCAAAACAAACAACAAAACAACAAGCTAATCGAACAACAAACGTATAATGCAAAGCCAGAGATGTGCTCCACTTATCAAAAATTAAAAGTTAACAATCACTTCTCCACTTCCCCTCACAGAGCATAAAACCTCCTCGACAGCCCATGTGTGACTGACGGCTTGCACATTGTCCATCATTTTAAAGAAGGCGTGCTCCGGCATCATTCTTGCCTTAAACAGTCCTCCAAATACCAGCAAGACGTTCACACTGCCGGATCCCTGAGTCCAGTTCCTGCGTGTTAGTGATATGAAGTGCAACATTGTGTGCACAGTCTTTTTCTTGGCACTGTATTTTGGGCCAAAAACAAACAAATCAAAAGAAAAGCACTCACCAAGTCCCTGAAACCATCTTTTAATAGTTCGAAAAGGGCTGAGAGCCGAGAACAACTTACAATAAGAATGTTCAGGGTTTTCGGTCTGTGAACAGAAAATACACCCCTACAATCCCCTAGCTTACCATCAAGGTGCACCCTGTATCTGTTCTGAGCTATTGCTCCATGCACAACCCTTCACTCAAGGTCTGCTGTCCATTTTTGCTTGTACAGGGACCGCCAGCTGCCTTTCAGAGAAAAGTCTGGACCAAAGAACTCAGTCCACCTCAACTTCTTCATCCCCGCCAGAGAACACAGGTTCAGGACCTCCCACTTCCTGCTGGGATGATGGACAGAGAGGGGAAACTGTATTCGCTGTCCTCAAACTGCTGGTTGCACAGGGTCTGGTTCCCTGCAAAAGCTCTCAACGATTGTGGCAGGGCAGCAAAAACCTCCTTCACCACACAGTTGATCAGCCTAGCAGAGGTGATCCTGCTGCCGGCTCTCACGGCATCCAGAGAAGTTGTCATCTTCATCAGAAGGCCCAGTTTGGTGCAGCCAGCCAGCAGGCTAGCAGCAGCAGTGTTTGAGTCCTAATAAATATGTTAAAAAACAGAGATTCCTTAAACAACCACATGCCGGGTTCTTATTGTAGCACTTGCACCATGCCTGCAGAACATAGCTGTAGAACGGTGAATGGGCCAGTGAGATCCAATTTGTAAGAGGAAAAGCTGTTTGAAATATGCCCAGCTCTCCTCAACAGCAATTGAGCTGTGTCAAACCAGCTTTGGCCGTTGGGCCGTTGTGCAGTCCTGAGCCTGAAAGTGTCAGTCTTTGCCTGGATGTTAATAAGACCCTGCCCTCCTTCAACCGCTGGCAGGTAAAGGGCTGCCACTAAAACGGGGTGATGACCAGACCAAGAGAATTCCAGGATGGCTCTCTGGATGTCGTCTTACAAACCTCTTGGTGGCATCAGAGTAATGAGTTTGTGCCAGACAGTCGAGGTGCCCAGGTTATTTGCAACCAGAACTCCTTGGTAACAAGGACAGTACTGCACGTTGACAAGAGACAGGAAGAGATCATGTTACACCAGCAAAACACAATGTAAGTCAGACCCAATAGTTTTCCAGAACTGCTTAAAGAGATTTGTGGAGAGACCATAGATCCCTGGTGCCCACCCTGACGCCATCTGGTTGATAGGGACGGTGAACTCCTTCCTCATCAGTTCACAGTCGTGGGAAGCTCTTCTCTTCTGGGCTGAGCTGAGAAAGCCCCTCCAGGAGATCCCCTAAAGATCTGCATTGTTATTACAAGTTTCAGCAACAGAGAGTGTCAGACTCTGTGTCAGACTCCATGTCCTCTGCTTCACATGATGCCGGGCTGTTTAACACACCCTGCCCTTCTTCACTGACCACAGTGTGATCTCCACCTTCATCATTTACAGCAGACTGTGACACTTTAGTTGCTGCTCTGATTGGCTTTGTCATTCATTTTTATCAGGTTGTACCTCAGAAACACCAGCTTCCATGCTCGCACCATCGTGGTCTGCAGACGCACCCCCTGCCCCCTTGGAGCCAGCTGGGTGCTCGTCAGTGGTGCCATCCACTGAGCGAGACTCATCCTGCTGCCTGTTCGGACAAGAGAAACGTTTGTGTCCCACGTCTCCACACTCTAAACATTTCATCTACCCAGACCTCATATACACCATGTAGGAACCATCTCCATACTTTACCCTGAAAGAAAGATCTAAAGTTTGTGTAGGCGAGTCCAGGAACATGATTACCTGCCGCCTCAGAGACTTCACATGCTTCAGTTTGGGATCCTTACATCCCAACTCACAGTTTTAAAGCCGTTGACTGTCAAATTGCTTTAGAACCAGATTGCTGGTTATGACTCAATCTTCAGGTCTGTCTACATGTATAGTAACTAAAGTATTAGGTGAATTTCCTGGGAGGAGAAGAGGCTCTTCGTTCCAACATCACAAATCATTCTTAATTATTATCCCGCGGATCCACAACAAAGAGAAAATATTGTAATGAGGCGCTTCTCTACTTTCCTCTGCACATTGCAACGGAGGTGAACACTCATTTTTCAGCCCCGCATTTGCATAAATTCTCTTCTTTTTTAAGTTGGCGCTGCCAAAAGTGATAAAGTGCATGCAGCACCAGGGAGGAGAATCAGGGAGAGGGAGGGCGGGGTGGGGTTATAGGTAGCAGAAGGGAAAAGTAAAGTAAGTTTAAAATAATACAGAATGCTGAAGATCTGCAAAGACTGTCTGCAAGGGACAAAAATAGGTGGGCAAGAGAAGTGACTGGACCACGAGAGGAAGCAGTGAGACGAATAGAACCAAAAGTGATAGAGAAAGAACATCAGGTCTGATTTTACCGATATAATGAAGAGAGAGAAGAGAGTTGAAGGGAGAGGCAGAGATAATGTGAGTGGGATGGATAACAAACAGAGAAAGCTGCAGGCAGGAGGCTATAATGGACTTTTGAGTGGAGAGAACGAGAGATAGATTTACGAGGAGAGAGGGATGAGTGTGGGGAAATACAGAGATAGCGTGATAGAGTGCTAAGTGGAAGGGGTAAATTGTGGCCCTGCCTGTGTTCTGTTTTTACAAAGCCCGTCATAAAAACGGTGTTTAAATTTAATAGGCGGCAGCAGTAGGAAGCACACACACACAGAATGAAACACTCACATATTTTCTCTCACTGTGGCATCAGATACATGCTATGGATGAATCTTGCGACCCCTTTATGTGTTCCACCATCTAATGGTGCCACCATTACTGCTGCTACCTATCAGCTGACAGTGACAGCACAATGGGTAGTTAGATTGATGACAAATGAACTAAAAATTATCATTATTGACTGCCAAATAACAGCAAAATGTTCCATGGTTAAAGAAAAACCCAAACTTAGTCTTCCTGGAGTGACCATGTTAGCTAAGTGACTTGCAGCCAAATATGTTCACGATGCCTCATGCTGCAGAAACTAACATTAAAAGGCGATTAGCATGACTTAAAGGGATAGTTGGGATTTTGGACATTAAGCTGAATGAAATACTTGGCCACCCTGTACTTCCCACTTTTGGTGTAAACTCCTGCCATTTAGAGTACAGATGCAGTTAATAATGTAATTCAAATAGATCATTTAGTTAGTTGACCAGAAACTGATAATGAAGTGGACTACCTCACTTCTCATAGTTATATTAATTTATTTTACTTTTTTAACAATCTGTTGATAAGCCTAACCATGTACCTTTTTCCTCCTAACCATAAGCAAAGTTTTTTCACTTTGTCATATGTGTTTATGTTTAGGTAAGTGGAAGTGTTGATCTACTGCCAGGCTTTAGCTAGAAGAAACAGCTTACAGCTACAATAAAGAGACCAATAAACAGTTACATTAAACGAATGTTTCCTAAAAAGTATACACAAAAATCTGTCTCTAAGTGTTTTATTTAATTAATTCTTTGTAGGGTAAATACAGAAATAAGAAGATGGTGAAATCTCACTTAAAATGAACAAATGATGGGTTGTGATAAAAGAAATAAGTAAGATATATATTTCATGTTTAGTCATACTTCAGCCTGCTGTCACCATCGACACTGACCAGAGACAAAAAGTGGACAACAGAAACACAAAGTCTTTGATGCAAAGATAAAAAACACTATAAATAAACATCTGCATTTTATAAACCAGCATCTGCAGCACTTAGAATCTTAGAAGTGTTCGGCATGAAGGGCAGGCATTTCAAGTTCTGCTTCTGCAGGTTAAACAACACTTCATACAGCCTGACAAACACACAGCAACACACAAACACAACGCAGCAGCAAATCTCATGAGTTATCTGTTACCCACAAACGTCCAAAGGCAGAAAACACACCCGTCCCATCCATTCTCATAAACATTCACATGTAGCGCGCGCACACGGACTGAGCGCTTGGCCTTGGCTGGTGCAGTCATGGCTGGCTGTGGACTAACAGAGATATATGAGAGAAGCGAGCTGTGTGGAGAACAACATTTATCTACAACTCCTTCCCTTTAGTATGCAAGGACACCTAGCAACAGAGCCATTTGGCGTAGCTCTCTTTTTATCTCTGTCTTCTTCACTGTCAGCGCAAACCCCTGCATATGTCAGGAAAGCAGCCAATTAGAGCATATTGGCACTTTAATATTTCCTTCAATGTGTTTGTGTGTTAATACGTAGACAAAGGATGGTATGTGTTGCACTTGCTCCCACACCATCCACCACTCACTGACTATTATTGGTCAGTGTATGAGTAATTGCTGTTTGTGCAGAAACAGTTTCAGGTCCTCCACAGACAACAGCTGCTTGGCAATCACTCACTTAGCGCTGCAGACAATAAGGGGAACTGTCCTTGGAGTAGGAGGTGACAGAAGAAAACCTCCAATGAGTGTGAGCAAGAATAATACAGTGCTTCCTGACTGATTTCACTACATGTTTAATGTGGTAAATAAAACCGTCAGTTGGCTCATATTAGCACTGGCCTGTTACAATGTGTTGTTATGTATTATATCTTGAAATCAACACTAAGGGCCCACTGCCATGCTGAGCTCTATGCCTTAGTATAGAATTACAGACCCGCAAGTGTGTATGCAATCTTATTCCTGTGTATTTGGAAAATGAATAATGGAAAATGGATCGGGGCCAAAGTGTTTGTAATATACTTTGTGATATGACCATTCTATTTAACAACTATGACTGTAAATTTTGTAGAATGCTTTTCTTGCAGGGACAACTGCTCAAAATAGTTCAACCAAGTACGCTACAAGGTGCCACCTGCTCATCAGTAAAGTAGCACATTCACACACACCGATCGATGGGATAACCATCTAGAGCAATTTGGGGTTCAGTCTCTTGCCCAAGGATACTTCGACATGTAGACTGCCATGTCCAGGGATCAAACCTCCAAACTTCCAATCAGTGGGTGACTGGAACAAGGAGCTGAGAATCTAAAATACACAGCGGTAGTGTGACTTAATTGTCTCGTCAGAACGCCATTACTCCACTATATGTTTACACAGTAAATAGCTGACCTCTTTCCAAGGTCAAGAAAACACAATCCCAATTGAAAATGTGGCTCTTATGCAGAATGCCAACATTAAAGATGCCATTATTTTAGGACAGTAATGCAAAACCATTCCACAGGATTGGGCATTAAAGACTCCAACAGAGTAATATCCTATTATAAACAATATGTTGGGCCAACACAGAATGATCCAATTCTTTGTGCTTTATTTTCAAAATGTCCTTTAGTGAGTACAATGCATTGTCTGGTTACCTTTCAGTTTTTAAGACTGAAGTGCTTCTGTAAGCTGAAGTGAAACAGAGACTTGTGAAAGATCACATCTCTCACAACCCACGATTTACCCAGCATGATGTTGGCCCTGCTTTCATACCGTTATACAACACTGTGTTTGTGTGTGTGTGCACGTGTCTGTGTGTGTAGGCATGCATTTGAGGGTTTAACAAAAACACTTCAACTCCCTCATTCGAGTTCCCTACTGTTCCACTGTCACTCACACACACACACTGATGCGCACACACACACACAGCGGTGGGCTCTCAGTGTGTGAGTGACCCAGACATTTGGCATCTTCCGCGTTAGGGTGCAGTCTCTTTCTTTCCTCTCATTCTCCTCATCAAACAGAGAGAAGAGAAAGATGGAGGGAGGAAAGAAGGAGGAGGAGGCAGAAGGTCAGTGGAAGAGAGGGAGATGGATAGGGCATAATGATGATCCAAAAAAACAAAATAACAAAGACAGAGGACAAGCGGTGAGGGTGGTGGAAGAGCAATGGAGAAAGATGAGAAGGGAGAGTATGGAGGTCTGACTGGGAGAAGATGGTGAAGCATCGAGGCAGCTGAACAGAGAAAGACGGATAGAGGAGAACTTTAAACAACTGAGACAAAGGGAGTAAAACCTAAAGTGTCCAACTCAAGTAGACCTTCCTACTTTCTTATTACTCTGACTCTGTGATGATGACATCCCCTCTACTTCCAGCCATACCTCCAGTATACTCTTACTGAATTATGTCAGAAATCACCCAGTAAATAAAAACACACATAACAAATATAAAATAACTTTTTTTTTATTTTTGGTGTAATAATGTAATATTTCATTTACAACAAAAAACATTTTGGGAAATATTGTACAAGACTGACTTCTTGGGGCCTGAGCTCTTCTGAAATGGACTGATGCAAAGTTGAAAATTGTGCTGTGGTTTGAAGAGTCCACATTCCTGATTGTTGTGGGAAATCATGGACATCTTGTCTTCCAGGCTAAATAGGAAAAGCAGCATCCAGGTTGTTACCAGCAGGTATTAGTGCCCAAGGCATTGTGGGTAACATGCACATCTGTGAAGGCACCAGTAATGCTGAAAGGCACAGTACTGTACAGTACAACAGACAACATCCACACATCTTTAATATTACGCAAGAATGGGAAAGAAAAAACAGCCAACATGCCCCTGTCCCAACTTTTTTGGAACTTATTGCAAGCATACATTTCAGAGTGTAGACACCATCCTGGCTGGTTGTGCCTGTAACAAAATGATCTGTTCCTGTATCAAAATTCAGATAGAAGTCCGGGAGTGCTACTTATCTTTTTTTTCCTCCATTTGTTCATTTTTCTATTAATTTACCTATTTATTACATACACATTGTTACTCTTCTGCATCATTACTCATAAGCAATCCTTGTCATACAATCACAACAACCATTCCTTACCTTCACATCATCCCACAAAACCAGTTAGTATCCAAGTTCCAAGTTTCTTTCGCTCTCTGTACAATCAAACGCCTGATACCATAAGATCTACTTACTGCAGCATAGAAAGAAGCCTTGGCTTCCTTTATTAGCTGAACACATGCTGTTAAAGATGCCTGATGTGTCAGATTTCCATCCGGTCTGTCAGTCCACACTAACAGCAGCTGTCAACACTCTCGAAGCACATTGTTTTTATCTCTCCACCTCTACACGTCAACAAGATGCTTTAAGCTTTTCAGGTTTAAAACTGTGACTGTAGGGAGAAAATACGAATATGTTTCCCTCGAAATGTAACTGAGAATGGGGTTAGATTGTATGGGAATGTAATTTTTAGGAGACAGGATTGGAAATACAGCTATTCAGTGCAGTTGTAGATGCTTATTTAGCTTACATTGTGGGTAAAAGAACCTGGAACAGGTTTAATCTATTTGCAGAGACTGATGAAACATTTAAAGCAAAAAACATTTGTACCAGCAACTAGTAATGGGAGCTGAGGCTAGCGACTTCTTTATAATGGATGATTTCAAGCATTTAGTGAACTGTGTGTTCTTCATTTGGTTGACCCAGATTCTAAAATACTGTGATAGAAAGCCTAGAGAAGGGAAATGAATGCCTCTTTAGTGGTGAGTAAAATTACAACCTAATAGAAAGAATCCTGTTAATAAATACAAAAATGCTCAGCACAAGTAATTGAAGTACATTTAAAATATAAACTGGGTTTCACACACACACACACACACGTGCGTGGAGACAAACATTTCCAGCTTTGTAGACTTTTTCACAGCTTTCTGACGAGGCAGCAAGTTTATTTGTGCTTCTTTAGTGTGGGAGAAGAATTCTGGACATTAATTAGAGCTGCTTTAAAGACGCTGCAGTCACACTCTCTTTTTTAGAATCCTGCTTACTCTCTCTTTGCATCAGAATGTGATTATGGCGCCTCGTGGCTGTAAACAGCCCACTGAACAGGAAATCAATGCTGAGATGATAAAGAGGCTGAATTACTGCATGTGAAAGCTGCAGCTGAAGCGACGTGACAGGATCACCTTGACCTCAGTCTGTTTGAGTCCTGGAATAATGTCTCTTTCTCTAGCGTTGATAGAAGTGTCATTTGTATGTAGTTTGCGGGGGTTTGAAAGAAATCCACTACTTCTTGCAACCTTTTTCTCCCAGATGGTGACATGCTGACTAAACCGCTTCCTGCTGTTGACCAGCTACAGATTGTCGAGGTCAGGACATAAACAAACACACACAAACACACACGTACACACACTGGTGTTTCCTGCCAACAGTTGCCTCCTATTCACACACAAATATGCACACACACACGCACACACACACATGCGCACAGCTTCAGGTGACAGAGATTAATAGCCTTACTGACTGACAGAGTAACTTCCACTTCCTTTGTGTCACTGTCAGCCCCCGGCTGCATGCGTGTCTCAGTGTGTGTGTGAAGCCATTATTAGAAGTATAATTGTGGAGACATTTAAAGTGTTTCCCCTCAAGGGCTCTGCCGGCATCCAATAAAGTTTTCATACCGCAGGAGAGACAGAGAGTGAGTGGAGAGAGAGTGACAGAGAGGACAGAGGGTAGAAGGAGAGCGAGGAAAACAGGAAGAGGAGCTGCAGGTGTGTGAAGCAAGGAGCAGCAGTTTGCAACAAGTATGAGGTCCTGGCAGACTCTGGCTGTACACACTCATCTTAGCTAACAGGAGGCTTGTAGGGCTGGAGTCAAAACCAGCCTAATCAAGTCCAAGTCAGAATCAAGGCTGTTAGGGACAATAAAAATAAGGAAGTAAGGAATAGTATCTTTCCAATGCCAAAGAATCATAATGCGTTAGAGTAGTCCGGTGCTTGTTGTAAAAGAACGGACGTCTCTAACTGTAAAGATACTGCTGCAGCACATACATACTGTACTGCTCCATTTCTTTTCCATCTTTTACACTTTATTTTAACTTTTACATATTTTGCTTAGCCTAACCCCAAAGAGAGGGTAGGAACAAACTAAATATGTGGTCTTATGGTTTGGAGGACTTGTTGGAACTTAGCTACATTTTTGTTTTAAATTGTTTTGATTGATGCTTACTGTTTACTCAATAATCTTACTTAAGTGCATGTGTCAGTTGGTGAATGGTATTTGGAGAGTTGTCAGTGAGCTGCATTTATGTAACTGTCAATGATCAGCGAAGCAATCTCACAAACAGCTTGACTCACTGCAAATTTGTTGTGCATATATAAGCTATCATTTCACATGTCTTCACTTTCCGGGGATGGACGTAAAGTAAAAGTAAAGTATAGAAGTTGAGAGATGGAGAGAAAAAGTGAAGGCAGAGGAAATGAGGAAAGGTGATTACGGGTGCAGTGAATCTCTTGAGGATGAAGGGTTTTTATTAAAAACAGATGAGAAGAATGCATGACAACTACTTTCCCTCTCATTGCTTGTTTTTTTTTTGTCTCTCTCTCTCTCTCTCTCTCTCTCTCTCTCTGTCTGCCACCCACCTCTGGGATTTACAAGTCATATTGAGACTGGATAGACTGTACCTGAGAAGTTTACCTAACTAAACAGCTCAAAGCACAGCTTGTCCATTTAGATGAGGTGGAATGAGAGAAGGAAAGACGCACTGCTTCCCTGTCTGTCTGTCTGACTCTGCGTCTCCCCTCTATAGGTAGCTTGTGTTTTTTCTGTCTTACACTGACGCAAGATAAAAGCTGTGTAAGATGCACTTTTTAATCCCAGAAAACCCAAACTCAGAAATGATATTTTGGAACTAGTTTAGTGTTTAGCATTTGCTTGATCTACGTCCATTTTCTATTAGCTTCCAGCATCTGAATGAGGCCCAATGGGCTTTCAAGACACTCTACTGTAAATCCATCCGCAGCCATATGAGACCCTGAGATATTTCTCACAGAAAGCTCTGAAGGCTAACTCCTCCCATGTTTTATTCTATGTAGAAGGTAGAAGCTATAAATCTTGTTTAACTACATCCATCAATCCATTTGGTTGCAGGGGGAGGAAGCAGAGTGTTATTGCTCAAGTCCGAACTGGTGTCAAAAAAAAGGGTCTAGCTCCTGTAAGCTGTCTCTTATTCATGGGTCCAGTTGTCAGGAAGGCAAATGTCCAAACTGTCTTTTGCCCTGCAATTCAAATAGCAATATAGAGTGTCAGAATAATGTAGGCAGTGCAAACATCACAGATAGGACTACAGCTAACAACCTTTACCAGCAAGCTGGTTATTTGACTGAAGCTTATGAACCATTTTCAGTGTCGGTCCACACAGATGTTGGACCAATCAGTATCAACAAAGGAGATGATTAGTTGTACCCATGAATGTATTATAGAACTGCAGAGGTGCTGCCGCTCAATCATGTAGCATTTCTTTTCCAATGGCCATTCAAGGTGCTGCAACCAACAGTTCCCCTGCGGACCAAAAAGCATTTCCCTTACAGACCATCAATGTTAAAGAAATGTCCTTGAAGTGCAAAAAGATCAATTATGACTTGCTCTATTATGAATTTTTGATCCATGCAGGTTTTAAGCTCTCATGTGACTGAATAGGTGCCACCTTTGGGTCAGGTGGCCAGTAAAAGAAATGTACACTGCCTTGAGGACCCAAATATCAGAACTGCTGTATTCCTTGGGTTACATGTATGTAAACTGTGCTCCATATTTTTCAGTAGACTAAATTTAAATCAGATTTTTCCACTACTGTGTCTAATCAAATGTAATCTTGCGCTTCCCTCTGCAGTCTCTCCCTCTCTAACGTGTGCAGGGGGGCTGCATCACAGGAGCACCGAGATCTGATTTGTACTGCTGCCACAGATCACAGCCTGCCACATGAGTTTAAACAGAGAGAAAATGATGGCTGTCATGTGCGTTATTAGACAACGAAATGCAACACAACACAATACAAACATCATCATCCATTCAGTGTCGCACATTTCTTGAACTACATAGAAGCACAGAACAAGTGCAACAGCAAAGAGGTCTTAATAAGAATATTAAGTTCAGGACACTTTCCATTTTTATCCACTATTAAAGTTTCACACTGCCTCACTTACAACTGATTCACACTGGTTTTGTAGGTTTAACACAGACTGCATGTGTAGATGTGTGATCACAGTGTAACCCTGCCTACAGAAGGCTTACTTAATCTGCCTCATTGAATTAAAATGTGAAGAAAATCAAATGTGGGTGTATCCAACCTGCCAGATAATGTGTTCCTGCAGGATGAAAAGAGTCACACGGAGAGGAAAAGTGTCACCCTGGTGCTGAATGGTCCAGGATTCCATAAATGGAAAATGTAAGTTTGTTTTTTGGGTGTATTTGAACTGTCTATATCTACATATTCCAGTAGGACACATGAAGAGGTCTTAAATCACATACAGTATTGAATGGTTGAAACTGATATTTCATTGAAGAGTTGATTTAAACTGAAAGATCAGAATAACCAATGTCCATCCTAACTTTCTAACCATATAGGAACAACAGGCTTATCAAGCGTTTTTCAGGAGCCTCCGTTTATTTTTTGTGGTGGGTGGTGTCTCATGTGTCAGAATCCATATTGTACTGTCTCCACTGTGATTGCTTTTAGAAAATTGAATATACACCTTACTTTGAAAAAAAGAAAATCTCCTTTCTTTTCTCTTCCTTCAAGTCCCTTCGTTCTTTGTAGCTGGTCTACGTCGCTCACTCTGTCTCTCTCTCTGGTTGCAGTGTAATAAATTGGTTGACACCGGACAGTTAGGCCAGCGATGGAAATATCACGCCCAAATATCACACTGACCCTGAGCAGCCCTCTTCATCGTCCACCGGACAAGGTCCCTCTTTGTTCTTCACACACAGAGGACAAGACGTAGAGAGGAGGAGAGACAGATCTAAGAGACTGTTTTTAAAAAGAGGGACAGGATCAGCGGAGACGGGGAACAAAATGATCAAGTGTGATTATTGTGTTTTCCTCTCGCTCTCTGAGGGCTCTACAGCATCATTAAAAACTCATTTGTACTTTTCCAAGGCTCCTCCCCCTCTACATTGATTACATGTCTCACTGATGCTCTGGTGATTAAGACAATGATTGTCATTTGTTGTCATATTGACCTGCCAATCAACACACAACTTCACACTGAAGCCCTCAGGTTGTGTTTTCTTTATGATCTAATTAAATGTACACATGTACATATAATAGGCATTGTTTATTTGTTTTTTTTTTCTATTTGGTGCAGAGTGAGGTGGGTCCTCAGAGGTAAAGAAAAGGCAATTATGCTTTAGGTTTCAGTTTACTTGTGTTTCTGTATTGTCCATCAAAAGAAAAGGACGGTGATATTAGATAATGATTGTCTTTCATTAATTACTTTTAAATGATACCTCTCATTTACATAAAAACGTAGTGCTGTGATACTGACACAGAAGGGTGGGGTGTAAAATTATTGCACACAAATTTGCGCTTAAATCAAGACCTCAGGGGGAAAACTCATTGACCAACAACATCTCCATGCTTAATAACCGAATAGGTCTTTTGTCAATACCACCCATAAACATGAGCGTTAGTCCAAATGACACATATGAGTGTTTCCCGGCTTAAGGCACAGATCGGAGTGGAGCGTTCTACAAGTAGTGCATATGTCATTATACATACACGTACGGTAAGCGGCAGTAAAAGAGGCTGCAGTTTCATTAAATTTAGGCTACAAAACCACTGATCTACGTTCTCCTGGCTGACTACTGACGTTTGTTCGAGCCAACCAACCCGAGTGTGTATTCAGCCATTAATACCCTGCATTGCCACAGATCATTACTACTTTGCCCGCTGGAGTCTAAGATGTAAATATGGGTCGTATTTTGCTGCCTGTGCAAATGACCTATCTGGTCGTTTTTGAGGGGAGTTGGCAGATTAGGTGTGTGTGAACAGGTAGTTTTCAGCCAGATTGGCAGATGTCCCCTTCAGAATGGCAAAGTCCCTCTCCAAGTCTTGATAACCTTATCAGATGTGCGCTGGCCAGGCAGTGAGCATAGCTCAAATCACAATTTGTGTGAAAGGTCAGACTTATGGGTGAATGTAGGGACCCAGTGTTGGGGAAGCTGCTTTGAAAGCCTCGCTCTTCCACTGAGTGTCATGAATAGCAGGCCTGTAGTTTTTTTGTAGCCTCACTGAAAAACAAACAAACAAACAAATCAAACTAAAAACACAACCTTGTCCTAGTACTTCACAATAGAATTACCTCGGCAATTACAGGCCCAAGTCTTCATTGTTGGTAAAAAAAATTGCAGCCTAAAAATAGTGCATTTCTTTTTGCTTTTTCCTCTAAAAGCACTCTCATCTAAAATGTCTTTCCAATTGAGCAATCCCCTAATTAATTAATTTAACCGTGTCATCAAAGGAATACAGAGTTTCAGGTTATGGTAAGAACACAGTGTTGTGCTTTTGAGGACAGAATTATGCGTTCATCAGCAAAAACTTCAGATAAATTGTATGAGTGAAAACACTGTCATTGATTTAATCACCGAGTGATGAATTAAAGGAAAAAAGTGCGTTGTGATGTAACAGATTGTAATAGTGATTTCATAGAAGGGTGCAGAGAAACAAATTGTTTCTCGTTGCCAAGTGAACAGGCTTTTTTTTTTCTTTTTCTTTTTTTCTTTTGCATTGCTTTGTGTTGCTGCATTTGATCTGTTTTGATTCCTTGACAGTTGGATTGAAACTGATGACAGCTCGGGGCCTGCGATGCTCTGTGTGTGTCTTCTGTAATTGGTAACGCTTGATTTTCCTGTTGAGAGGCAAAAAACCAGAGCAGCGATCTGTCTGTGAGCAGGCAAACAGTCAAACCATCAAGGCGAGGTTTTTCAAGATGTAAGAAGCCGGGAGAGGGAATATTGCTACTGATAGATCAAACCTAAAATCAATGGAAGTCGGCGCAAGACAGGAATTCTCTCCCTCCATTACTCTCAAGCACACGGGCTAATTAAAGGAAAGCCAGAATGGAGAGAATCAGACAGACAGGTATGCCGATGGGATGAAGGAGACTTTAGACTTCATAAAGGAAAGCGAGCAAATTGACCTCCTGAATGAGGGAGCTGTTTCATTACATGTCCCCCGGGTGTGCAGGGTAATAAGGTTAAAGCTGGGGGCACACACTGAAGGATTACAAGCAGAAAAGACACGACTGAAGATGGAGATGGAGTCACTGTAGCATTGTAGCACATTCTCACACTACCTCTAATTTGAATTCAGCACACGACAATAACTTTCAGACAAAAATTTGATTCCATGAATTTGATTATAGAACTGAAACACAGAAGGTTTTATTGCAATTTGCATGCAAAGGTCAGCTAATGTGGTCCAACAATCTGTAAAGAAAAGTGGAAATGTTTTTACTTTTTCTTCATGGAAGCAGCAGCTAATCACACACGAACAGGTGTTAAAAATGACTTTTTGACACATGTCCCATATTAATTATTTTGATGGTAAAAGTATTTTTTTTTTAGCAAAGTATGAGTACACTGTA
>CAFUXE010000908.1:189821-209108 GCA_903364295.1 Serranus cabrilla
TGTGTGTGTGTGTGCGCGCGTGTGCGTGTGGTCACATAGAGTGCACAGATAATCAATTTGGCCATGACCCTGTAAAATAAATGTACGTATATACCAGTCAAAAGTTTGCACAAATTATATTATTTTCAACATTGTAGATTAATACTGAAGATGGAATTATTTAGTAAAAAACAGAATATGTTTTATATTCTTCAAAGGATCCACCTTTGACAGCTTTGCACACTTCTCTCAGTCAGCTTCATGAGTTAGTCACCTCGAATGATTTTCAATTAACAGGTGCATTTATGGAATTATTTAGCCTTTTTAATGTGTTTGAGACCATCAAAGCAAAATGTGGCTACTTTGAAGAATGTAAAATATAGAAAATATTCTGGTGTTTATCACTTTTTTACTACATAATTGTGTATTTGTGACATCATAGTTTTGATGTCTTTAATATTAATCCACAATGCAGAAAATATAATAAAAAAGAACAAAAAGAATGTCCAAACTTTTGACTGGTACTGTATATTTAATTGAGCTAGAAATACCTTATTCTGGATTTTGCAGAAATCACATAATATTTTTAGGCTCATGTGAATCTAAATTCTTGTATGGTGGGTCTCAGTGGCTTACTCTGTTAGGCTTCTGTAGTGTCTTGCATTTCTTATTAGCAAAAAAGTGCTTTTGTTGTGCTTTTTTTCAGGATTTTGTCAAGAAGTTTTTTTTCTCCTTGTCATGCAGGAATATGTTCGAGGACTCTGTGACCCAGAGCTACAGAAAGAAGAGCGGTACCCAGTGGACATGCACTGTATTTTTGCTGGTGCCCGGGGCCTCTTCTTGGACAGGCTCATACGAGACACCAGTGCAGAAGTTGTGGTGCCCGAGCCAGGCCGCCTGCGGTTGTTGGGCCGGGCTGAACCTGTAGTGATGGCCCAGAGCAGAGTTCAGCAATTTGTAGCACTGTTCCAGGTGGGGTTACTGATGATCTGGTCTGGTCACAAACAGTTTTCATTCACAGTAGTCTAGATAGACGGATGGACATTTTTTTATTCACTCTTCTTTTCTGGACATCTTTATAATGTATTTAGACTGAAAATCTTGCAGTTGGAGAAGGCTTTAAAGCAACTCTCTTCGTCCCACTGAAACCTGTTTGTGTTTCTGATGTATCCAGGAAAAGCGAAGTCTACCGAGTGACAGAGAGCCTGCAGTGAAACGAGCATTCAAGTCCTTTGTGGAGGAAAGGGATGACAAGTATACTATGGAACTTCTGCTGCTGCCCAGTGCCCTAAAGGAAGAGTTACTGGGACTGGCTCATAGCCCCACTACCACAAACACATCGTCCCTGGTTAGTTAATATCTTTTTTTAATCTGATTTCTTGTTAACTGTTAATTCTACACATAAAATACACTGTCCTTTTACCATTTTCTATTGAATATAGCATATATATATATATAGTTTTTGTATGACATCCCAACTTATTTGTAATTGAGAATGTAAATATCCATGGTAGGTTATTTCAACAAAATGTGGTTGGAGCTCAGCTTCACTGCCAGCACCTCCTACTCCAGACTCTGCAGGGCCACTATCAGATTGTCCGCCCTTCATGAGCCACTCACCGTACCTGTACCAGTGTTATTTTTTCCACAACTGTCATCTCAGAAAAATCCTGTTGCTTTTCCAGATAGCAGTACGATATGTCTACGTGGATCAAGTACAGTAAGGAAATAGATACAATCTTTTGTATAGCCTGTGGGCTCCAACTGAGTTGACATTTGCAAGAACTGGTTGCTGTATGTTTTCGCTACATAAATGATGGAGTGATAAAAGTGAAGGTTGTTGGGTTTGTGGGAACAGCCGACATGTCAGCAGAGGGAATTTCACAGAGGATTCTGAAGTTTTGAAGATTCTGTGTGGGTTTCTGCTTTGACAGTGCTCCTGTTATGTTGGAAAATAAGGTGTAGGAGCACACAATTTTAAGACATCTAAACATGCACTTTGTATACACTGCAACTCTCATGCTCAATTCATTGAGCTAGTTGGAAAGTCTTGATCAGACAGAAAGAAGCTGATGCTGCTGAATCAGATTTTGGGACACTTGCTGAATTTTCAGATGGAATAATTCTCAGAATAACTGGAAGCTGATGTTTGTTTATGGTAGATTCAAACCTTTTCCTTTCTTATTTTGTTAGAGCAAGTCTGAATTATTTGGACTGCAGCCTTCAACATTATCTAGGATGGACTTCTGAGTCTGGTTGAAATCCTCAAAACTGACTTCATTAAGTTCAGGGAGAACACAGACGGTGACATGTCGAAGTCCTCAAGCCCACTAAGTAGCCCAAGACTGATAATGTCGTGGTATGTCTTGGACTGGTATGTCACTGCTTCACAGCAACAGAAATTCCCTGTGAAACTGACTTTTGTTGAATGAATGATTCAGCATTAATATCATCAGCAATCTACAACAGATGTGGAATAGTAATATGGACAGACCAGTTTCTAATCTTATTGCCAAGTTCATATTTGAGGCCATTCTGTCAAGCCTGTGTTTATAAGCTGGTGCTAATATTGCTTTTTACAAAGAAATCTTAACATCTATTTTGTTGTGTCTTGTTGTCAGCTTGGTGGATTTGGGAAAGCAAGGGTGGTCATGGATATTGTAGAATCTGAAAAACCAAAGCAAAATACTTAAAGCAGTTTTTTTTTAAAGTCTGCCCAAATGTTTTTTTCTGCCCACTCCACTGCCGTGAAACGCCTTATTATTTTAGTCAAAGCAAGGCAGTTTGTTATTGCTCCTCTTCTACAGACAACTTGCATCTTCAAGAACTAAACCTTTCTAAGACTAAAGGAAACTTGAGCTGTATTTTTGATGGCTGGCGTTGTCCTGTCTATGTTTCAGCCTGATCTCAGGGTCAATATACAAATACAAGTTGGGACGCTCTGTAAAACATAAATAAAAACAGAATGCATCAAATCTAGAATACAGTGAATATGGTTCATAAAAAGGATTTTAAAAATATTGAATTTGTTTAGATTTTAGAAATCACAACCTTTTTAGGAATCTGGATGATAAAACAATGCAGGTTTTCTAAACATAATACATAAAACCTCCTCTTTAACCCACACAAAACGGTCTGTTACTGTAACTGTTGTTGCCTAGAAACATGGTGAACATGATTTTTTTGATGATGAGTACCTGTGCTGTTTCAAGTGCCTGCACAATGAAACCGCACTGAGCTGTGTAGTAAGTGAAAGAGAAAATTTGTGAAACAAACCCTGGTTTTAGTAAGGAGAACTATGGAGGGCACGCAGGGAAGTATGAAATGAATCATTACTGTGTTGAGTGTCTGAGAGGAAGTTTTACTGTACTTTCTGAACCATGTGCTTTAACGTTGTTTCCTCTTGCAGGCTCAGCTCAACCAGACGCTGCATCCCAGCATGGCAGAGGTGGACCAGGACCGCTCACAGAGTAGCACCCCTGTGACTGAACTCTCCAACCGCATCCTGGGTACCAGCTTTGAGGAAAAGGGGACTGGAGCAGCATCTGTCAGTGGCGGTGTTAAAGCAGGAGGATCAATAGGGTTAGGTCCAGAGGCCGTCCTGCTCAACGGCACTCGGCCCTCACACAAGCGGCGCTCATCTGAGAGCGAGACTCGCGACACAAAGAGACAGTACTCCCTGGAGCGGAGAGACGAGTCGCCAGAGAGAGCGAGAGAGAGGGAGCGGCAGAGGGATAGAGAAGGTCGGATGGGCAGTAGCAGCTGTAGATCCAAAACCCCCTCCGCTTCATCATCCTTCTCCTCCTCAGGAAAAGCAAACACAGTAGTCGGTGCGATCATGTTGGACTCCAATGAAGTCTCAGATGACGGGGAGGCAGTAAGCCCAGAAACCAACCTTCGCTGCTTGGTCAATTTCTTCAGGTAAAGTTCATAATAGTTTAAAATTCTTGAAAAAGAATTATCACTTCACAAGCTCTATTTAGGGAATCACTTGTTTTAGATCTAGAATAACATGCTGGATGTGGACCTATCCTTTAACTCTGACACACTTTTCTCACTGCCAATTGAAACACTGTTAAAAACTCATTTTCAGAACCATGGGTTACCAGCAGGAAGTGGTGGAGCGTGTTGTCAAAGAGACGGGACAGACGGAAGATACCTTCCTCATTCTGGAGAAAATCGTTGAGGAAACCAAACGTTGTGAGGAAGGGGAAAAAGAGAGAGGATTGAACTCTGTGCACTCGTCAGACACACCCTCCTCCTCCTCCACTACAGTCTCTCGATTTAGAGAGAGGGAGCGCGAGCTGAGCAGAGCCTTGGTAGACTCAGGCAGATCTAAAGAGAACATTAAGCCCAACCAGCACGGAGGCAGTAGCAATGGTCTGGGGCACCGGAGGCAGTGCAGCGGCAGTGAGGCCAGCACTCAGCAGGTACACACCTTCACAAAAACCTTCTCTCAGTCCTCCATTATGTTTTTTTTTCTTTTCCTTTGATAAAACACCAACATTTATTCCACTATCTTGAAATCAAAGAGCAATACAGAGTCGCGTCTTTGCATGATAAATGTCAGCTAATACAACATGAAGTACTTTACCATCTTCTGCCTTCTGCCTACCTGTGAAATCCACAACTAATTTCTTACCGCAAATTATATTTACATCTCTCACAACTTAATTCCCATGACACATTGATATGGTCTCCTCAAAGCTGCTATTTTATCTTCCGTCCCATTCTCTGATCTTTTCATCTCAAACCATTTCCAATAAATTTCTTATGACTCATCTTACTCGATCTTCAATACCGTTTTCATTGTCACACCACAGTGCAACCTCATTTCATTGCTCATTTCAGCTCATCAAGCTGGCCTCAAAGTTATCTTTGAAACATCACACATATGGATATACATAATGTTTTTATAACCATTAAGTCATCACATTGATAATGTCTGCTAACAAATGTATGTGTCCGACAGATGAGTGAAGTAGTCAAGTATTCTTCAAAAACACTCCCAAGGCACAATGCAGGGTTTATCAGGTCCCTAATGAAGACCTGTGTTGGTTGCAATGCGTTGGTCATGTAAATATATTTGCCATGTAAAATAAAGGCAGTTTGCTTTGGTTAGCTTTTAAATAAAACTTGCAATTAATATTCTTTTTAGGCAATTTTATTCACCTTAAGTATCCAAAGAGCACATGTATGTGATCATCACAAAGACCCAGCAGCACTTGGGAATTGTTTAATCAATGCTGTTTTGTTCCCAAAATATTTATTTTTAAATCACATCAAATCTGATTTCAGGCCATCACTATCAAGAGGAGCTCTAGTGCTCAAGGTGGAGCAGGAAACTACGAGGTTATAACCATTGACGATGACGATGATGTCATCCCCACAAATACCAAAACAGCGGATAGTAGGACGTCCCGGATGATGACAGTGCCACACTTGGACACCCAGTCAGGATCTAGAACGGACTACTTGGCTCGAGGCGGGTCCGGTTTCTCACAGAGGGACTACCTGTCGAGGGGCGGGACTCAGACTTTGGGAGGATCAGTGAAAGTTGAGACTGTGACAGCGCTGCGCAGCACGCCTCAGTGGCTGGCTGCCACCACCAGCTCCTTAGCGTCGACCCCCAGTGTAGGTATTACCTTAAAGTCCACTTGTAATGTGTTGTAACTCGAAGCCAATCAAGGTCCAATATGAATCTTAAATGAGCATGATGTGAAAAACATGACACCTCCGGGGCAAAACACTAAGAACACTAAGAACACTACACTAGGAGTTGACTTTTCTGTGACATAGATGACAACATGTGAGTCAATTAACCTTTGTGACCATCAAACACACAATATTATCCTAAATAAGAGAATATTTATATATGTCTGGAGGAAATCTAGAATATATTGGTTGGTCTTTTGCATGATGGTGGAGCTTGAGAGGTGCTGGTTTCCAAGGCTCTTGCTGGACTGAACTTGTTATGAAATCCTGGGAAAGTCAGGGAATTTAACAATGCAGTAGTCAGATAACATCACAATTAGTCAGGTTTGGCTTACATTCCTGGTGATGAGTCATTTCTGGTTGTCCAGTCAATGTTTAAAGAACCTTTATCCTGTTCCAGTATGTTGTTAATTTGTCTGACCAATCTTGAAACTTAAACTATGCTTACATGTATGGTACTATAATCATCTTCTTGTTTAGCCATGCATATTTTATGTCAAAAGGCTTAAATAACAAATTGTTGTTCTTTCACCATATCACACAGACCTTCACCACACAAATGTTACAATACAGAGCTGGAAATGAGATCTTAAACATGCCAACTCATGGTGGAGGCATGGATTGGTGTCGTTTCAAGTCTTTCTGTTAATTTACAGTTGTTGTTTTTTTGTTTCTTCTCTTCAGTCTGCTCAGCCAATCCCCTGGCCCTCGGCCTCTCCCTATCAGACCATCGGCCACATGGGGTTTCATGGGGTCGGAGCCAGGACTCCTCCTTCAAACGACCCACCGGTGCCCCCAGTGACGGGTTTCGCTCGTTTCCATCAGTCACTGAGGACTCCCTACACCCTGAAGCTGCCAAATGAGCCAGGACGTCCGGAGCTTAGACACATTATCATTGATGGCAGCAATGTGGCTATGGCGTAAGTGTGCACAATACACACATAAACATGCACTATAGTGTGCTCAGTTTTTATATGTTAATGAAAGGTAACTAGTATCACATGAAACTATGGGACCTAAGGGGGTACCCAAGAGTTTCCCCTTCACAGAAACCTGACCTCACTGTATAAATTGACCAGTTGCGACCTCTAGAATAATAATTCTTGTGAAACTTTACAACCACAAACCACCTAGGGCATTAAGAGGATGTACGGCTGGTATATTGACAATAAGGGGGTTTCTCAGCAGTTTCCAGAACAGAAGTGCTCACCATCCAATTACTGAAAAATGCACTTCTTACAGAAATCACAGAATGTTAAAACTTCTTGAAACCAAAGCATAGCATGGATTTCTCTCTGGTGTTCCTCAATGTCGTGGTGTCTTAATGTGGTGATTTGGAGGGATTTCTCAAATCTCAAGTGGTCAAAAAAAAAAAAGTTAGATTGAGCCTCAAATCTGTGTTACAAATGGTATCAATGGCCATTGTATACTCATATAATAATGTCCTAAGCCCCTATATACCTTTTAACATTTAAACAAGCACCTTACTAAAACAAAATGTTTATTACAGATTTATGACCTATAAATTAATCTTCAGGTACCCAACTTTCTAATGATTTACACCACTCCTATGTGGCCTCTACTGTTCACCTGCTATCTCACCCTAAAGACCCTCTGACCCCCAAAATGAGTCTATGGTGAATAGGGGTAGAGGTTGAAAAACCGGATTTGAACCAGAATTCTATCAACTGCCAACAGGAAACAAAGACAAAATACCTGGTAATATGAGCTAAAACTGCATTAGTGGAAATCAGCACATTACTGTATCTTAAGACTCAGATTCTCTTACTGGCAAGTGTAAAGAGTTGTAGCTTCTGCAATGACAATTATAATACCACACCTGTAGTAGAATGCACCACATTTTTCCTTTTTGCAAATGAGCCATAACCTTTCCCATCAACATAGCCATCATCAGTTAAGGTCACACACACACACACACACACACACTCAGTCATGCTCTCAATCTAAATGAACCACCTGTTACAGTGTGTAGGTTGCAATCTACAACCCTCATTGTGTAGGTGCACCAAAACTTAGCCCACGCATTCACATAATGTTACTCATCACCTTTGTGTGTGAAAGCAGTTGTTACAACATGATTTAAAGAGTGGGTGTGTACTATGGGGGTGTTTATGGGAAGAAAGGCCTTTTCTAGTAATAAAAATCTGTGTTTGTAATTTTCTGTTTTGTCCAGAAATTGTGCAACAAAGGAAGGATGGAGTGCAGCATGTTGTCTTTTTCTTTTCCTCAGTCTCTGCTGATTTGTCGTTACTCTTTATCCTGAATGACCTTGTCTTGACTTCTCACTTTTGCAACCACTTCCTTTCACGTTCTCTCTCACTCTCTCTCCGTCCCTGTTCTGTTTCATCCTCCCTCCTTTCTAGAAGTAATAATTTTCCTAGTGCATATTCAAGGAACAGGATGTGTCCTGATCCTGAAAGAGGTTATCAGGTTGAGTAAACTTACAGAATGAGCTCTGAGAATTTTTTTCCCTTGTCATGCTACGTCCAGGTTTCCCAGGTGATTTTACTGCTTGCCCTAATCTCTTTCTGATGTGGTGACCTTCCTCACTTTCTCTTTCAACAGTCAGTGGAACTTCCCTTGAGTTTGCATTGCGGCTATGACCGCCAGCTGAAAATGCTCTTGGGCTCTAGTGTTACTGTTGGTTCGTGTGTGTGCTCTGTATCTTCTGTTTGTATGTCAGCTGTAAACGCCATGTCACAGAAAACAAGTCTCTCATCGGTTACACATACTGTGCAGGCACTGGGACAGTGAGATCAGTATTTTTCCACAGTGTTCACACTTTACTACTGTCACCATCGGCGTCACTGTTTGTGCCAAGAGTGCCATTTTTTTCAGCCGACCTACGTCACTTTGCTGGAGACCTGCTTAATATGTGGTGTCACACACCACTGTGTAACATGCAGCTATACAGACTGTTTGCTCTGCGTCTCTGCTTCACCACAGCTCATGTGAGATAAGATTGATGATCAAGATAATCACCCAGCGCACAGGGAAGTTACCAGCAGAGACATATCTGACAGAAATTCACATGACGAGGAAGGAAAGGGAAGAGTAAACAGAAGCTTCATTCATGAGGCAATACTTTGACCATTTAGAACAGTTTTTTTATGAATTCCCTGTTTAGAAAAAACTTTCTTCCAGCACTTGGCCTGCTTGTTGGAATGAACTGACTTACCAGTCTTAAATTGTATGCTATCACAAGGAGAATGTGAAACGGACAACCACGCTGTTCATATTCATTTACTACAACTGTAATTTCTCCCCTGAAAATAGTCGTGTTTAGTTTTTCCAGGTTTCTTTAACACTTCACACATATCTAAGCATAACTTATATACTGCATCTATAAATAACTCCTCTTTAGACATTTGAAACTAAATCATCGTTGAGGAAGTCACTTGTGTTTTGAGTCTGTGTCTTGAAGCAGCAGTCAGCTTCCTGCTCGGTGGGCTGGCTGCTCTCGGGGAGTTTCTCATCTCTGTTTGTTGTTTGTGTTGTTTTGTGGTTTTCTGTTCTAGGGAGCCATTGGTTTTATTACAGCTGTATGACGTTTGCGTAAAAACTGTGTACGTCACCACCAACAATCTGGGTCAGCTGATGGTGTGATGTGCAGTATGTGTGTGTGTTTTGTATTGACTAGGACCAAAATAACTGCCTGGTTTGACGTTACTTATTTTACCAGGGAGGCTTTGGAACCAGTTGGATGTTTAGTACTGTCCTGCTAATATTTTAAATATTCCTAACTTCTGTCACTAGGTTGCGTCAATAAGATGTCATGATGATGCTAATTAATCCTGTAGGAGGAAATACGGCACACATGCACAAACAGGACCTATGCACATGCATTAGGCTGAATACGCACTGAATCAGCCGTTGCAGAGTGTCTCCAGTGTCTCCCCTATGGTGCTAGCATTAAGCCATTCTGCCAGTAAGATGGATTGTACATGTCTGCCACACATTTAACTTAACCAGCTAACCAGAATACAAGGCCTTACAAAATGATAGCATTAGACATGCAAACAAACATAACATTTAGCTTAATCTGAAGAACTCTTTCCTCCTCTTGATCCTCCTATGGAGATGCTGCTTTATCAGTGCTGGTTCTGAAAAGACAGGCAAAGTGTTGTCAAACATACACCTAATTTATTTCCATGTTGCAAACTCTCTGTATCCTTCTTTTCATCCTCATCTCTCCAGTCACGGTCTTCATCGGTTCTTCTCCTGTCGAGGAATAGCGCTGGCTGTGGAGACCTTTTGGAGGCGGGGACACAGGGAGATCACAGTATTTGTCCCCCAGTGGCGTCAGAAGAGGGACCGACTCACAACAGGTACATGTGCAGACGTAAACCAGGAATTCAGTGCTGTCTTTGTCGTTGTTTTGGTACTTTGCTCTAGCACTTGGTATTTCTAATGATACAGTGATAAGCAGTTGTGTATGAAAGGGAACAGAACTTTTTATGCACATTTTACACAAGGACTCAGATGCACCCACAAAGGGACCAGTGACCACAACAATTTGTTGAGGTTCTAGTCCGGACGCTATTACGCCACTATATGGTCACATAGTAAATAGTTGTTTTACTGCAGTATGAACGTTCTGAACATCTTGCTGTACAGCCCCTTTTTGAAAGTGGAAATAGGATATAATTGTAATACTTTTTCATTTCAAGTCTCCTGGTTTAAAAAAAAAAAAAGAAGCATGTTCTTGCTTTTCCATTTTGCTACCATGTAATCTTAATGTAACTGTTACTATTTTGTTACAGAGCAACATTTTCTTAACCAGCTAGAAGACCTGAGACTGCTGTCCTTCACTCCTTCCAGAGAGGTGTGTGGCCAGAGGATATGCTCACATGACGACAGGTACAAACCCACACACACATACACTCTTAAACTATTATTATACCAGACATCTTCGGAAAAAAAGAGTTGACCAATGAGCAAAAACAACGCAAAGAGTTCAGTAGACATCAGAGGTTGCGTTGTAGAGCAGTGGGGGAACTTGTTCTTCCCCAGAGCCGGGGATTGAACCACTCGGTTATCTCTGGGGTTTTCAGTTCCATTATGAACTTATCTCCTCCTACGCAAATATCTAACATTGTCACCCCTACTCTCATCCCATCCAGCCCCAACTTCAGTCATAGTGTATTTTCATATGGAGATGAGAAAGCTGACTAAATAGGGGACCGATTCAACAGAAAAAGTAATTAACTGTAATAGCTGCTCTGTTTTGTGATTTTGGGAGGTGTTTATGCTAGATAATGAGTTTGAAAGCCAGATTTCTCTGAAAATTAACAGTTTTCAGCTATATTAAGTCTTGGGTTAGTAAACGTCAGCATTGACTCAGCAATTAAGGCGTTCCTCTGTCTCTGAGTGAGCCTCTTACCAGTGAACACGGGGAAAATCCAGAGTAACACTCTTTCTCTCTCTGCCAGGTTCCTGCTCCACCTAGCAGAGAAAACAGACGGGATCATCGTAACCAATGACAACCTGAGGGACTTTGTCCAAACCTCGGACACCTGGCGCAAGATCATTCAAGAGAGGTTATTGTGTGTTATGTATACACAACTCTGTTACTGGAAAGTCCAGGGAGGCACACTGCCAGCTACATGACTAATGTTTAAGATTTAGTTTGTAGTTACTGCCAGGTTATTTACATTTCAGTCTTTTAGTGCTTAAAGCACGAATAAACAGAACCTAGAGTAACATTCATGGGGGAAAAGAATCAGAAGTTTACACCTAATGCTAATAGAAAAAGGAAAACATGAAATTTACATTTTTAAAGATAAGAGAATGTATTATTGGTAGGACAGTGGCAGCATCAGGAAGCCAGCATCTGACACGCTCTTCTGTTTCAGCCTGTGCATGACCCGTGTCATGCTAAACAATGCTGCAGGTTAATTCCTGGTAAGACTAGTCTGACTAGTTGAGGCTGATTAGTTTGACTAGTGTTCAAATTTCCTCCAGAGAAAGGTTGTGAAGCCAGGCTGCATAATGTGCATCACCTTCAGAGCACAGTGACACTTCACTCTCAGTTCATATTTCAATTCATGGAATAATCATATGTCTTTCCTTTTAACTGATAGGTTGCTTCAGTTTACTTTTGTGGAGGACCACTTTATGATCCCGGATGACCCTCTGGGGAAACACGGACCTGATATAGACATCTTCCTGCGTAAAGAAAACAGGTTTGTTCTGTCTGCGGATGTGCGTAAGGTTAGAGGAATAATGTGATAAGTTAAACTGTTGTTGGGGCTTGTGTAGCATTAAAAAATCAGCCTGTTGCACCTTTCACACTCCCTCTCTCCCTCAGGAGGGCCCCAGCCACCCCTCCCCCTCTGAGACCCCCAGACTTCCGTGCGTCGTCTCAGCAGCAGCAGCCGGTTTATGTCCAGGCCCTCCACTCCGCTCCTCGGACCCCCGCCTCCACGCCCCGGCCCCCGCCCCCGCCCTCCCTGATGCCCCACCCGACCACACACTGGCCCCACTCTGGTCCCCCCGAATGGCACCCGCCTCGCCGTTCCCCTTCGCCCTCTCCCTCCCCCCCTCCCCAGCGGTCACAAGGGGAGACGTCAGAGCTTAAGAGAAAGCTGTATGACATCTTCCCCGACCAGAAGCAACGGATCGACCGCATTCTCAGCGACAACCCGTACATGAGAGACCTGAACGCCCTGTCCGGGTTGCTGTTGGGATAAATAACTGGCCCACTAATGAGAATCAGCAGACACACACAGTACACATGCACACATATGCAAGAATATACGTGTCAGCATAACAATTATTTATTCTCCCATTTCTTCCAGCCTGGAGGGAATGGAAAGTTTGATTTAGATTGTTTTACATAAAGACTGATCATCAAACTAGCTGCTACTGGCAAAAAGTCTTCTATTATTATTATTATTATTATCCTCCTCTTTTGTCTCAAATTGATTACTGTAAACACCTCTGGTGTATACAGAACCAAAACAACAAATTGCCCAATTTGTCAAGCAGTAAAAACCACATTATTCAGATGGTCATTACAGTCCAGAGGGTTCTTGAATGGGACCAGCACCAGAGGAAATGTTTTGGACCAGCAGCAGGTCACCCTGTGGCTCCAGTTCAGCACATACTGGGTTTCCTCTGCAAAACCTTGTTTACCATCAGACTCTCACACCTCTCTGAAGCTCCGAGCTTGTCATGGGTTAACACTGGGACATCAACAGGTTTTGTATGTTTTTATGTTTTCGTTATACACTTATGTTCTGTAACAGTGAATTCAACAATGGGCAGTGCCAGATTATTGAACTCGGTATCAGAGAGGAGTTTCAGCGGTTTGGAGTCATCGACAGGAGCACTGAGTTTTAAAGTACCACTGATTTATTTAATTTCTTTTTACTTTTTTCATTTCCTTGGCAGTGTACTTTCAGGAAGATTAATGAGATCACCAGCTTTAGCATCATAAAATCACTATGAGTGAAAGTTAATGTTGGACAGAAGTCCCCTGAATCTAAAATACATATTTTTCCTCTTGCCTGTAGTCCTTTTTATCAATCTAGAATGATATGGTGTGAGTTATCGAGTGTTTATGATATCCAGCGTAGAGATCCTGCCCTCTCTCCACTTTGATGGAACTTGATGGCACTCTGCTTCTGGTATTCCAACCTATAAAAAGTTACCTGCTTAAGTTACTTGAGATAAATCCACTGCCTTCTTTCAAATGTTCACATCTCTGCAGCTGATATCTCCAAGAGTTTGCAACTCGCACAAAAACTATCAAGATTGATCAACAGAACTACAGGCAAGGGGTTTCGGGGTGAACTGTCCATTTAATGTTGGACCTAGATCCCTAAATGTCGTATTTGGATAGTAAACACAATCTATTTTCACTTTTCGAGGCCCATCTCTTTCCTGTATGTCCCGGCCTTCACCCAGAAATGATTGGCTGGCTGAATCCAGATGATGCTGATATGCACTATAATTTCTTCCTAAAATGTCCAAACATTACTAACTGTCACATTAAAGGCGTTTTTTAAAGGCTTATTCATTTTCCCTTAAATCTTTTTATTGATAATGCTTTACTTTAGAATTTGAGTTAGTTTGTCAGAAATTGACTCAACAATCCAAAGAAATTATAGTGTATATGAGTACCATCACTGTGAAACCTGCTGTTTATAAATAATCTCTGTAAGGCTGCCAAAGAACTGAGAAGAAGAAGTACATTTTTGCTGCTCTGACAGTCTGCGATTTGAGACCAGGATTTGAAATTTTGTTGGATTTGTTCCCAGCATCAGCTGTTCAGTTAGTTACACTGTTAAACTGTGTTCAGGAGGATGCAGTCACTAGCTCCACATTTTGTTCCAAGATGCTTTGTAAGTTGTTCTCCTTGGTCTTCAGGTAATATGTTCACTACGCTACAACAGTTTAGATTTGTCCTTTGATGATTGAGTTTAATGACCCACCTAAATTGGAAATCACACATTTACTCACAAGAAGTCAATATACTTAAGTTACATTTGTAATTAGTGTTAAATAGCAAAATTTATTGCACTGAATTGGTGTATTGAGTAAACAAGGTTTCATTGATGAATGGTCAGAAGACTTGTAGTGTTTTTTACCCTCATACACCCAGAGAATGTGGGCCGCAGCTTGCATATTTGATGTACATCTGAGTTTTGTAATATACACACACTTTATCTCCTTGTAAGAAAAAGAATCTGCACAAAAACTACAAGGTGTCAAAATTTTTGTTCGTACTTGCTCTGTCTTTGTTGTAAGGATTACTGAAGGATTTTTTCTTTTGTTGTATTATAATTATTTTGTGTATATCGATTTCTTTTTTGTACATACAAGCATTTTTGGCTACAGTGCACATATGGTTTTATGTATGTGGAAAAGCAAAATAAATGCGGCAGTCCCCATAAAGCTTCTTCTGTGTTACTTTACAGTGCTTGGTGTTTTTTGTGTTGTTTTTTTCTCAATATATGGCAGTTGCCTTTTCTGATGATTTTATTTCTTACCTTGAGTCCTAACTCATATTTTACTTTGTTACAGGACAATGGCTGCAATATCATCTGTATCTTAGTTTGGCTTGTTAGCATGCTAACATTCACTAAACCTATAGGAGCAATGCCCATTGTTCTTATGGTGTAATAGTTCTGAAACTTTGCAATCAACTGAAAACCCATTTGTTTGATGGCCAGTTATCCCAAAAACAAAAACCCATTGCTCTAAAGGCCCAATGGGCTGGAAATATACGCATAAATTGGAGGCTACTTTTGGCGTCATTTTCTGTTAATATGCATTTTTATGCGCTTCTTGGAATAATTGAATTCTTTGGTGTGACAAGGAATCGTTAGGTTGAGACACAAAAAAACACGTTGTTAGGACTAGGGAATGGTCATGGTTTAGGTTCAAATAATCACATGTACATTAAAAAAGCACAAATGTCCACCTGCTGCTGGTGCTACAGAAAATGTCAGGATCACCAAAGAAACTAAGTGCAGCTGGCTCGTTCCTACTTCAACGTTAAACTCCTGGATCCTTGCTCACAGCTACCAGGTTAGGCTGACCTACAATGCGCAGTGGATCCACATGTTGCCTGCAGTGCTGCTTTATACGCAGCAGGACTCTCAGTAACCACTATAGTGTGATATAGTAGGAGATCTATAGAAAGTTGTTCTGTATTATTCCGTGAATACATGAACTCCAAAAACACCGCTCAAAGTTTACTAGTCAATGTACTTTAGCTGGTAACATTTGTTAATAAATGATGTCATGTGTACAGTGACATATCCAGAAACTGTTCACATTCAGTGATTTCTTATTGTCAAGAGATCTTTTTGCTTGAAAGACATGTCATGAACATTGGCTGGTTCCCTCCCAATCTAACCAAAACCAGAAGTCCCTTCTTGATGACATTTCTATTTCCAAGATGTTTCCCCATCATCATGTGTGTGAAATGTGTGACTGAATGGTTTCAGTTATGTGTGACGATTAATATTTGCTCATAACTGTAGGCACTTTTTTTCGAATGGAAAATACATGAGAGGGATTTGTAAAAGAGAAACAGAAGTTCCCCTAGGTACTTCTATCATATTCTGACTTTTAATGTTTTAAAGGTGCACACTCTGACCTTACCTCCTTTGCATGTCTTTGTGCTGTGGAATTGCCTGAAAATCTTACGTGTCCCTGAAGAATTGATGGTTTGCATGGATGTGTTTCAACTTAAGGGTTTGAACTTTTGCTTTGGTTGCTTTCTGTTAGTGTTCAAAAGCAAAGAAAATTATTGTCAAGGGGAACTTGTGAAAAAATTCCAATTGGTGCTTTCCAATAACTAGCAGCATTTTAAAACATTAGTTCTACTGATATTCTGTTACAAATCATGTGCATATGGGTGAAAATAGTTAGAGTTGTAAGTATAGTACAGTACACAGTCATAGAGTCATCAAAATGTTTTGGACACTGTCTCAGACTCTCCTGCTGGTGAAGCTCCTCGATGCAGCTGCATTTCACAAGTAGCCAGCTTAGCTAAATTAGCTAAGCTGATAAACTCGAAGGTGTGGTCAGATATTAGCCAAAAGTGTCCAGCTGAATGCTGTCTACACGGACTGTTCTCTGTTATCTGCAGTAAATTGATCCAGTTTAAAAGTGACTGAACCTATAGTACTCAGACTACAAAGAGAAACCAGAACAGATTTTGTGTTCATATGCAGATATCTGTTTGTAGCGATATAACAGAAACTCCTTTTTTCTGCAAGGTAAAATTGTTGTTTTTGTCAATGAAGTCTGGTGGCTTTGACGAGAGCATAGATAACAGCTTCAGTTCCCCCAGTGTCACTTTATTACATTTAAAATATAATGTACACCTAAACTGATTAGGGCGCCATGGAGTTTCCATTTTATGTGCAAAGGTTTCATATTATTTAAAATGTCAGTTGTTATCTTAATACAACAGAGGTTTTTCAATGCTTTATTGAAAAGATACATTTTAAAAACTTGTCTTGAATTTTGTGGTATTAAACACCATGTCTATTGCTTTTTTAGGACAGTTTCATTGGTTGAAAGTAATTCCAGGGAACATTGTCCACAAAGTTTCAACACCCAACAAGTTTCTGTTTGGCCAAAACCAGGTCCTGGTCATACTGCAGGAGTTCAAGCCAGATAAACAACAGAATACTGCTGGTTTCAGAGCTGGGTGTGTCTGTGCTTGAGTTTGCACAGTTGAGAATTTATTAAAAACTGATATATGAATCATTTGCCATTCTCATAAGCATTTGATTGTAATAGTGAATCAACCAGCACAGAACTTTGTACAACAGAGTGTATTTAAGTGAGCACTCAAACCGTATATGTTTTAAATGTCTTCAAAATAGTTATTGCAGTTAACTCCTTCAGTCATTTAACTTTCTGCCATATGAAGGATGTAACAAATGAAATCCCACCCTTTATGTTACTCTGCATGTATTTGTGTTTGCAAGATCAGTTACAGTCTAGTGCTTTGATGACACAGCAGGTCTGAGTCACTTCTGCAGATCACTCACTAGGGGTCAGTGTGAATTAAGATATGGCTGCTGTTGTCGTTTTCTCTTCTTCTCTCAGTTCACTTTACAACTTCTGGCTTCACCACATGCTATACAATCAGTGACCTCACATTTGGCAAGGCAGAATCATGCATGAAAGTGTGCAGATTGTGGAGGCTCCACGGAGATAATGGATCAATATGTCGTCATATAGCAGCAAGATAAAACTACTACATCTGTTTTTTACTATTCTCCAAAGAACGGGTGGATAACTGAAGTCGTCAGTACATCAAAGGTTATCATACAAGCCAGAAAAATAACTCAGTACATCAATAAAGTAAAGTAGAGACTCCTTTGTGTGCTCACCTCATGTTGCTGAGAGTGGTCTGTACAATTATAATAATAATATATGTGTATCATATTGAGACGTGTATGTGTAAATAAGCATCACTTTTGTCAGTTGCTTATTTTTTATCAAATGAATGAATGCTTTATATTGTTTTTTACATTCACTCATATATTGGATTTGACGCTGTTGGTACTGAAGGCTAGTTTATTGCAGTAAAGGCCATTTGTAAGTAATTATTATATGATTTCCAGCTCTTTCACATCCATTGTTTTCAATTAGATTTACGACATGGCTGTGAGTGTTAATACAGTGTGAAATTGTTTAAAACACTGTGGTTGCAATCTGCTTCAGTTGTTGTGTGCTAAGAATAGAGGATGATGTCTGTTTACCAAGTCAAAGCCCGCTGAGTGAGTTGTCATGGTGTGTTGCATCCTACGGTGTGGTCAGTTATTCATAAGGAGTATGCTTTTGTATGGAATAGGGGTAATTGCTTTCGTGTGGTAAAGAGCAGCCTGAGTACAATTTTAACCTTCTGAAGCCCACTGCTGTGGAATGGCAACATATATTTAAAGCTGTTCACTACCTATTTCTATCAAAAACTACATATCCAAACACTTCAACATTCAAATTCTAACAAAAGTAACTTTTTGGCCAGTGAATTATTTTTTGGTGAACATAAAGTAATGTATGTAAGTATGTCTGGATTGTGTTACATACATCAAACCTGTAAATAGTGTGTGACCTTGTGGCAAAGGGAAGGGGTAGAACTATATATATATGTTTTAACATGCTGGCTTTTATACAAGGTCAGAAGGAAAGAAAAATCGTGGGAAGGAAGCTCTACATTAGTCAGCATGTAGCTCAAGTTGCTGCCTCACCTGACAGGATAACTGAGGCAGGATCTGGAAAGATGACATCAGGAGCACAAGAGGCCAAATGAAGTCAAGGTTTTTGTGAGTCCCTCTGGCATTAGCTTTTATTTTCAACCTGGGTCCCAAATGTATCCATGTGTCTCATTTTCATCTTTATCCCAAGACAATGAAACGGTCACATCTGACAGCTGCTGCTGCTACTGTTCATTCACTCCATCAAATCAGTCATTGTTACTTTCATTCACCAGTGTTATTGTCTTCCTTCTATATAAAAAAGGGGGTTCACTTTAGAAAAATGCTTTTAAAGCACATACACTCCTTATATATGTCACTTATTTTTATTTCTGAGTGGATGTGACCCTGACTCTCCTGTTTGGTTGGTTTCACCTGTTAGGGCGGGACAACCTTCAACTTTTCTTCAACATTTACTTCATCATGAAACTCAGCTTCACCCAATTTGAGCCTGAGCAGAGGTCTAATGAGCCGAACAACTGAAAACATCTGTTTGGTTGTGAAAGGCCTTCAACCAACTAGGATTCCTCAGTGGTGGACTCAGGCTGTCTGAGGGGCCGGGACAAAAAAATATTAAAGGGCATCAGCTGCACACGGTGGGGCACCAACGCACAGGAAGTTTTCAAGCATGAAGTGCTTTTGTCATTTTAGATCAACCTAGAGAATACTACATACAACAGGTTTCTGGACTAGTATTGCATCTTGTTTTCTCACCCGTCAGGGCCTGAATAATGTTTCTTTTTATTTAACATGAGGGCACTAACACTACCTCCGGCTCCTCCCTAGGTCCATCGTAAATCAGACATCCATATTGCAAAAATACAGCTTCTGTTTGCTTTGT
>CAFUXE010000908.1:222016-292053 GCA_903364295.1 Serranus cabrilla
TGCGCGTGTGCGTGCATGCGTGCGTGCGTGTGTGCGCTTGTGTGTGTGTCTCACAGCAGGCTCTCTTTGTGCATATAGTTTGTGTGCTGCTGGATTTCTGTCTACATTATGTTTTATATTGTCTGGTGATAATGTGAACAGATGTAGTGTAACGATGGTGAAGAGAGTACAGCAGAGGGAGTGCAGCAGTATGCCTGCTGTCTTCTCTTTAAGCTTAACAACTCTAAAGAAGCTTTCACACTGTAGTTTATCCAGAATCCAGGTGCAGTTCCAATAAGATAATGGTACTGTGTAAAATCCTGTTCCAGACGAACTGCGGTTGGTTTGTGTATGTCTTTTTCCAACAATGTTTTGGTTTCTCTTGGACTTTAATAAGCAATATTTACCATTTGCTGGTGCTTATATAGATGAAAGGGATCTAATATTTAAAAAGTAATGTTATTGTAGGGCTGCTCAATTAAATGTCATGATCTTGTGTCGGGCAAGTATGCAGTCATTTCTGAATGAACAACACAAATTTTGCCTAGTGCTTTAAAGTGTTGAATATTTACCATTACAGATCCTCTGATTTATATTTTCATTTCATTCACTACAGGGCACAACAGTGTTTCCCCTACCATTATATTAGGGAGGCCCCCGAGCCCCCTTGAGTGTCACGTTAGTTTGAATTAAATGTATTATTCTATATAGTGCTACATCACAACAGAAGTCATTTAAGCTTCCCTTTCCTATTGAACAGGTCAATACCTTGTTTTTATTAAACAACAGCCTTAAGTTATGTTATTTACACGACAGCATGCCCTTTCTGTCTCTACACGTCGCGTGTCTACAAATCTGCTCTCGGTGTCGCGCAAGGCAGCGTTCCGCTCCGATGCGCACACAAAGACAAGTGTAACTCCCACCAGGGGACCGAGATGGCGCGGCGAAAAACACTGACTTCATATCCATATAAAATCCATATCACCTGTACACTATATTTATAAGATCTCCTTGCCATCATACAGGTATCCGACAGGGAACTGCAAACTGTGCTCTCATCAAAGCTACCGGTAATGGCACCGACAAAAATATTAATTTTACAGATGGAGTTGCTGGTTTATTGCTGCCTCCTTCAATTAGTTTGTTGTTATTTTTGCTTAATCCTAAATGTTTTAAATTTCTACAGTCCCAGCTTGACAAGGAGTCTGGATGGTTTGAAGTGAGCATAAAGCATAATTGCCTTAATTTCCAGTCAGAAAGGACTGTAGCGGAATTTTTTTTAAAAATATAGCTCCCTACACATTCTTTATAGGTGTCTGAAAAATGTTTAGATGCTGCCATCGTCCACACCAGAACATTGCTTAGCCTTGTTGTTGGTAATGTTTCCCCAGCCTGCTTTTCCAGTAGGTAATAAAAACAAAGTAGTATTTGCTTAATGGCAGGTAGTCACCATGGTTAGCCACTGGGACCAACTGGCTTACTGCTAGTTATTGTAAGTTAGACCCATAATCATTCTTACAGTAGCACCCCAAAAAATATGGCCGATAGTCTAACAAACTGTTACTGCTGGGGAAAAAAGGCTTAATTGGAAAATCAAATCATGACCTTGAAATCAGAAGTCTCAACAGCTGTTTTGGAGAATCTTCACACCCCTATTGATTACATGTCCTTGCTTTTCTGGACACTTTTGGAGACAAGAAGTGCAATAGTGCAGATGGCATTTATTTGTATTGCTTACAAGAAAATAGACACTTTCCTTGATAATCGAGATCTCAGTTCTTACAAAAGAAGTTGTGATTCTTCATTTGCAGCCCTATGTAATCATTACTGAAATTGATTAGTTGCAGCCGCAAAGCGATGTATGAGCAGACACCGAGTTGATTGAATCACCCAAGATGCATTTTCGTGGTACGTGTGAACTGGGACAGAGCTTCTCTTCCTAAGCCAGCTATCACTTTATCTCCTGCTGATAGACAGATACTGGCTCACAGTTGTATTTTGGTTTCACTTGGGCTTCTTTTCCTGGCTAGCTCAGTTTTGTGTGTGTATTGAGGAGGAGGCTGCCTAAATGTGTGCTGGACAGATAGCCTGTGAAATAGAAGGAGAAGTCCTTGCACATCTAGAATGATTTTAAGAGTAGCAAGTTAACATTTTAATCCCCATGAGTGATGCCTATGTACATACAAAAAAGTCACATTATTTTGATCTGAAAATTGTGGCTTTTGGTTAAATCTGTCATTTTGCCAATGCATGAATTCAGCAGTAATACACTAAACTCCCCAGGTTTTGAGTTATTAAATTTGATACTCATACCTATAACATTATGGCAGTCTTTGAGGGGAGAAGTCAATAGCAGGATAGACTGAAAAGAAAAAGCAATGTGAGGTATGGTGTCAATGAGGGCAGCTGGTGGTGCAGCCTCTAGCCAGACAAGGCTGAAATCTGAGACTTGCACAACCACAGAGCCGGGCGGAGGGAGGGGGCAGAAAGAAAGAAACACAAGTGGGAGAAAGAGAGGGAATGTCCATCGAGGAAAAAGAAGGCAAAATATGCAGGCTCGAGGCAGAGCATGCATTGCAGAAAAATGTAGGACTAGGGACAGAGGAAAATGGAGAGATACAGAAAGATTAAACTGTAGCGGGGCAAATTGACTTTATTCCTACAAATTCTAAGTGTATGTGAAAGACAAATTGTGTGTTGTGGAGAAGAAGGGGTTATGTGTTTGGTTAGGAAGCCGCCATAAGAGAAAGGGGAAGGGTGTGAGTGAGCATGCTCTGTTTGGACTGACATTGGATGCCGGCTTAGCTTCTCTCCAGGCTTGCACAGAAACACACCCAGCAGCAGTGACACCTACCACACTCCAGGGGACAGAAAGAACATGGCTTGACTAAAAGAACTCCGAGGAGAAAAAGTCAGAGGCAGAGTTGCTTTGTTCGGGACTTTCCCTCCTTTTCCTCTCTAGCGAGCTACAGCCCTCTCCTCTTCCACCGGGAAAGCAAGAGAGAGCAGGGCTTTGTTTTCCAAACAGCAATGGATTGTTTTTCCAGCCACTTTTTTTACAACATAAAATATTTGTTTTTCATAGAGACCAGCCCCTCTTTTGCCATGGGAATCTTACTTTTGTGCTGCAAACGTGCAAGTTTGGAAAATGGTTTTGGAAGAGAATATACCTTTTGAAAGCTACAGTGCCAAACTGTCCTTGAAGATTAGGCACCAGAAAAAAAAAACTTGAAACTTTATGAAAGGATAATTATCCAGTGTTGGAGGCGATCTGTATTGACTTGGCTAATCTCACGTTGCCTTTAGTTCCGAGTGGCCAACTGGGAGGAGCCAGGGAGTGGCAGGTTGACCACACACTGACAAACTGCTTATAGTCTGACAAATCAGTGATTTTTTTAAATGTTTTTTTATTTCTCTGTGCTGCAGCAAAAACACAAAGTAACCTGCTTAGTGTCTCTTCTTATTGGCTCTTTGGCAGTTTGGCCTCATCAGCAGGTCTGGTGGATTCCTGTTTTGCTTGCTGTTCCATTGAATATGTTTAAAATCAGACACTGTGCTTCATAAATTTTTGGCACTCCATGGACATAGACACTCTGGTGTCCACCTCTTTTCCCATCCTCTCATGGTCTGTTATTTTTCTGGGTATTAAAACCATCTCTTGTTCGCCCTTGTCTGGACACAGCCCCCATTCTTTCACTTCAGCTTTCCCTGGACCCTCATGAGCTTATGCTTCCTAAACAGGGGACCGGGGGGAAGAAATGCGATCCTCTATTTTGTGGTGTGTTTTGTACAGCAGCAACAGATTGGTTTCCATGGAAAAGGCCAGCGAAATATGGCATTGAGGGTCTGCATGAATGCTCTACCCCTATGTCTCTGGTCCAAGTGAAATCAAAGCCAGCTAGCGTAGCACTGCAAGCTCCGCCCTGGAATTCCTTGTTCAGACTCTTCTCATGTGTAGCCACAAGGAGCGTGCACAGGACTAAAGGTGAATGAGCTTTCTAAAGATAATGCGCATGAAAGGGCACTTACTTTTGGAAACATATACCCCATCAGTTTAATGTTGTGCAGTTACAGCCAAGGTGTTGTAAAATGTCATAAATTCCTTTTCTCACTTATTTCTGTCAGTGTTGGGTTTATAAATTGATACTTTGTGTTCGGTCAGTTTGGCCTCTATGTTGTGACAGAATCTTTGTTGAATAGCTTGTATGGATACAGAAGAAGCTTTAATCAAGCGTGCCTGTGTGCATTGTGAATTATATGTGGCTCTGTGCATGAACACTGTACTTTGTGTTTGTGTGTGTGTGTGACTGAGGAAAGAGTGGGCTATGAGTTGAGAACAAAGAATGGCATGTTTTGTGTTGAAGCCCAGCTTGTTTTCTGCCTCCCCCTCTGCTCGTGCTCCGTTCATTGGTCTCCGGTCTCTTTCTCGTGTCTTCTTCCATATCCCCTTTACTATAGTTTTATCTTTCCCTCCAGCTGTTTGCTATCCATCCTTCCCTGCTTTGTTTATCTACCTTTGTGAAGCTTTCTTGTGTTTTATCTTACTTTTCACTGTCCTTTTCTGCAGAATCGGCACTCTCAGGATCTCTGTACAGAAGAGGCAAAAATTCAGTTTTCATCTGTTTGTTGTGCTGAGGGCACCTGTGAGTGCAGTCTTTTTGTAGTGCGTGAATGCATGTGCTTATGTTACTTGTCTAAGGCATGCAGGTGCTTGCTGGCAGCTAACTTGGGTGACTTAAAGTAAACCCAGAGCATTTTGGATTAGTGCGTTGTTTAGATTGAAACAAAACCATACATTTTATACAATAAAATAAATCAGATTTCTTCTTTGAAATGGCAATTACAAAAAAACACAATCCCTGATAGTGTTTTCTGAGCAGAAGTGTAGATGCATCTAAATCAATTGTATTCCCTCCCAGGAAGGATACTGTAATGTGTGCTGTTCCATTAGCCCAACAGTGGCTATGTTTACATGTACTCAATAATCAAGTTCTTCAATTACTCTTTATGGGGGTTTACACACATGATGTGCCCTTATAAACTTAGACAGGTTTTTAACAACAATCCTGTTAACGGTGGTCATAAAGATATCCCTTCCTAATGTGCTTTAAATGTAAATGAATTGGGGACAACATCCATCATCATTGTCTGAGCTTATTCAAAAGTTTATCTGAAGCAAAGTTCAGACATCCAAATTACATAAATCAATATGTAATACCCTCTTGGTGTTTCCCTGGACAGCATTTCTGTGTTGAGCTGCAGAGGAGGGATAAAGACATAAAGGACATTCTGTACTAGAAAGAATAACATTGGCAGATATCCAGCTGATTTATCTAACTGGGTCTGCAGATTCCTCATTAACTTAAACGTATAAATACATGTTTGCACGCAAATATTACTGTGGATTTTGGCCTCCATCACTTGAATAGAAAGCTCATAAGGGTAGTTCTTAATGGCAAATATGAACAGCACAAATGGTTACAGCAAACAAACCTGTTTCAGTGTTCTTATGGACACCTGACTGTACTTTATCATTTTTTGATTTTTGTAGAGGAAACAGACCTTCAGAATCTTGAGATATGGTTTTAAACAAAATACTTATTATTACATATTATTTTGGTGAAATCTTCTGCATTGTGCTGTTTCTCACAGAATATATACAGATGGGCAGACGGTACATACATGTAACTACGGTCATGAGCTTCATCAGCATGGTTGAAGTCATGGGAAAATCATGGGTTTATGGGAAGTGCAAAGCATGTCAGGGTGGGTACATAAGAGAGAGTGTAGTATACAACAGCAGTTGTAAAAAGGGTTTCTTGCCTTTTGTGTTTGTTTACAGTCACAGCCCTGTATTTTGTTTTGTGATGGTAAACTGCCTTCCCAATTTACCATACAAAAGTGCAACTTCTAAATTACACATGTAAATATTTGAATGCTCTGTGGCATTTTTCCATGTGAAGATGAGCTATTCAATGAATAGCTGTAGAAACAACCCACCCAACTTGAATCCCCTCTAAGCCATTGTGTTTATATTGGCTTCAACATTGATGTATCTTATGTAAAGATGTTCTCCTTGTAAACACATGGTAGTGTCTAGCGTGGATCGAACCATGAGAGGTTTTTGAAGCCTCGAGAGTGTTGATAGAAGATGAAACAATAGAACGGCTAGAGTAAGTGCCTTCCAAGTGCAACATCTTTTGGCATGAGTTGGCAAGCAGTTTGTTTGCCATGTGTGGTGCATAATGCAATGAGTAATCTGCTAAAGTTGGATTAAGTCATCTACGTGGCAAATATGCCTTTTACTGTTGGTAAAATGGAAAGTGTACATCTTTTTATGAGGATGTCGTCTCATTATGTAAGGCAAGTGATTGCCTTACATAATGAGTTGCTGCCTTAGTCATATGATTCGACCATGATTTAAATCTTAATATCTGAGGGAATGTCACAGCAGTTGTTAAATGAAAGTCTTCTTTCCCCCCTTTGCTCTTTTGAACAGCAACAAATTGACTTAAGAAAATGCACTGGTATAAACTGTTTTGAAAATACACGTCTGTTGGCTTGGCCTGCTGTGTTGTGTTTTAAAGCAGTGTGGTAAGCGCAGAAGCTGATGGTCTCCTTCTGTTGAGGGTGTACACATACACCGACATGTTATGTATTAAATAAATTACCTTTCCTGTCCAAAGATGATCTTATAATGTAGACTGTGTATGCATTTAATACTAGGGCCAGGTTTTTAATGTAGAATGATTGTATTTACCATTTCAGAATCCCAACAAAGGTGCTTCAGGGCTCTGTCAAAGTTGTTAAAGCAGTGTAGGAGTGATTTTGTTGTTGTTTTTGTTTTATCTCTTATAAAATAATGAATCTGCAGCATGTTTACTATATTACTATGGTATGGTTTCAGTGGCTATAAATATGACTGTGCTAAAACACAGTTCTGTGATATTCCGAATTCAATATGATATACCGTATACTATGGTCAGAATGATGTGATTTTAAGGCTAATGGTACTTATGTGATCAGTGTTTACCAACCGTAAATTGGAGGAACACACAAGTTCAGCCAGCTGTTAGGTCACTTTTGGAAAGTAGAGCATCAACACATTAATATCCTGATGTAGTCATTAGGAGCCGCAAACTTTAACTTAAGGGTGGAGCTTTATCTGCTTTATGAAATATGAATTAACAATGCTGGGAAACCAGTGTGATGCCAACAGACAGCACAGCAGGAATCAATGATGTTAGAAGTCTAGTCTAATGTACATTGCATTAGCAGTGCACTAAGTGGCTTAAATGCCTTGAATGTGCATTTCTGAGACTATGGAAGTGCGGAAGATGGGCAGTGTCTTTTCTGGTCTCTTACAGGCTGATGGCACAGCGGAGATGGCTACCATAAACATTAGACTGTGTCAGTGTATATCAAATCTGTTTCATGTGAACGGACTTAAGCATGTGTGATACACACTGTCAGAAATGACAGAACCAGGCCATCACTCTGTGGTAGACTAACAGTTTCATTCACTGGCCAGAGTGCTGGGTATTGAAGTCGCTGATTGATACGTCATGGTTTGTTTGCAGATGTGGTGTTATTAGTTTGTATGATTTGTATGATCGAGTATTTTCTAGCCTTGTTCCCCAGTCATGTTTGTTTACCTTGTGTTTTTCTTTTTCTTTTCAGAGGTCCCCACATTTCCAGAGAAGACGAAAGCCTTACTTGGAAATCTTATGGACGAAGGTTGGTGTGTTTTTTTTTCAACCTCTTCTTCTGTCTACCTGTCGTATTACGGTTCCAGCAGCAAATGTTTTTCTTAATTTCACAGTTTGCATTATTTGGGCAACATTCTGCACCATACAGGTGTGCAACATGATGTCTCTGTCTGCCTCTAGCTTTTCAGTTTGCCTTTTTGTGAGAACATGCTGTATTAACAATCTGTGTTAAACAGAAAGTAGTCTATACTCGATCCCTTTACTGTTGTGTTGCTCCTTGTGAACAGAGGACTGTGTACCCAGTCATTGTTTATCTGTGCTTCTTTCTGCCATCATCCTTCTCACCACCTCCTTCACACACAGCAGTATGTGCTCATTGTGCTGTCTCTATCTGGTTAGCTGACTCACTCTTCTGTCTCCACAGCCCCTCTGTGCTCATGTTTTCACTCCCTTCTCTGGTACTCTTTGTTGTACCTTTTTAATTGAATGTGTAATTTTGTTAAGAAGGTGTTCTGGTGAAAAAATCATCTATAATGAGCCACTGCTTCCCCTCAATGTCCACATTCTAAAAAAAACTCAACCACAGAACCATTTCACTGTAAATTCAGGCAGCTTATCTAAGCCACCTGCTAATAACAAAAAGGTGCAGGACCTTGCTTGTGCTTACTGTTGTCTTTATCTTGGCAGTGTCACATCTTACTACTACTTAAATTGGATGAAAACATAATTTTAAATGTTCTTATAGCTATTGTGCTTCTTATTCCACTTCTGCTGTAGGTGGTATAATGTGTGCTCAAATCCCAAAACCTGTGTGTATAGCTCAGCCAGTCAGAAGCAATGTGTTAATCACATCAATCCCAACTGAGCTGGCTTTTTCAAACTTTGCTGTGCACCAGTGAAAATTAATGACTGATTTTCTGTTGTCGAAATTCAACCATATGTTGTCATTATAACCTCTAAACAAATGAACACATAGTTGAATTAAAACAATACATTTATTCACTTGTACTGTGATTGGGTGTGGCAGCTCAAAAGTTTCATAACTCTCAGACTACAAAACTTGCCCCCTTTCTGGCCTCCTGGTTGAAATCCAGTGTTGTTCTATTTCAGTAAAGTATGTTTAGCCATACAGTAAATCTGCTGACTGAGCTGCAGTCAGTATTCTTTGCATGAACTCTGAATAGTTGAATGGATAACATTACACGTAAAGTCTTGAAAGCTGCAAAATGCTTTAATTTAACCTTTATGTTTTCTAGTTTAGGAATTAGCAGGAATTTGAATAAAGTTGATGCTTAATCCTCCTAATAATATAGTGTGGATCTACACCTTTGTGTTTGATTTGAAAATCTTTTGATATTCATAATGAAACTGTCCTGTCATATTGTTGTCTCCTGTCGTCTTTATTGATTGCTGTGGATATGAATTCTGTTAACTTTATTTTTCTCAATTGCATTTATAGTAATAATTCAGATATATTGTTAAAGGCTTAAGGAGTATTTTCTTGACTATCTTCACCTGATTAAAGAGGGAATGTATCCATCTGAAGTCCACTCACACTTCTTCTAGAGCTGTCTTAGCATTTTAAGCATTAATTAAAATGTCTTTCATAACACATCCCCACACATGAAAATACACCACACAGTCGACTGTATTCAGTAGAGTTGTGCTGGCATTGAACAGAGCCAGTCTTTAATGTGTAAGGTAACATATCTTCTAATTTAATCAGGTATTTTTTTACTATTGTGAGCCTATTTTTATATGAATACTATCACTTTTGAAATACTTGAGATTTACATCTCTTATAAAGCCACCACTCCACACCAAATGACTATAGTTGGAAGACAATGCTATGTTACTGACTAAACTAACTAACACAGAGTAGCTTCATACAGGCAGTGTTGCATGCTCGCCGTCAGTGACCCTGGCCTTGGCCTAGCTGAATGTCCTGAGGTAATTTGGTCTCACTGCTCTTAGCACTGCTGCTAGCATGCTAGCCAGCTAAGAAGTTCTATTAATAGATGCTAAGGCATTATCTCCACCACAGCAGATGTGTTTACAAGCAGGCAGACACAGTCACAGCGAGCCAATGCTGTCCTTCATTAGGTCGAGTTTTTACGTCTGCAGTTGGCATGTGTGTGCATGTGCGCATGCACAGAGGCTTTAGCCTAACAGATGCACCTACAGAAGTGATCTGCCTGCTGGCAGGGCTGCCAAATACTAAACTGGATGTAAAAGGGAAGCTTATGCAAGTAGTGATGATGTAGATAAAAGCATCACGCTTGGTATTCTTGATTATTGGGTGAACACAAAACCTTCTGGGTGTGGTCAAAACTGTAAACAGGAAATCACAAATCGCATAGACTTAGTCATTATCGATTCATCAAACAAGGTAAAGCTGAGCTGGAGTGCTGCATTAACCACAAAGATCCGGATACTTTGATGATCCCTGGCTGAAGCAGTATTTTCTCTTTTGTTAGATGAGCTGCTATGTTAGGCAAAATGAGCAGTCATTACGAAATCTTTGGCAGCCTTTTGCTGGTGGGTGTTAATTTCCCAGCTGTTGTACTGTCTGTGTACATATTGCTTCGCTGTCTCACCAGCTGATTCTCTTCTTTTGTCTTCACCTCCCACACATACTATCCTCTCTTCTCTCCACATTTCCTCCTATCTGTTCTGGGTCTCCCTATGCTGCATGTGTCTGTGGGTAGGGCTATAAAAAGGATGAACTATGCCAGGTAGCAAAGTAGGTGGGGACAAAGGCATGCACAGTCATCCCACCCAAACCCTGTACTGTACTGTCCAGAAGAGACCTGGCGTGTGAAACATCCCCTTTATCCTCCTGTCTTTTCCTCCTATTTTGTATCTCCACACCCACACTGCTGTGTCCACTCTTTGCTTATTTGAACATTTTTTATTCCTTTTATTTCCTCCTTCATTGTCCTCTTAACCCATCCTCATTTTTCCACGTTCCTATTAAGTTTTTAACTTTCTGTCCGCCCCTACTGTACTTACTCTGCACTATTCTAGACTTTGCTATCTCATTGCTCCTTTCCCCTCTCTTGTTATTTCCGCCTCCCACCCTGCTTCTTCTCCAAAAGCTCTCCTTCTGCCCCCTTCTACAACACATACCTTTTCTCCTGCCCATCGTTTTTACTCTCTTCTTCCCAGCCTCTCTTTTTCTCTGCTCCACAGGCCATCCCATACTTCACCACAAACCTGTTACCAAGGCAGCTGCACAGCATGATAGGAAACAGCAGCTTCACAAACACCACATCTGAGTTCACTTTAGTGTCTAGTGATTCTTTTTTTATATATGTGAAGTCTGTGCTGCTCTGACTTGTTGCTGGGACAATAATAGACATGTTGCACATGGTAGGCACAGACCATGGAGAGACTGACAGGCAGTGACAGAGAGGACACTGACATGTTGATATAGTTACAAAGAAAAAATTGTATACCCCCCTAAAGAGTCCAAATGCTCCAAATATGATACAAATGCCTGCAGTTACCAGTCAGTCAGATTGGTTTGAATCACTGTGGTTACAGATATTATGTTGCTTACAGCAGCCACAGAGATTGGAAAGTGTGGTGGGATGACTGGTCTACAGAGTTTGAGACAAGTGGGTGACCACACTGACACATTATATAAGGCAGTAAAGCTGCTTGGTATAGGATGATGGTTGATTTTAAATTTATACACAGACTGAATCCTTGAAAAATCTAATAGTTCTGCATTTGATCACGTAGATTGGATACTTTATTCTGAAATGTATGTTATGTTGATGGCTAAACATGCAGTGTATGACAAACATAAAATTGTGGCCCTGCTTCAATTGCTGTCTTAGCTACAAAGCATGTGAAGAGTGTCACTGACGAGATTAGAATAGTATGTTCTGCATGGCATTTAAAGATAATAGTATGCAGCTATTTCTGTCTATGCATTAAACTGATAGAGAGATGCTGTATTTAGGTGATGTGGAGAAAGCAACCTACAAGGCTATTAAAAGTGAAATGCCTCTGTCCTTGTCTGGGGACATAAATGTGAGCCAGCCAACATGGGCCAAGCTGTCTTTGATGATTTTTATCAATTTATTTTGCAGATTTTATGAGCTGCATCTGAAGAACAAGAGAGAGCTGCTGTAGTGTGATTCAGTGTGCAGCTGTATACACAGAAATACAAATACTGTCATACTATACACCCCGATTAAATGACAGTGAGCTATGAAAAAAATACACTGTCCAAGTATGTTTCTCACCTGAGCAAGTTTGTTGTATGATAGATTTGAAACTTCTTTCATGAGTGACAAAAACATTTTTTTACTTAGGAAAAATGAAATGACAAATTTAGTCCTTATGAACCTGCCTCCCATTTTTCTTGTTTCCCACATGTCTTTCAGCAGATTGCCCATCAGCTTTGATGTAGAGATGTCAGAGGAATACAGCCAGGGACATGGAGGTCATAATTCATAGATGTGCAGTATACAGGAAGAGTTAAAGGAGTTGTATGAATTGGCTCTCTGAAACCCATACCACTGATACAGTGGCCTATAATGTTCTGAAAACTTTATTATGGACCTCTCCTTTCTCAGAAATGAGTCGCCAGACTGCCACCGCGCTGCCCACAGGAACCTCCAAGTGCCCCCCCTCCCAGCGCGTGCCCACCCTGTCAGGCACCACTGCCTCCAACAGCGACCTGGCCAGCCTGTTTGAGTGCCCTGTCTGCTTCGACTATGTCCTACCCCCCATCCTGCAGTGCCAGTCTGGACACCTGGTATGTACTGTCTGGTTGTCGTATACAGTACATCTTAGACTTCAGCGTGTCACTTGGATTACATTTTGAATTAAATGCTTGGATATGTAGTCCACATAGTGTATACAGTTAAATGTGTAAAGTAACCAACATTTTCTAGTTTTACTAATGGGCTGTTTTCACTGTTGAACAAGTCAGGCTTTATGTGTTGATTTAATAGTAATAATAGTATTACCGGTAGTTGTCATGAAAAACACAGTTTCACCTTTTATGAAAGAAGTGTTGCCAATGCTTTTGAAGATCAAATTAATTTTCCATCGCAAAAGAACCTGCATGCCACTGTTTTCAGCTACCAGTGTATTTTTGCTTTGCTCAATATTAATTGTGGTAATTAACATTATAATAAGGCCTGGGGTCGAGCTGTACATGATGATAAAGGCTGTTAGAAGTACTTGAGTTGAAAGTAAATTCTGTTCCATTGTAGTTGGTAAATAACATGCTAAATTCCAATTTTGTTAATCTAATTATGGCCAATATTAATTCTGTGAGACCTTCTGAAATCATTATGGTAATTGATTAAATGAAGCTGATTGTGTGACACAATTTTAAAACTGTGAAATAATGAAGTAGTATTTTATGCTTAATCATAACCAAGTCATCCTTAGAGTAATTGGGAAAACCGAATCTGTTTCTGTTCCAGTTTTTTTCTAACCTGTCTCATTTTAAGTATTGTATAAGCTTTAACTATTTGTTGAATGTTTTTTCAATATGTGACCGTTTTTAAGGGTAGTTGCCAAAAAACGATAAATGATAACATCCAAGGATTAATTGTTGTGACTGAAATACAGGTATGTGTATGTGCTCTGTCTGCTGGACTGCTTTGATCATGAGCAGGCAAAGCACTTTAGACTACCCATGTTCTCAAAAAAAAAAGTCATCCCTAAATATTCTCCCCTTGGTATAGTCTGCAGGTTTTAAAGGCTTGTGATGGCTGCCTAATTAATGGACAATGGACTAGACATACTTTGATTGGGAACATATTAAGTCTTATTCTGTTCCTATAGGAGAAGCACATCTTCAGGAGGTAAAATGCTAATTTTCTGTTCCCAGGTATGCTCCAACTGCCGGCCCAAGCTCACCTGCTGCCCCACCTGCCGAGGCCCCCTGGGCTCCATCAGGAATCTGGCCATGGAGAAGGTGGCTAATTCAGTCCTCTTCCCCTGCAAGTACGCCTCATCCGGCTGCGAAGTCACCCTGCCTCACACGGACAAGACGGAGCACGAAGAGCTGTGCGAGTTTCGGCCATACTCATGCCCCTGCCCGGGCGCATCATGCAAGTGGCAGGGCTCTCTGGACGCCGTCATGCCACACCTGATGCACCAGCACAAGTCCATCACTACACTGCAGGTCAGACCAGCGACTCATCTCCTCAGCAGTATCAGCATAGTCTAATGCCTGTGCCTGGTGAGAATGAGGAAACAGTGTGATCAGTGTGATTATATTCTGAAATTGAAGGGGCACTCTACTGATTTTACATATCAAATTTAGTTTTATGTACTTAGCCTGTGAAAATGCTTTACGTGTCTTTTGAGGATCTGATCATGCCATCAGGATTATCTTCTCTGCTTTGGCATGGAGATGACAAATTCCAAATTATTATTATTACAAACTAGAATTTAGGAGTTTATAAGATGTTCCATGTTACTAAATGGATACATCTAAGGATGATCAAGTTGCATTATAGGAAATGTAGGATCCTGTGTTTTTTGTTTTGTTTATTGGAGCCTAACCAATAACAGGGGACGAAATGTCACCTCCCCCTGCTGCTTTGATTTTTTAATGAATGTGTCTCTTGTAAACACTCTGTGGAAATCCTAATACATGAAGCCCCCCTTTAAATGACCAGCAGCCAGACTGCTCCAATATTCTGTTTATAAGGGGCATCTGTTGCCTGCCGCATGTTCAGTATCCCAAATATGTGACTCCCCAGACATCGCTAACAACAGTTTGCATATTCCATCAGTTTCACAGTGCTTAATTAGCTGGAAATGACTAAAATAAGTAGAAATGTTGCCATTCTCAGCTCAGTTAGGTTTCCCCGTGGCAGAAGATGTCTGAATCGGCTCTCAAGTGTTCTCAGTATAGTAGTTCTCAAGTTTAGAGACTTCTCATAACATTGTGAAGAACTGATGACTGAACATGTTTGACTTGTTCATCTCTCTGTCCAGGGGGAGGACATTGTGTTCCTGGCCACGGACATCAACCTCCCGGGCGCGGTGGACTGGGTAATGATGCAGTCCTGCTTCGGCTTCCACTTCATGCTGGTGCTGGAGAAGCAGGAGAAGTACGACGGCCACCAGCAGTTCTTCGCCATCGTGCAGCTCATCGGGACTCGCAAGCAGGCGGAGAACTTCGCCTACCGGCTGGAGCTCAATGGGCACCGGCGCCGCCTGACCTGGGAGGCCACGCCGCGCTCCATCCACGAGGGCATAGCCACGGCCATCATGAACAGCGACTGCCTGGTGTTTGACACGTCCATTGCACAGCTGTTTGCAGAGAACGGCAACCTGGGCATCAACGTCACCATTTCCATGTGCTAAGAAACTTTAAAGAGAAGAGGGTCAAAAAGTTACAGATTGTCAGGGGGCATTTTTTAGGGGGTCAAACCTGTTTTGACCTCAAAGCGCCCCCCTCTTCTCTGCCTCACCCCTTGAGACGTGGAACTGGACTGTCTGATCAGGCAGCCGCAGAGGCCCAGGGGGTGGGGATGGATGGATGGATGGATGGATGAATGAATGGATGAGTGGAGGAATGATAAACACAAGGACTTAACTGTGTAGTGACGGATAGACTTCCAAACACACATAAACATGTATATGTGAGACTCGTGCAACCACATGCAGTCTCGCCCTGTCATAAAACACAGACACAAACTGAAAAGCTGTTCAGTCAAACTCGCTTGTCAAATTCTCGTCTCTTCAAGTGATTTCTCACCACTATTATTTTAGTGTCTCTCTTTCTTCTCTTCCCTCCGCCATCCTCAGACATTTCAGACACTACAGCTCTCCGACCTTCACTCAGACGCTGGAGGCCGATCATCACTGAGCAGCCCTGTGCCCTGACAGCTACACGCTGAGGAAGGCTCAAGCTATATTTCCACACGGACTCCCGGTCAGTACACGCCAACTATCTTGCTTCCCCCTGCATTCCCCACTGTTTCTAATCCATCTCCTGGATTGAACGGTTCATAACAGTGGCTGTAGCTGGGCTTCACCACAGTGGGCGTCCTTGTGTATTAGCTAGCTCAGACTGAAACCCAGATCCTGGGTATTTATCTTCACCTGTGACTGACTTGGCTATCGATTGCTGGGACTGGAACCGCCACCCACAGACATGGACGGCTGTAGCACCCATAACCATAGACACCCAGTTACGTCCAGGACGGCAGTCGGTCTACAGGCTCATCTGGTTTCCTCTCGGCCCACATCTGGTCCACCCAAGGCTAAAGATTGTGCATCGGACGCTCTTTAAATAGTTGACTGTGGTTGTTGATAGTTATTAGATCAGACTCTGCTCTCATACTGTATGGATTTAGGAAGGCCTTCAGCTACATCAGCCCTGGATTATTTTTTTTTGTTGTTATTATTATTATTATTATTTTATTTTCGAGTGGACACAACAGTGGAGTTTTCACACACACACACACACATACACACACGCACACACCTGTTCTTTGCATTACAGGCCGTGTGTGCAGGTGTAATCGTGGATGAGTTGAACGTGAGTCGGAGCATTTTTGACCGTGGATTAGAGGGGACTTTTTCTTTTTGTTTTTCAGAACGAGGAAAAAAAAACACTGCATTTCAGTTGAGTCACAGTTTTCTTTTGGGGTTTATTTTTTAAGTGTTTTTAATTATTTTAGTTGTCTTTCTTTTGTATGAGAGGAGAGAAGAACTCCTGATATGTATGTTTGTGAGTGTGTGTGTGCGTGTGTGTGCGTGTGCAAGATGGTCACCTGGCAAAAAGCCTGCCCACTTTCTCCCTTCTCCTCTCTCCACTCCTCTTTCATTTCTTCTCTGCCTCCATCTCGCTCTGTCTGCCAGTGTCGGCCTCAACCACTGATTGACTGATCACCCAACCAGGAATGAGGGACAGTTTCTACCGTTACAATGTTGCTATTGTTATTATTAAATGGAGATTATCATAATTATCATTTTTTTGTAATGACTTTTAAAAACAAAAATTAAAAAGGCAGTTGTAAAACTTGTGGCTAAACTTCAGTGTTTGTAGTTAAAAAGCAAGTTGTGTCGTTCTTCTGAAGGTTTGTGTTCCCCTTCCCCCCCGAGTTGGATTGTTTTTCCTCATCTATTTGTCTCTCTGTCCTCTTGTTTGTGTGGTAAGTCTTCTTTTTTCTTTTGTTTTTTTGTCTGTGAGGAGGGAGGGAGGTCAAGCCAATCATCTCTCCCTTTCTCTTCATGTGGAGTCTCAGTAATGTTGCTGCTCTCCCTCAACTCCTTGACTTTTTTCTGTTTTAATTTGTCATTAAATAAATCTATCTTTTTCATACCTGGTGCCTTTTCTTCTTTTCTTTTATCGTAGGCCTCAGATTGTAATTATGGCTGCATCTGGTAAGTGCCAGTTTGTCTGTAAACACAAAGGTACCCTGTGGTTTCGAGTAGTAAAAATTTTATTTAGCAACGTTTTTATGAGTGGATCGCCAATTTGTTCTATACTGCATGAGAATGCACCTGAGAGAGCGGTCATGATTCACATTTTTCATTTTGTGGCGTTGGCATTAAAAATGTACCAGTGCACCTCCAAAGATGGTGGAGAACACGCCTAGGATGTTCTCATCATCCAAACACAATTTGGAAAAAACCGTCTCCACTCAAAAATCTGTTTAGTGATGACTGGCTTTCAATCATATTTCATGAGCTTCCTCAGCAGAAACAGTTTGCCCGACTATCATGTTAAAATGATGAGCACTCTAACTTTGGAGCTCAAAGGTTTACATTTGAGCTCATGGAAGAGAAGCCCTACATTTCCATGACAGCTGTGCAAACTCCATCTGCTGCTGAAGACCATGTGATGTGATCAAAAGCTCCAGAATGGCCAGAACATGGACCTCGAGATAAGGTTGTTTTAACCCTCTGAGATCCACAGGCCCTTGCTGACACTCCTTAGTTTACTAGCTGGTTGGAACGGGGAGAAAACGACAGCTCAAGATTTTGGTAGATTTTGGGGACATTAAAAAAAAACCAAGCATTGGCCTTTTGAAATACATTTTGAGCACTTTGTGAACATGAGCAATGTGTTTTGCTCTGTGGATTGCGTGTTTTAATACTTTCAAGTATCTTTTCACACCTAGACCGAATGTATCATCAAAAAGACATTGGGATATCACATCGTAAAATATGAGACATTTAAATTTGGGATAATGGTGCCTCTGCTCAGTAGAGTCGTGCTGTTTGTGATCATGCTGAGCAGCCCCCAGGTGTGAATCACAGCATCTTTATTACTGCATCAGGGGAAAACCTACAGTCTCAGCAAGTCTTTGGCTAAATATGTTGACACTGCTAATTCATATTTCAGGGCAATTCATCATCAACCACATACACTATTCTAGCTTTTTACCTAGGTCAAATACATGCCTCAATACAAGCAGTTAAATCGATGCTGTTTGATGTTGGAGTGATTCAGTCTGCTGCTAGTATAATATAGTCACTACAGTTACAGTTGGCCCAAACTCTGAATCTTTGAGCCAGTGATACTGTCCTTGATGCATCTGTCGGCCTCCCAAGTTTATTATTGTTAAGTAGGTTTTTGGATGTGGGGCAGCCTGTGAGGTCAGGTAGGTAGAACACAGGAATACTTGTGTGTGTTATCACTGTGGAAAGTGTATGCAGAGCTGCTATTGCAGGTTATGCAGGTAAGGGGCTATAGCAAAATGATCTGTGATGGGTGAACAATTCATGTAAGTTTTCTTTTTGCTAAAAGGATTTTTGTGACATTTTTTCATGTTTGCAGGCTAAATGTGCAGCAGTAAACAGCAGCCAGTATAAAGACTAGGAGCGGGAAGCAGACAGCCTGGCTCTATATAAAGGTACCAAATCTGTTTACTGAACCATCCAAAGCTCACTATTTAATGAGTGATATATTGCTTGTACAACAACATAAAAAGTTTGCTCTTTAAAAGGGAGTTCTGTGCAGACTATTTCCTGGCTGGGACCAGTTGCAGACCTCAGGCACATTCAGGTCCTAACAAGTGTCTTCTCTAGCTTCATTTAATGCGGGAAATAAAAGTTATTGTTCACACTAACTAATCCCCTTTCCACACAAATCATTTTTCTACAGTCCCTAATTATCTTCTGTTCCATCTAAGAAGCACAGTGTAATGAATTTCTTCCCGTTGAACAACGTGATGCACGGATATAAAATATTATATATTCGGGGTGTAAGATTAATCCTGAAATGATGATCCAGCCCTTTCTTCAGCTCCCCTTTCCTGCCATCATGTGGTCACAGGGGACCACACCTAACATTAGCTGTAAGATCATATGAGCTCTGTGTGTGTGTTGGGGGGGGCTCTGTCATGCGAAGTGGGCATGCTGCCAGTACGCTAAGCACACCCCAAGGGCCTCTTGGTAATTATGTTATACGTTAAGGTCCTCTATTCACTCGAGGGCAAATGTGTGCTTGTGGTGAGGGAGGATGTGGAGCCCATAGGACTCAGAGTGGGAGTCCTAATACTGGGGTTTAGCCGAGACTGGGTGTGTCTGCTGTGAACTCACACAGTGAACATACATGTACACAGATCTCATAAAAAAGCCACATCAAAACACTGCAATACTTTGGCTTAAGTGTTTTTTAAATGTTGGGAGCAGGAAGGAGGGATGTGATTAATTGAAGCCCAGCAGAAATGGAGGTGACGTGTTCGAGAGATCAACCTTCTCTGAGACTGTTTCACCCTCTGCAGGACCTCTTTGGTTCTTTCCTTTTAGACTAAATGGCAGGTCCTAGAGGCTGAAATCATCATTACACACCATTATTTTTGTGTGTTTCTGAGATCACATCTCTAGTTGTTGTCCCCCTGTGAGCTGCTACACTAAGAATTTGATAATTTTTCCCACCTAAAAAATTATGAATGATTATTTTTATTATTATCCTTTTGGTTCACTCTTGCTGCTATGGATGCCATTTAAGTTTTAACAAATAATGAATAAACCACTTATGAAATCCTGTACTATTAATATTATTATTAATAGTAATGCTAACAATTAATTAATTAATTGAGTAATTAAGTAGCTTTAGTGTAAATCTGTGTGTTAAACACTCCAAATTAAATTATGTAAAAGAAATGGACATAAAAACAGGGAATGTGTCATGAAATAAATACCAGCTGTCATTTAAAAAAAATTGTTGATTCATGTATTTATAATTACATTTATTTATTCCAGGATTATTTATGAAAAACGTGTTTATCTGTGGTTATATTTATTTAATGTTGACCTAAATCAAACTCCATACACTGCTTTCACAGTAAGTTTGGGGTATCAGCAGGCAGCTGTTTGACAAAAAGGCTTTAAAAATCCACTGTACACTAACTGAATATAGTGGAGTAGCAGTTAAATAGCCAGATATTACCATTAGGAGTGGGTGGAGAAGCAAAAACAAAGCTTTAATATTTTGCTTAAATAAATCAAGAAGCCAGAAACATGACGAATGATAAGTGTTAATATTTTTATTCGTTTCATGTATAAGTAAGCAACTGAAAAACTTCCCCATCTACAATTAGAAAGGCGTGTCAGTGTTGTATACAGCTTCCCACCGCTGCCCCCACGTGGCCAAACCAGTTATTGCAGGTTGAATTTTTTCAACATGTCCATTTATCAGTGTGAGCTGGTGTTTCGCATTACACTGCAACAGGGAAGAAAAGAAAATCACATCTGTGACACGGAGTTAAAAATATTTATTTTCTTTGCTTCAAAGTGAATTCAGCTGAGATAAATGATCACTGGGACCACACAGTCGAGGGCCTTAAGGATATTTCTGTGCAAATCAATCTAAAAGCATCAAATTTGGTCCACATGTAGTGATTGTTATTATTGTGAATCTCACGAACAACTTACTAAGTATTACTGTGCTGAGGTGTGATGGACTCCAGCTCTATCCAGTACATGGAGGATAGATGGAGGAGGAGGCGGCAGTGTCGGCTTTACTGGCATCTGCATGTTGGGTCCAGTAAGGTTCCCAAGTGTTTGTCAGTAAAAGCCTCATTTAATGGACTCTGGGACATGATCTGCTGGGTCCAGGCTGCCTGATTCCAGTAGAAATGTCCTGCAGCTGTGACCCTTTGACATACTGAGCCTGTGCAGCTTGTGGCAGGTTCTTGATTAACTTGGTACCTTTTGAGGAAAGCCGATGTCTGGCTTCATTTACACAGCTCAGCTCCTGTTCTTTCTGTACATGATGATGACGACCATTAGCTTTAATCTTTGGACATGTGCTTTTCAGTTCAGGCTCCAAGGTGAGGGCCACCAGGGTTTCTGTGAGATCTGGTGTTGCGTCCCAAGCTGCCCATACATTCCTATTCTCATGGCCCAGAAAGGCTGATGTAGTACTACATCCTGTAAGCATATGGAAAAGAGATAAAGGATCTTCTGAACAGAATGTCCCGATAGTTCTTTCCACATGCGGAGCCGATCCAGAGCTCCCAGGCCTAATGTGTCACAGAAGCAGACTGCAAGAAAAACAACATTGCTGACTGTACAAATGCCTGTTTATGGCCATTGAGCCGACACGTGCCAGGTGGAGAATCATCATCGTGTCTGCTTCAGAATGGTTACAAGGCTGAAGTGCAGATATGTCACATTCAGGTCTGTTGGAGAGTACACGATCCTTCTTAGTAGAAAGGAGTTTTCACACATTTGGTCATCGCTGAGAAGTCCAAATAGTTCTTTTTTGTTAGTTTGTTTCATTCTTCAGGAAGTCACTGTTTAGGCTGTGCTTTGGCATCTATTTTCTTCCCTGACCCTTCCTTGTACTTCTTGTTATCCTCTGGATACGTTTGAACACGACTGATCCAACTCCTTGACAGATTCTTGGCTCATGTTGGACCTCAAAAACCCAGTTTGCAATCCACACCTTTGGATGAGCTTTGCAAAACACCTGTGAGTTACATAGTGTTTTTACCACTTTGATCTTTAGTAAGTCCCACAATCGTAACTCATAGAGTACGTTACATTGTTAGATGCTGGCCATGTTGCTAACATGTTCTATGCTTTAGAATCTAAAGACTAAAGACTTTGGGAGATATAAGGGTAAGTTTATCTAAAGTTTAGATAAACTTACCCTTATATCTCCCAAAGTCCCCCGACTAAGTGACATTCTGAGCCAATATTTTTTGTTTCTGCCCAAAACCTTTTTTAGCCTGCTGTACAACTACACATGAGAAGAAAGTTTCAGTACTTACATAGTGCAATAAAAATAATTTGTTTTGAAATGTAATTAAATTTAAATGACAGTGACGAGCAAAGCAATAAAATAAAATATAAAAATAATTTGTACATAAACAGCAATTTTATGAATTATACCAGCATGTTAATAAGTCAGTGTCATTTAATTTGTACACAGGTTGCTAAAAGTAACTTTACTAACATTTTTTTATTTTATATTTTCAATGATTAATTTGGAAGCAACCAAAAATATTACATTTAATGACACTTGTTTTATAATCCAATGGATTACATTACTGTTACTAAAAATTGCCATGTAATTTGTATTCAGACACTGACTACATTTTAAAGTCATCCAGCCAGTGGCAGGCTTGAGCAAACTGATGCAACAAAACAGATAAACGATAAGCGATTGCAGTTATAAAGGCGATGTTCAGCTGATAAATCGGGCATTCCCAAAGTTCACTAAAACGTATCAGCACAATTTTACAACTCCCTGCATTTAACAGTCACAAGAACATCAGAAAAAAAACTTTCAGAAGCATTTTTATTATAACTATTAGTTTTTTGTAATTTTATAGGACAAAAGTGCATCTTGGTTTAGTACAAATCACAGCTGTATTCTACACCACCCATCATTCACATATTAACAATAGGAATTTAAACCCATACTTTCATCAGCACATTCTTTTAGTCTAATATCTGAAATCAGGCGTGTGGGATTAAACACATCATTCAAACCATTTGACCAAACCTCATCACATAAACATACCATCTAAAGATACTTTGCTTTTACTTTTCAGCACAAACCCTTCACAACCAAACCCAATCCACCCGTGCTGCAGGTGCTCACTGATGACTTGAGGCATCGATAAACTCCAGAAAAAGCTCGTACCTCAAATTATCTGTAATATATAATTATATGTCTATAAAAATGTATTCTTTGAACATGAATACCTCGGCAGCACAGCACCCTAAAGTAGTTACAAATCAATAAGATGACTTGCCAGGTTACAGCTGTTATTTTTCCTGCATCTACACGTGAGAATTCCTAACATATCCAAGCTGACGACACAAACTGCTAGGACTATACAGGAATGCGTCCTCCTCTTCACATTGTGTGTGTGTGTTTTCATCAGTGTGTTACAGTTTGCTGTTCAGCTGAGGGTGTTTGTGGACGCTGGCTGTCGCTGGAAACCCGCCGTCAAACGCGGCGTTCAGCACTTCGTCCAGGTTTGCGGCGGTGACAAAGTCGAGGTCGGCTCGGACGTTGTCGGGGAGCTCCTCCAGGTCCTTCTCGTTGCGTTTAGGCAGGATGACGCGCTTCAATCCTGCCCTGTGGGCTGCCAGGACCTTGTCCTTGATCCCGCCCACCTGAGGAGAACAGAGCGATCCAATTGTTTAAACCTGAGCAGATTTGCATATTTTATTATGTGATGATATTTAAGAAAACTTACTGGCAACACCAGCCCTCTGAGCGTGATCTCTCCTGTCATGGCAACATCTGATCTGACCAATCGGCCACTAAACAGTGAGGCCAGGCAGGTTACTATGGTAACACCTGCAGAGGGACCATCTTTGGTGACAGCTCCAGCAGGGAAGTGGAGGTGGATGTCTGTCCCTTCTAGTGGGTCTGGACCCCCCGCCACTGTTGAAACCCACACAAATGTCAGCTTTGATCCTTTTTTCTCACTGTGCTTGCTGCAGGTTATTTATGTTCCTGTAAAGGCGTTTACAGTATATAAATATGTGTGAACTCACTGTTGGTGAGCTGGTAGGTTTTAGCGTTCGTTCTGAGCCAGCTGATAGCCAGATGGGCAGATTCTTTCATAACGTCTCCCAGCTGACCAGTCAGAGTGAGCTGACCTTCTCCTTCCATTCGGCTGGCCTCCACGAAAAGGATCTCCCCACCGAGGGGGGTCCAGGCCAGGCCCACAGCCACGCCAGGCAGGGTGAGCCTCTCGGACACCTTCCAACACACACACACAAAACATCTGTAAAGCTGTTGTTGGGGAAACAATCATAGGATCAAACAGAGAGCGCAATGAGAAATGAATGTGAAGCATGACCTCCTAGTGAAGGAGGGAGAGTAGAGGGAGGGGAAAGCAAAGCAGAGCAAAAGAGAAAACACCTGCTCCAAGACCAACTTTATTGTATTCCACAATATACTGTGTGATGACCTGGAGCAGCTGCATTTTTCTCACTGTATGTACAGCAGCTGTTGGGGAGCTGTGAGACTCTTTTATATTCATGAGAGGGTCGAGAAAGTTCACACAGCCACTGAATAAATTAAATATCTGGAGGTTATGCATAGGTTTGTAGATCGCCGTCCTCTGGTGGATGTTCTTACCTCCATTTCAAACAGCGGAAGGCCCAGGATGTCTTTCAGGGCGACGTGGTCGATCACTATGGGCATCTCTGGAGGTGCAGCTTTGTCTGAAATGCAGAGGATCACATGGGAGCAGTTTACCTCGCTAAGTTACCAGAAAAAATATTTCTCATGTACATCTACTTTAATGGAATCAGCTGACTGCAGAGTGTGAAGAATAATCACATCACTAAGCAAGCATTGCAAACGCACTGCATGCTGGAACCATCTATACTTATTGTGTAGAGAAACCTCGGAGAGAGACGGAAACAAATCACTGTTGTGTGTCCATGACATCAGTTACCTGGCAACACAAAGGGCTTTCTGTGAGCCAGCACAAAACAACACTCTGATATCTGTCTCTACCATCTCTATATTTAAATACCTGCACCTTTCATCCTCTGCAGTATAACATCTGGTCACTTCAGCTGCTACTGTACTCAGAAGATGTATCAGTGCTTTAACCCGCTATTCTCTGTCATGGCCAGATGGGGGTGTCTCCACTCAGGATCAGATGTAAATTTTCCCACCAATCCCAGCTGGCCACAGAGACAGCCCGGGCAGACAGACGAGCACAGGTTCCTACCTCCCTGCTGTGCCGGGCCATCGGGGGTCGAGCTCTCTGTTTTGGTGACTGCGTGACCTTCAGCGACCCTTACAGCCACAGCCCGGCAGATTGCCCCGAGCTTCCTCTCTAGAGAGCGCACTCCTGCCTCTCGGGTGTAACTTAAAAGACAATCACAAACAAACAGAAGATCAGTATGTGGAGATGAGGTTTCAACGGGAAAACGAACTTAGCAAAACCAGTTAATTTAAAGCATTATAACAGAACAAATCCACAATACAGTATATGCTCACATTCCTCAAGACCTGATCAAAATGTAATCTCATACGGTATGTTAACAGCTGTGTTAAATACTCTCTTAACCTCAAACCACCTCAACCTCTTGTTTTTTTGTTGGTATTGTTGTTTCAAAGAGATCTTGCCAGTAAAATGAGGACTATCCTTTGATAGATGAGCACCAAGCTGCGTGCTGTCGGCTGTTTCTATAGTAACCAGACTGGAGTGCAGCAAGTGTTGCTCTCCAGGTCTGCAGGCAGCATACTGCTTACCATCTGAAAGGACCGGAAGCCTGTGTATCAGCAGCAACATGTTGGCTGCTTTCTCTTTTAACGTGCCAGACAGTTACATGGGGCTGTGGTGGAGGCTGTTTTTACAGATATTACCACAGTATAAACAATATTGTGTAAACTTATAATGAAATTACATTCGTCTTCAATGTCAGAATGTGTTGCTTTACCTCCCTGTAATATTTTAATGCAATTTAATGAGGTCAAATTCAGCATTTTCTACTTTCTCTCCATGCTGAGATTTGGTGTCAAAAACGTACGGAGGGTTGGAGATTTATGCATGTATTACATTTATAGTAATTGGAATGACAAGCACTTCTGTTTTAGAAACCCCCTTTATTGTCAATAAACCTGGGAAAGCCACACATCCTTTGAAAGCTCTGGGTCTCTAGTTTGTGGTTGTAAAGTTTCATGAGGCTGTGATTTTCTAAGAGGTCACAACAGGTCATGTTTTATCATGAGGTCATGTTTCAAAAAATGCTCTCACTACAATTAAATGGCAACTTAAGAGGGTAAAAAAACAAACCAAAAATACAAAGAAAGATAAACATCACACAAGAAAAAAATGGGCTCATTAAATTCACAAGAGGGGATTTTTCAGTCACGTTCAGTTAAGTTATCCCAAAACTGTTAAGGGGGCCACAGCAAACAGAAGTGTTTTTTTTTATTATTATTTTGTCATAAAATGTGATTTGATCGGCATCTTAGTCCCAAAGCATAGACAAACATAAAGTACTTAACCAACTTCTACTGAGCTTCAGCTGGCAAACAGCCAACCTGATATGATCCTGTAGGATACATTGATAAACTTGGGCATTCATTTTCCTGTTTCCTGTTGTAGACTCATAGCCATTCTCATCAGATATCTTGAGGTAAAAGTTTGAGATCCTTGTGAAAATGGTCATGCCAGCTTCTGTTTTGCCAAAATTTTGCTTAACTTTAGGCCAGTATTTAGCCTCTTTCCCTACAAGATATCATGAAATCTAGTCTCATATGATATCAGTATCTTCCCTGTAGCCTTAAAGCTGGAGAGTCAGCCAAGGATGCTGGCGCTTGCTTTGAGACAATGACTAAAATCTGCACTGGAGTGAATTCCGTGGTGCTAAAAATCAGTAACATATTGTAGAGTTCAACACTGTTATGAAATCCACTCTGTGAAGACACAAAAATAGACAAACACAGTGTCTCAGGCAGACGCTTGAAGACAAAGGAGGCTGCACTCAGTCATCTGGTTGGAAGATGTTCTCTCGGATCTAAAGTCCGCCTGCCAGAGAAGCGCTGATCAAGGCTTTCAAAACAATTAGCCACTAAACCACTTGACAGCTTAATGATACACGCAGATGACCAGAGGTTACATTTAAAGTTAGCTTGAGCTGTGAGCTGGCTGAGTGCTCTGCTCCACAAGCCACCCTTCACAGGCTTAATATAGAAAATGCAACAATGTCCACATAAATCTGGTCATTTAATCTAATTCTAATCAATTCTCTCGGCTGAAGCTTCCAGGTGGGAATCCTGGGATCTACAGCGTCAGTCTTAAGCAGCATGAGTTATTTATGACATGGTGACAAAGGTCCACCAAGTCCCTGATTTAAAAACTATTTAATTTCCAAACAGTATCTTTAATAGATTAGAAAGATGGATAGAGAGATAGAAATATATAGAAATATATTAAATTGTTTGTTTCAATAGGCCACAAAAGCCTTGCATATACAAGAGGCCTTCGCTCATTTAGATATGTAAATTGCCAATTATTATTAGTATTATTACTGTTGTTGATCCAGATCATCATTCTTTTTAAGGAGGATTATTTGGATTTGAGGAAGACCGTCTGTTGCCAAACCATTAATAAGAAGAACAGCAGAAGAATTAGGAACAAGATAGCAGCACCGCTATAATGAAGCTTGAAGTTATTTTCTTTTTTATGTAAGTGTGTTTTTAGTGTGTGTTTGTGCGTACCTGCTGATTATAACCTGCGTGGTGTCCTGTGGTATATGCAGCTGTTGAGGTGTCAGTCCATGTTGTTCCAGCTGGTTCGGGATCAGGTGACGGTGAGCTATCTCCACCTTCTCCTCCTGAGTGTAGCCTGAAACACACAGACTGCATTCAGACTGCAGGCAAATGTGACAGATCCCATTTTTTGCTCATATGTGACTCAGATCCATTTTTTTATGACAGTGTGAACAGCACAAATACACATTTTTCAAATTGGAAGCAGGCCACTTCCATATGTGTTGCTAAATCGGATACATAACTGATGTTATCCATTGTGACCTCAGTCTCAACAGTCATGTCTCATTCATGCAACTTTTACGTCACTCGAGCTCCCCGACCGCAACAGAAAGCACAGGGGAGACTTGTTTTCCTCCAGGGCTGAAGTCGAGGTTACTCTCTTCTGGGTAAACCTCCTTCTCTTTTGACAACAGAAAGCAATACATGGGAGCTAAACCTCACTCAACACACACACACACACACATAAACTTGCCCTGCCTCTTAAAGGAGCCACGCCACTCCTACAACACGTTGTTAAAATGTTGTGCTTCTGTGCATGCGGGTCAGTTTGGGGCCATGAGAAGTTCAGACTGCAGTCTGATAAAGGTCACATTTAAAAAATAATGTGACAAAAAAAATGGATCTGAGCAGAATCTCCGAACTGAGCATTGATCGCTCATTGACTCACAGTCGTAAATCACACATTGAAAGAGTGCTCCACTGATTTAGATTGCACTCATCCAACCATGTTGGACTATATTGCCCGGATATAATGCAACTTGACCACCAACGTTTGGTCATAGATTTGGATGGATTATGCTAGTAAAGTAGCCTGGAGCTGATAGCTTCAAGCAGAGATAAGGAGCAGATTTAAGAGCATGTTGGCGTTGCTGCCACCAGCTCTGTTACAGGCTCAGTAAGGTCCAGCTGCTGCATTTGGCAGCATCTGCCTGTTTTTCTTGTAATTTCTCTGCGCTTTCCTTGCTTTTCTTCAACATTTTGATTTTCTGTCTTTGCCGTGACCGACTGATTGATTGATTGATTGACAGCCGATGGGCCCGAGGAAGACGAGGTCTCTGCTCTCGACCCTCCCTCTACCTGTTTTATTGGCCATTGGGCAATCAGTCAAGTAAAAAATAAACCAATGATTATTTTATTATCTATTAAATTTGTTTAAGTTGATCGGGCCAAAAGACCTGCTGGCCCACTGGGCGCTTGCCCGACCAGCCCTGCTTTAGAGGTGTGGTAGGCATACACAGCTTCCCCTGGAGCCACTAAAGGCTTTATACAACTTCTTTCCCAAATGCATTGATACTGATGCCCATGTGTGCGCCCATGGGTGTGTTGATCTTAAAATAGGTGTGGTCAGGCACATTGGAGGCACATTGCGACCTTGAGGCAGCTGAACACAATTGCACCATTGACCTACAAAAACCCTGTCGAAAGCTGTTGATGACACAGACGACTGGAGGCAGAGGGTCAACTTGCTTCTCCAATTTTCTGAATACGTCATTTAATTAGTACTGTGACAGGCCTATATATATATATCATCTTTATATCCAACATTAAAACATCTGATCATTGGTAACCTATAAATGACTTTATCAGTATCAGGAATGGCGGCAGTGACTGTGGTGGCCATGTGTGTGTGCACGCGGTTGTTTGTTGTTATATATACATCGCAGAAAGAAATTGGCCTCAACATTGTATGAAAGCTGTGGAGATGATTCTCTGAACCTAAACCCACCTGGTACCTGCAGCACCTCCATCCTGTCCAGCAGGGCCGGGGGAATGGTTGCTGTAGTGTTTGCCGTGGCGATAAAGAGCACTTGGGAGAGGTCAAAGGCCACGTTGAGGTAATGGTCTGTAAAGCTGTGGTTCTGCTCTGGGTCCAGGACCTAGGGGAATAAATCAAATGTATCGGATGGAAAGAACAAACAGAGGAGCACAAACACAAACAGTTAAAGGAAAATAAATGTTTAAAGAGACTTCAGGTTAAGTTGGGAGCACATAGAGCAGTGAAGCCATCTGACTCTGCTCACGTGGGCTGACAGAGAAACAGAGCTGACCTCCAGCAGTGCAGCTGCAGGGTCTCCTTGTAGGCTCTTCCCCAGTTTGTCAACCTCGTCCAAAAGGAACACCGGATTATTGACGGCCACTGTCTTCAAACCGTTGATGATGCGACCCGGCATGCTCCCGACATATGTGCGTCTGGTGAAAAGAGCGATTGACTGATTGAACTACTGACCAACTGTGTAAATAAAGGCAACAGAAAAGTGCAGATATACATTTGTCAAAGTGAACATCATCTCTATATTTAAGTCATGGCGCGTTCGTAATGCATGGCCTCACTATTAACGACTTAATTATTAACGCACAGTTCTCCGTGATAAACGTGAGCTTATTTCACGCATTTGCAAGCTGAAAGCATGAAATGTGCTGCTTGTGGGATTTAGTATAAAAGAAGCAACTTTAAACCTTTCAGGCGTTTTTTCCTTTCAGACCTTTCAGTCATTCTTTTAGTTGCAGAAATTGAAAAATGGACGACTAAAGATCCTTAAATCTTTATTCCTTAAACCCCTGCTGTTGGTATGCCACACACATGTTTCTCATCTGGCTGACACATGTTGTCTCCACTCTTTCCTGTCCTCCTTTAAAATACCAGGATCAGCCCTGAAACCTGTGATGAAGTATTCATCCCTGCTCAGCTCTGCACGCAGAGGTACAGCCTCCACTATTCATTCAACTAAACCCTCTATAGTAGTGCAGTGGTTCTCAGCCGGATCAGTCCACAGACCAGTCCTTTTGGTTTTAACTAAGATTGCAGCAACATGTTCGCTGATTCCTCTTTAAATGTGGGTGTTAGATCCGGCTGTGGTGTAGGTTGTATTTACAAGTAATATCACAGTCATATTATAAACAATATTGTATAAACGTAAACATCATTTGTATTTCTCCAGTGCCAGGAGCTGTTGTTTTTCCTCCCTGTAGATTAAATCTATTTGGATTTAGAAACCCCCCCTATGGCCAATAAACCCAGGAAAGCCCTGAATCCTCGGACAGCTCTCGGTCTGTAGTTTGTGGTTGTAAAGTTTTATGATTTTAAGTCAATCTAGAGGTCACAGCAAGTCTCTAATGGGGACAACACCTCTCTTCAGGGTTATGACATAATTGGTTTCCTGTCTTGACTGACATACAAGTCAAAGGAAATGTGCTTTTACTTCTCGCAGGCCAAATTTCCACATCACTTTAAAGAGCACGTCTAAGTGTCACAGTGCTCCAATAGACATCTGCAGAGCCAATGAAAGCTCCACCACCTGCACTTCATATGCATGCTGCATGTTTCAGTTATCTCTACTCTGAGCTCGATTGCACATTGCTTGAGAACAAAGGCTGATCTGCAGTAAATCAAGTTTTTAAAATGTCAATCTCCTCTGAGTCCATCAACTGGCCTCTCTGAGACATCGTAGGACACATGTTTATGTGCTAGATGGTGCTCAAAATAGCTCTGCAGCTACAGACTGTGAGACTTGCTATATTATGAGCATACCTGTGTCCTCGGATGTCTGACTGGTCACAGACGCCTCCCAAAGCAATGCGATGAAACTCTCTGCCCAGAGTCCTGGCTATGGAGCGTCCCACACTGGTCTTACCGACTCCTGGGGGCCCCACAAAGCAGAGGATGGGTCCCTAAGGTCAAAGCAGTGCATGAAATTCACAATTAAGTGTGTGAAACGTTAAAGAAATCCTAAGCTATTTCTCTTTATATGTTCAATGGCCTGAACGATGTAAAAGACGCACCTTCAGAGAAGTCTTCAGCTGTCTAACAGCCAGGTACTCCAGGACGCGCCTCTTTAGCTTATCCATGGCATAGTGATCATTGTCCAGTAGAGTGCGAGCGGCTCGGATGTCCAGGCAGTCTGAAGTGTGTGTGTGTGTGTTGGGTCGAGTGGGTGTGGATGACATGGAGCCATAAAAGAAAGAGAAAACATTAAGTTTAGTGAAGACACTGAGGTGGGAGCTGCAGAGACAGAAGGATGAGTGTCTGTCATTTGAGAAAGTGAAGAAAAAGAGCACAGAGATTGTAAAAGTTCCTTAATTTCAACAAATTGTTGAAATAAAAAGGTGAGATTCAGATTAACTTGCAGGACGTACTTTGGCTACAGCCTCTGACCCTGCAATTAAATTAACTCCTCCTTAAATGTTTAAGTCTTCATTGATCTGCGTTTATTTGACAATGACACAGTCTCACAGTCGGACTTATGTAAATTCACAAAGGGACTGCACAGCTTTCGTGGCTGCTAAACCTGCACAAATAAAACAAAAAGAAAACCATGTAAAGCACCAGCAAAGGGAGAATTGCACCTCAAACTGTGCTGCTCAGCCGAGAGCATCTTATTTCTCCTGCAGATACAACACAGTTTTATGGTCATCACATGTTAAGTATTCCTTAGCAGTAAAACACAAGGCAGGGGTCAGGGGACAGCTCCATTTCACGTAAAATAACCCTGGCTTCCAACAAGATATAATGCATCTTTTTACATTTGTAACTGTTGTTGTATTTTAGAGACCCTAGACAATATCTGAGGCATCTGGCAATGGCTTATAGGGGAGTAATTCATTTTCTTCTATTAGAATTAAGGTGGAAATGTCTGGACAAAGCACAGGTTGGTTGCAGTGGTTGGTATCCAACTCTAACTAATCTATTAATTTGAAAAGTTCACAATAAAGGTGTGTATTTAAGCTGATGATATGAAAAGATATTTTCACTTTGCATAACTGATACTGGATTGTTGCTCATTAAATCAATCCAGAACAATGTATCTATACACCCCTAGTGGCTTGTGGACCAAAGGGGTGAACCAAGAAGTGAGTTTAGAGTCTAAAGCCAGAGTTTTCTTTGTCACAAAGGTGGTTTCCCGTTAAAGATGACCACGGTAACTTACGCTGAGCATCTATACTGGTTGTGACCAGTTTTTGTTCCGGTTTTGGCTTGAAATCGGCCAAAATTATCTTTCGCTCATCAACTCCTTTGGAAATGAGGTCAGTCTGTAGTCAGACTATTATCGATACAGATTCCCTGCTTAGGGAAAACATAATTTTAAAAAAAAGAGTAATATTCGATTTGTAAAGTTTTTGCTCTCATGCAACTACTGAATATGTTTGTAGTGAACGCTGGCTGAATGCAGTTTAATGCCTTTAAACTATAATGTTACACCTTCCGTTTCACACTGCTGGTAAGTTGCACTTGATTTCCACTTATCCATCATTATGGGACAGTGTCATTAACATTAAAATGTGCTGAATCAAGTTTAAAGTTTGGGATTTGTAGAATGAATAATTAATTGATTTATAAATTGACACAGTTAGTAATTTCTATATTCCTTCCAGCAACACTGTTACTTTTGCTGTAATACTCGTTCATATTCTTCACAGCAGCAGGCGGACGGCTCTCTGTGCGTGCAGTAACCGAGACATTGATTATCTGTGTCAGCTTTGTCAAAACAGCTAATACGCAGAACCAGACTCAGTTATGTTTGTTTCGTGGTAGGTCGCCTTCAAAGTTCAGCTTTATTTACCTTTGGTGCTTTTGCTCCAAGGCAACTCAACCATCAGATCCAAGTAGTTCCTGGTTAGGGCATACTCTGGCATGGACTGAGGCATCTTCTTCAGTCTGAGCACAGACGAATGAGATTAATGTAACCAGAATCAGACAGTGGACAGGGACTCATCAGTGACAGATTAGAACAAGGGCCATGTATTCAGGCCAAACCACAACAACAATGATTGGGAGGGAAAAAAAGAACCAAATGTGGTTCCGAAATCTTAAAAATGTTCTTGCAAAACAAAAATAATGCTTTGTTCTTATAAAAGCCTGCTTTGATTAATATTAATAACATAATTTTTGCATGTTGAACTGTAGCTTTTCACATATATTAGAATAGAGTGAACACAAATATCAGAGCTAAGAGGAGAGGATACCTCTTTAGCTCTTTGAGGCAAACTTTAAGAGCAGCTTCAGGCATCTTGGCTCCGTGGACCTTCCTTTCCAAAGATGCAGTGTCATCGCCATCCTCATCTTCTTCTTCTTCTTCGAGGTTAAACTGCCGGCCTGGGAACACTCCACCTTTACGCACAGATAACACCTGAACAGATGAGATGTAGAGAAGTGAACTGGCATGTAATGCAGACGTTGAATGGGGAAGTTTGTTTTAAAAAAGAAGTTTTTAAAAATTGTAATGTCTGCTACCCTCTTCTCATTGTCTGGACTTTTTTTCCTGGTTTTCTGCAGCAGTTTTAGTCCCTCTATCTGTCTGGTCAACATGGGCAGAGCCTTCTTAAATCGCTCCTCCAAAGACACTGCATCCAGAACCTTCACAGCACACATGGAGGTACAGAAACTTGATTTTAGAAAAAAAATATTTACATTAAGCCCACTCTACTGTGCATGACATTTACTCTCATTGACACCATCTGGTGGTAGTGGTAGATGCTAAGACACGCTGTGTTCAAAATTATAAGCTTAGCCATTCAAACTTGGTTCACTCATTCTGGCTCCACAACAGCACAGACAGGAGCATGTTTACCCCACACCAGCTTTTCTTTTGGACAGCTTTTAGGAACTGGTTAAGTGAGGATTTCACAGTGTGATTCTCTCCCATTCCTGATTGATACATAACTCATATGCTCAACAGTGTGGGGTCTCATTTGTTATATTTTTCATTTCATAATGCACCACAAATGTTCAAGTGGAGACAGGTGTGGACCGCAGGCACGTCAGTCTGGTAGCTGCACTGTTTTCTCCGAAGCCGTGCTGTGCAACACATGCAGGCATTTCTCTGGGTTTTCTGAATATTTTAATGATATTGTTGACGGTAGTTGGTGAAATTGCCAAATTCCAACCACTGTGCCTTGCTTGTTGTTAAACTATTGGTTTATTTGCCCATGCAGGTTTTTAACAAAATGGTGAATATTGCTCAATCCTTGCTTGTGAACAACTGAGCCTTTCAGGTAAGGATTCCCCCTTCAAACCTATTCATGATGCTGTCGTGTTACCAGTTAACCTGTTTACCTGTCAAACGTTCCAAACAGTTGTTTAGTGACATTCCGCATCCTTCCCGGACATTTCTTGCCCCTGTCCCAACTTTTTTGAAATGCTTTGCTTGCCTACAATTCTGAATAAGCATGTTTACATAAAAATGTAGAGTTGATATGGTTCAATATTACATATATTAACTTTTCAACCAAATATATGTAAAAAGGATAAACTTACTCTGGCAATCTGTTTTTATTATGTTTTGCACAGGGTCCCAACTAAATTGGGGTTCAGTCTGAAATGTGGGAGGCCCAGAGCCATCAGTTTACTTCACCTGGAGTTTCTCCTTGTTAGAGGTGCGGATCATGGAGGCTACCACATCAGGAAGAGTTTCCCTGGGCAGACTGTCCAACAGACGCCTGAACTTAGCAACCACTGGAAGTGAGGTGTCCAACATACCTAACAACTACACACACACACACACACACAGAAATGGAAACACAGGGGCATTAGATTTACTGACACAAGTAAGTGTGTTTTCAAGGCTAAGGTCCTCCTATGTAATGCACTTTGAAATGCCTTGTTGGTGAAAGGTGCAACACAAATACATTTGTCTTGCTGAGCCTAGAACACATAAGATGAATGCTTCCTGTTCCTTGTTATTACTGCTGACAGTTCAGGGTTCATATGCAGACCTTTCCAGGAATTATGGTGTAACTCCAGCATAAATTATCAATGTAGAGATATATGATGCTGCTTTTAAGGCTTCCAAAAGAGCTACACACCTGCAAGCCACATTTCTTTTAACAGCAAGATAAGATAAGGAAGATCTGTGTTCCTCCTAAAAAAAAAGGAAATGCGTATGCCCAGTGCTGAGAAATGTGGAAATGAACCAGCAAAGGAAGTGAAGAACTACCACGCCTTAGTTAACACAAACTGCTGGATTTTGTTAGATCCTTAGGATTGTGTTGTTGTGGTGAACAGTATCATTGAATGTAAAAATGACATTTTTCAATGAAGTCCACAACTTCACCAGAATTTGCAATCGACAGTTGATCCAAATGTGGAGGCTTCCCTCAACAAATTGGTGACCAATCCACCAACTCAAACAATGTGTGATTCATTGTGTATTGAATTGGTTTACATGCTTGCTAGCGCTGACCATTTATCACCATATATCTCTCATCTAGAAAGTTGATCCTGACCTCAGACTGTATAAAAGAAGTGGACGCAACCCCAATGGTTTGTTGACTGCTGTTTTGAAGCCTCAAGTTTGGCATTTAGGCTGCCATCTTGGTTTTTTATAGCCGGAAGAGACCATATTTCAAGAAGAGGGAGGTAGCTCATTAGCCAGCTCTACTGGTAGCTAACTAACTTGGTTAACAAGGTGCAAATGAAAATCTTAGAGTGTCTTGAGGTAAAAGTGAATGCTGAATAAGACAATTTCGGTGAACAAACTTTCCTGACCTGAAAACCCACTGTGAAAGTTCTAATCCCATGGCTAAACGTAGAGGTCACCAGGCACCTCCTCCATACGGATGTTAACATGACCTGAAGTGTTGATTGACCATTTTCTTTCAACAATATGCCCATAAACGCAATTTTGATAGTCAATAAAAAAAGAAACTGAATAAATATAAGAATCTGCATTTTGCAATAGTCCGCTGTCTGCATGAATCCAGAGAGCAGCACACTTTGTTCCAGATTGTTATCCTTTCACATTTACCCGGCAGCGGTGACGCAAGACACTGGAACTTCTTTGGTCTTGAGGAGCTGCAGTGTTTATTCTTGAGCAGACTGTAAACACTGTACATTTACTGCCACACACAGAACGTTTGGCTGCTCCCTTACCGCTTGATGCTTTTAAATTTGGCAGTGAATGGTCGATCACAAGTTAGCTTCACCCTACATGCATTGCTTTATCTTCTACTTTACCCTAAATAGGACCATAATAACAAGATTATCATCCTGCTGTATTAATGCAGACTTCAAAATAGTGATTGATACCACAAACTCATTAGAAACATGTTTATTGCGATAAATCAATATAGCAGTAGGCCCATTTTCTCTTGACTTCTATACAATTGGACTTCTTTTTGTAGCCAGTGGGTCCCCCCCTGCTGGCCATTAGAAATAATGGAGATTTAGGGCACTTTCGCATTGGCTTTGGCGGATGAGAAGGCACCTCATTGCTCAGCTCAGCAGATAGTAGAAACTTACTGAACCCTTCACGCTTATTACTTAGCATCCTCTCAAAATGTCAATGACAGAACAAACAAGCCTTTAAAGTTTTTGTGGTCAGGAAACAACAGAGACAACGGCACCATAAGTCCCAATGATCTGCAGATGTGTGAGAGTAACAGCTTGACATACAGCAGGGGTTAAGCAACACTGCCAGCCGCAAAGTCGTCACACACATTTTCACCAGCTGGAAACGTCAAAATCAGCAATGCCATTTCATAACTATGGTTCCGGGAAAGTTGTGATGCAGTGTAAATCATAAATAAACCACAATGCATCAAATTCAAAACTGAAAGTGTTTATTTACAAAAAGAAAACAGCGTTTCAGTTTGAACCCAACTCCTTTTGGAATCAGCTATATCATGCATTCAGTAACGTCAAGGTTAAAAACTTAGATGAAAGATAAAAGACTATGGACACTGCGTATACGTGTAAAGGAAAAATGTATATGTTGAAAATGCAAACAGTCCTCTTGAGTTCTAGCATGCAGCTGCAGAAGCAAGATATACAGCCGACCCAAGCTTATTGAATTATTGTAATAAATGTCATACTGCTGTAACTTATCTCTAGGACAAACCTTTCCATTTCCTTTTAGATTTAGGACCATTACTGCAAACTGAGGAGGAATCAAATTTTCTAGAAAAGAAAACATGGAAGCAGCTTTACTTACTGTTTGCTGTGGAACCTCCAGTATAACTAGAATTAGTTACAGAATTGATTTAAACTATGTTTTCTTTCCCACCTCCTATACGCTCTTGATTAAGCCAAATGCTTTAAGTTCATTAAGAACTCTGAAATATGTCTACTTTCTGGTTTATACCTCTCTCACTGTCTCTTGTCCTCAGTCACACATACACAAGGTTACCTGTAGCGCAGCCTGGTAGAACTTTTGGGACAGCTCCCCCAGCTCTCCATCTTCTGCTGTGACACCCTCTGTCGCAGGGGTCGTGTACTGCTCCAGTTTATCCAATTGCTCCACCTGTCATGTTTCCAATAGAGAGGCACATAGTGCAGTCACCACACATTAGGCCGGTATTTTATGTATTTAAAAAATTTGTTAATTACGCAACCAAGCAGGAATGCACCTTTGACAATGTTTCACTGGAAATAAAAATATTAGGTATAAAAGGATGGTTTAGCAGGTGGCAGTTTTTCTTTATGGCAATCTGGTGGTCATGGCAACAACTGTGTATATCCACAAACTAAACACTACCTTAAAGTTCATTGTAGCTGTTTAACTTAATTTTTAACAGCAAGACATTAATGATGGAATTATAGATCTTAAATAAACTGTTGTCCCTCATTAAATCATGCTTACCTCTGCCAGGACAAAGGGTCGCTCCTTAAGCAGACTTGACACACTAAAGCGGCACAATCCGGTGATGAGAAGGGTGTAGTGGGGCTTTGGCCAGTTGCTGCCCACCACCTGCACTGCTATCCCCGCTGTACCAATTCTACAGACAGACAGAAAAGGAAAGTGAGACAGAGGGATAGACGATGACTGACAACTCACAGGAGAATGTCCAGGGCTAATTTGTCCTGAGCTGAGGATTTTCCCAGGAATCTAGAGGAAATTTCCCAACCCTTTGCAGTCCTACTTGCATCCATGCAACAGTCCGATACACCAATCAGCAGCTTTTGGTGATGTTGCCTTAATCATCAACCCCATTCCACTCATACACAAAACATGTTTGTGATTAGTGGCTTTCAGTGGTGAGGGTATAAATTCCTGGCTTTTATATAAAGTTAAGTGGCAGCCACGACTGAGTAAGAGACACGATGTGTGGATGGTGGCTGATTCGTGAAGCCTTCTAAAGGCGCTCTGGCTCTAAATCTACAACACATGTACTGTCTTAGGGGAGAAGCTGAATGGATAACTTGAATTTAATCCCCTTAACATCTGTGGTCTACCACACCAACACAGAGAAGAGGGGTATCAGATTGCCTTCTTTCTTTTTATTCATAAACGAACCCTCTGCATCCTGAAGCCTTTAATCCTTTTCAGCTGAATGTTCATTCAAATTCATAGAAACTCCAACCACATCGTTCCACTGTTGTTATCCTACGTGTGCTGAGTGTGGTTATGAACATGTTTGTAGATTAAGCAGAATACAATAATTTGCTAATCCTTTTTAAGTGCATCCTCACACCCACATATTGAAATGCAACAGACTCCAGCTTTGCAGCATTTGCACGTCCAACATGTTTTAAAAAGATGAAACAAAGTAAACAGGTTAACTTGTGTCAAGTGACAGTATCATGTTTGGGAATGGAAGGGGAAGTCTTGAAAGGCTCATATGTTTACAGGCAAAGATGGGCCGTGGTTCAACACTTTGTAAAAACTGTGTGGGCAAATAATCCAGCACAATACCTAATGGTTACATCATTAAAAGATTTAGGGAAGCTAGAGAAATATCTGCATATAAAGGTCAAGGCCAAAAACACAACAATTGTTTGCTGCATTAAAAACTGGCATGATAGTATAAAGGGTATTTCTACATGGAACACATAGCAAACCTTTGTGGTTAAACAACGTTCATTGCTGTATTTACAATTGCAAGTTTGCTGTGCATTTGACCAATTTTCCCCTTCAGTAATTGTAGCTGAAAGAGGTGCAAACCATCCAGACAGGCCAACAATTACTACATAATAACTAGACTGGCCTGGTGAAAGGTTAAAGTCCACATCACTGTGCCTCACTGCAGGGCAACTGCTCAACGGTAGACTTTTCTAGAACAACTCACATACTGCAACTTCTGGTTAAAAAAATGGGAACCGTTCATAACACACACAATGTGTTTAGCATTAAGAGACATAAAAGTGATTAAAAAAAAATGTATTTGGGAAAAATGATAAACTTTGCCATGACAGTGAAACTTGCCACTATCATGCCACTAAAACCTGTTAAACCTCCATGTAATTTTAATTAAAGCACACACACACACACACACACACACTAAAATGTACTAAAAAATATTTGTGGCCTTGTCTCTATTTTCTTAAATTGATTGTCTTTAATAACCTTTAGAAGCCTGAAAATGTATTTTCACAAGAAAATGGCACAGCTTTGAAAAAGCCTGAAGTCATTCTTTCACGTAAGTGTAATCTGCAATCCGGCAATCACCTGGCGACCCCTAGGTTTTGCCTACTTAGAAGGGTCCCGACCCCCAGCTTAGACATCCTGTACAGTCAGCTGGTCTGACCTCCAAAACAACGTCAACAACACCTTTTTAACTCAGGAAATAACTAATTGTTTACTATCTAACAAGATATATGACTAAATGTAAATTACTTATGTAAGGTGGGGAGATCGTCGGTGTCGTGCTCTGGATCTTTGGTGTTGGGAATCACTCCAATGATTGTGCTTTTCAGAGAAGTGCCCCTCAACAGCCGCTGGCTGACCAGCTGCATGTTCCGCGGAGAGTCCACGCTGAACCTGACTGTGGAGCCCGGGAGGAGCACCCCTTCATGGGCCAGGAGCAGCGGGAGATGGCTCGGTATCGCGATTCCACCCCCGGAGGCCATGGTGCGATGTTTTGGGAAACCAGGACACTCTGTACCCCAACCAACAAATATGCACCTTTTTTTTTACTGTCACACGGACCGGACAAATGTAAATACGTGACTTCCGAGTCGTATTTTCAAAATAAAATTGTCATTGACGACCCGAACACGTAATTAACCACACGTTTGAAAACCAATAAGCACGTGTTTTTAGATAACGATTTTGGAATTTAATATCAACAATTTTTGTTTTCACAGTCATTTTCGCACCATTATTTGTCCTGATATTTTATATTCCGTGTCTTTCCAGGCTCTTACTTTCTCGACTTCCTGTGTTTTCTGGTTGGCTACAGTAAGTACAGAGGGACAAACTATACGTGATTGCTTAACATTACAGCTGCAGAAGACGTTGCAGTGAGTTTGCTGCCTATTTGTTGCTTTATTTTCTTAACAACAAACCTTTACATGAATATTGTCGTTTTCTGCCTATAGGCCTATTATAGTTTCCCATATTTCATAGGGATTTTTATGGTTATTGTATTTTGTTTTGTTTTTAACCTTATGTTATGTGCCCTCCCCCCTTTCCATTTGCTCATGAGTCTGTCACTCATTTGATCCTTGTTTTTCCTCAGGTGCAGGCAGTGAGGCTGATTGAGGGAAGGTTAGAAAAGGGGGTGGTGACCACTTCCCTCGCTCTCTCTTTCACCTGCAAGAAGAAAAAGAAAAAGATTAAGAAGAAGAAAAAGAAGAAGAAGCAGCAGCAGCGCGGTCTGTAGCTGGTGCTCAGGCCATTTGTTTGGTTTGGTGTTTCCTTAATTTTTCTGGTGGGACTGGTGTATTTCTATTTCTTGTTTTAGTTATGGTTCCGTGGTAGAAGTGGTTCTTTTGGATCAGGCGGCCCATTGAGGGTTGGTCCAAAGGTTCCCCTTTCTTTTGTTAATTTTGTCCAGCCCACCAGACCTTTTTTTTCTCAGTAGTTGTGTTTTTGGGTTGTTTGAACATTTTGTTAATAAATCATTGTTTCTGAGTGCACCTGACTTTGTGGCATTTATGTTACCTGCCCTTTACTGGGAGCCTTTTGGTGGGGGTCGCAACACCTTAGTACATTAATTTGACAATTGTACAGAGCCAGTTTATAAAATATGATGCACAGCTAGATTCAACTACAAATAACTGTTTTGCCCAAATGTATATGAAATAGTTAAATAAGCGTTACCTACACCGTGTACGGCATAATTAAAATGCATTTTACATGTTTTAACCTGATAATTGCAGCCATGATTCGCAGGTCTTTAAATACAGATTTATGTTCAAACTTTTTTCTACCAATGTTGACGTTAAATTTTCATTATGATCATCTGTTTACACATTTTTTATGTATATGTGAGTTCTAGGCTTCCATATAATAAGACTGCTTGTCTAGTAACCAAAATCAACTTAACATCTCAGTCAGGGGACTTCGGGAGATATAAGGATAAGTTTGGTCAAATCAGTCTAAAAGCACCAAATTTGGCGAAGATGTAGCTTGGGCCAGCGACCCCTGGGGTCGCACATGGACATGTGCAGCTTGTGTGGGAGGCAGGTTCTTGAGGAACGTGGAGGTCTGGCTTCATTTACACAGCTGAAGCCACAGCTCTTTCTGTACATGATGATGACCATACGCTCGAGTCTAGCAGGGAAGACATAGTGCCGAAGATTAAAAGAAAGAACAATGCTGTATTCATTGTGCAATTTACACACTGCTTATGCCAGTGACTGCTTCATCTCCATGACTTGTTTATGAAATAAGATAATCCACATCTTATCATGAAGATGGAGGCACATAGCTTGCAGGCAACCCAGCATTTTCAAACAAGGGCTTTTATGCAGTGGCAGCAAGGCAGACAATCGTGAATTTGTGAATTCACCAAAAACCTGTGTAGTAGAAGCTACCCATGGATGCCCCTGTAGTTGTGCTCAAAGGGGCAGTAATGGTCCAAATTGTCCAGCCAACAACTGCAAAGTCATTTTGGCACTACGTAAACATCAATATTGCTGGATTTGTGAGATAGCACATGAGCTGTAAATCTGCGGTTGGATCGGTCATGTTCAAATGTATCCAGAGAACCTCAAAGTGCAAACTCATCAATGTGGAGGAGCTGAGTCAAGCAAGAAAGAAAAAGGCAGAACTCCTATTCCAAAGCTTAGCTGAAACAGTGACTTCCTGAAGAATGAAGAGAACAAAAAAACAATTTGGACTTATCAGCGATGACCAAATGTGTGAAAACTCCTCCTTTCTACCAAGAAGGATCGTGTACTCTCCAACAGACCTGAATGTGACATATCTGCACTTCAGCCTTGTAACCATTCTGAAGCAGACACGATGATGATTCTCCACCTGGCACGTACTGTTTCAATTGCCATAAACAGGCATTTGTACAGTTGTCAGCAATGTTTTTCTTGCAATCTGCTTCTGTGGCACATGAGACATCTCAGAGCTCTGGATCGGCTCCGCATGTGGAAAGAACAACCGGGACATTCCTGTTCACCAGATCCGCAATGCAATTCTTATGGTCAAAAAACATAAAACAGACATTAAGACCATAGCTCATCTGCCCCAAAAACAATAGCTAAAGTGTTTTTTGTGTGGCAGCCATATTGGATTTCTTCGCCATGGTGACCCCCGGCTCGGGCATCATCTGTAAATCATTAGAACATGCCCTGAGCTACATCTGTACCAGATTTGGTGCTTGTAGACTGATTTGCACAAAAACATCCCTCAGGCCCTCAACTCATAAGCACATTATTTTCCTGGTTAAAGGTATCGATACAGTACAGTATAAAGTATTGTTACTCTGACAGTTAATTCAACATTAAAGAAAATATTGTTCAGTTGCATTATACTTTTAACTTGTATTATTTTTTTTCCAACCTTTACAGTTATATGTTCAGAAAGTCGAATCTACTGTACAGGTTTTGAAACACCTGCATTTTATTTAGCTAAACAAATACATTTAAATAATAATGACAGCATATTTAGAGACTCATGTTAATAATGACTGGACACCAGACACAGGGATAGTTGATAAAAATAGCAATTGAATTTTTAATTCTTTCATTAAACTATTGTCACATAGCATTATACATTCCAAAAAATAAATAAATTTAATATCTTGTGTATAAAAAAATCTGTTTCTAAAGACCACAGACAACAACCATCCTTGGGTTTGCAGTTATCATCTCTCTGTTGTTGCCAGTCAGCTTTGGGAACTATCACTTTATGTTCACAATAAGGGATCTTTGAATACACCTTAAAATGCTCTTACGGTTACAAAAAGAAAACCATACAGTTATATGTGATTGATAAAAGTATAATGAAAAATACATTTGCTGCATTTTTAGCAATACACTGTCATTTTTATAGCATTAAAGCTGTCCTTGTGAAAGTTTCTTTCAGACTCAGGCCCATTGCTGTTTATACAGTATACCATCATCATCCCACCTTCAGAGTGACACAAACAGGCTTGCAAGATTTGATTTACAATATGAAGTAAGGAGTGAACTGAATCTATAACGTTCTTATGTATAGAAAGCTTTCACAAATAGACACTTTGTGTAGTCTTTAACTTTATAATGTACAAATGCCTGATGTTTATAAGTGAAACACCACATTAATGGATTACAAAAGTGTCGTTTTATATAAAGCAAATTATTTTTCTAGTTTCTTTTTATATTTTATTTCCAGGTGTCAAGCTTCCTTGAAAGACAGCCTTTTTTGAATAGGAGGACTGGACAAGTTTAAGCTGAAAACAATAACTAGAATATTTTTTTAAGGCTTTCTTTTCATCTGTGGAAATGCATGAATTTTTTATTTTATTTCTAAGGGAAGATCGACCAGCTTCCTCCAAAAGTACTGAAGGGACATGGAAATGTTACATAAACTGACTAAACCAGCAAGTCAGGATTTGTAGGCTGTGAACCAGATGCATTGAGATAAATGTCACCACCACCACTTAAGAGCATGGAATTGTTTGAAAATAATCTTGGGCCCCTGTCTATACCTCAGAAGGACTACAGTGTTCTTTATATGCCTTAAGCATTACACATGCCTTAATTTTTTAAGTATTTTCATACATTCTATTGGACTTTATACATTGAGCCTCATAACCATAGTGCCTATTGGGGATAGTTTGGATTGATTGATGTGGGGTTATATGAGGCACCTATCCATAGTCAGTGAATAAGTCAGGCAGGAGTACAGGCAAAGAAGCTTAGCAATGTACCGCTGTGGATGGAGTAAAACGCATTTTCACCACCTAAAAATATCAAAATCGGTTTAAGAGTATACTATATTTCAAATATTTTCATAGCCTTTGCTAATCTATGCTATCTTCTGCTGCTTAAATCATATAATATTACCTCCAACAAGGAAGTTGTGTTTTCATCGGCATGTGTCTGTCTGTCTGTTTGTTTCTCTGTTTGTTTGTTTGTCTGTGTACAAAATAACTCAAAAATTACTGCATGGATTTGGATGAAATTTTTGGACAACATGTGTATTGGGACACGGAACAGGTGATAATATTTTGGTGTTGATCGGTGATCCAAAACACCACCTGGAATTTATATTGCAAATTTATATTATTGTGTCAGTGACCATATTGCCTTCACTAACTGCCACCATCTAATGGATGAAATATTTCAATGCAAGTGTGCTCCCAAAATACATGCTTTCAATATAATCCTTCAAGTGTGCAATTTGATAGTGCGTAACTGACCCTATTGCCTTGGCGGAGGTCTGTGCTCTCAGAGGACTTTTTTAGTTTTTTGTGTGACTTTGTTGTCTTACAGGGGTAGTTTAAATTCAACAGAGCAGATAACACAATCAAACTAACTGGGATCGAGGCAGCAAAGACCAGCAACTCCCACCAAGTTCTGCAAGGGGAAATTACTGTTTTTTCAAAGGAGTCTGGCGTTTTTTAGGCAAGTAAAATATGTTTTGCTGCTGCCTCTGTAAGAGTAAACTCAAATTGCATGTTACTCCTGCCTCATACTCATACAACGCCACTTCAAAACATATGAACTATCCCTTTAAACTATATAAAGCATACAATCTATTCATTGTAAGTCTTAATTCCACAACACTGAGTTACTTTTCATTTAAACAGCAACAATAAAACCTTGAGTTGAATCGCACAAATGGGAAGAAATACAACAGTAAAGCCAAGGCAACCTGAGAGGTAATGTCAGAGAGAAAATGGTGATTTGTTGGCATATAAACAAAGCTCAACTAAACAATTCCATGCTATAGTAGTATAATATGGAATAGTATGAGTTGAGTTTTAGGTTACACTTTTACAGCTTTCATTTCTAACATGTTCAGAGTTAAAATTCTGAATGAGTACCTGAAAATAACCTCAATCAGCAGGGGATGCCAATTTAGTTTGCCGTCACAAAATGTAACCTCTCAAACTGGACATTGTCAGCAAATTCTCCATGTAATTTATAAGTGCTAGTTAAATATGTAGATTTGAGGCATGACTATAACGTGTAAACTAATTGGACTGTGATGTCACCTCATATATTAAATGCTGATGGTCATTCTCAAGCTTGCATGGGTAATTAAGTCAACAATTGCCTGAAACAAAAACTACATACGATCAACAGTAAGTATAACAATGGATGACTTGAACAGAGAGATAATTGTGTGTGATCTGTGTATGTGGTTTGTCGATGTTAAACTCTTTGTGTATGATAAAAATACTGTATATCGAAAAAGAAATACATGAAATGGGGTGACAAATAAACACGTTTTGATAGCTTTTGAATATACAATGTGGGCCTATAGCACATAAAAAATAACAATTTAAATGCAATCTGTGGTAAGAAATGCATAGTCAGTAACTGAAGAGGGAAGAAAAAACAGCAGTTATCAGTTTGAAGTTCAGTTCATGTACATGGCTCTAACTCACTGATGTTTCAAAGAGGCGTTGGTAGAAGACAAACATGGCTACGGTACAAAGTCAGTCAATATATTAACACTCCAATGTGTCATCTCTCATTGCTTCTTGTTGGTCTCTGAGGTGAACCGTGCAGGTCCACTGGAGCACGTCACAGTCATTTTAGGCAGAGGTGTGGCAAAGCCACAGTGACATCAGTCTGATGATCAGTTTAGTCCATATGTGTGAACATGAACAAATCTTTTCCAAAACTTCCGAAACATCAATCTGAGACAACTACAGTAGCCATAGAGGATCGGAAAATCTGAGGATTTTATGTCTGTTTAGCAGAAAGTTCCTCTTCTCCTGAAATCATTACAAATTCTTTTGCTGTACAATACAAGATTAGTCTGCCATGGCTGATGGACCCAGTGTCCGTGTCTTCATCATATCATCAAGACAACCTAAGCTCCGGTTGGTAGATTTGGGAAAGACTTATTGATGTTCACAAATCAAGACTGAATGTTCTTTTTCCGTGTGGGTTGTTCTTTTACCCCTCTCCCAATCGCTCAAGGGAGATTATGATACCAATCCCTTATCAGTATCAAAAGGGACAACTTCCTCCTGCTGGCCGGTTCTCAGCTCTCAGGATATCGGTCTTTCTTCCTGCCTTTCCTCCAACGGGAAACACCGCAGTCTGAAAAACAAATGAGAGGAGAAACTTGAACTTGAGTCACAGAAATATTATTCTGTGTCTGTTTCTTCTCCATCTTTCTCCAAGGTAATATACATTATGAACCTTTGGAAAACTCAAGGCTACTCAACTTAAGTACATCTGTACTCTCAGGTTTCACCTTATTGTGGAGTCACACAGAAACTACATGCAGCTGTACTTGTTAAACAGCAGCATATTGGTGGTATCTAGAAAAAAAAGGTTATCTTGACATTCTTTGTCTATGCATAACATGTACATATTTCTGAATGATGCATAAAAGTACAATGGATAACACATGTCTTTACCCTGAATAGGATGCGACCAAGCAACCAGCTAGCTTAGCCTAGCCCAAAGACTGGAAATGGCTGCAATGACTACAGAAGCTGCAAGCACCTGTTAAGGTATCAGCACAGGAAGCAGAGCAGAAGAGAGGCATGTGAAGTGAATAAAAACAGGTTCACTAGTAAACAACTTGCAAACATGCAGAGAGTCTGTGTTGTGTTTAAAGCAGAGAATATTCAGATCAAACAAATTATGTTTTGCTCTAACTGTTCTGCCCTCCAGTGTGGCGTGCCCCCCAGAGAAGGACTCGCTTTTAAAACAAACAAACACAAACAGTCATATGGTAACTTAGGGGGCATTTTTGGCCTTGTGTCCTGACTTCACTTCCAAAGCACTGAATGAAAACTGAACTCCTGGCATTTGCTCTTGGAGCTCTTTTACACTGTTTTGAAAGAAGAACTAAAAACAGGCCATAGTAATAGTAACAGGCAAACCAGTTTTCAGCCTTTTTTGTGAGTAAGTGCTGGGTGAAGGGTCTACTTCATCGTTATGTGAAAAATGGTTAACTTCAAAATAAATATTTGGAAAAGCAATCGTGGTCATTTCAGAATGGAATTTGGTGTGGTGGTCGGCAGGTAGGGACACTGGAATTCTGACTCTAACTCCTGGTGACACTGGGTGATTTATATAAATGTTATGAACTGATGTGATGGATAGCAGCCCCTTTACCCACTGACTGGCAAAACAACATGGGATGTTATGACGAGGTAGAGCTGAAATACCAGGAGGAAACCTCAGGAAAGGCCATGAGGATCTGTGGGTTCAATGACATCACACACACAGTCTCTGTTCTTCTTCTTCTTTTTCCTTGCTCATTTCCTGCTAAGCCTTACAAATGTCCTCTGAAATGTTTGTTTTCCTGAATTTACATTCTTAAAGCCGGACAGGGAAGAAGTGGGTTATGCTGCAGTGGTGGTTAGAAGCTTTGAACCTTTTTTATTTACTTTCCACATTTAAAAAAAAAAAAACGATTGCAAAAGAGAAACAGTTTCAAGATCAACTTTCAGGTACCCGCCAAGGCTTAGTATTTGATACTCAATGGTTTGTGAGATTTGGGTGATAGAGTCACCCACGAGACACATTACACCGTGGAAATGTTTGCTCAAGGAATGCAGTGATATTGTGTGCTGTGAGGGCCTCAAACAGCCACATCCGGAGAATGACAGATTGCCTGTAATGTATGAATGTACAGCCAAGGCTGAGTAATTAGTGTACAGTGTACTTCATGAGCAAACACATTGCATTATCCAGGTACCTGACTTTCTCTGTTTGTTGTGGGAACTGAGATTATGCTGACAATCTACATGGCTGTGCTGGAAAGCTTCATTGAATACGGTCTGGCAGTCCATTTACACCATTTATGTGAGAACTGTCAGACATGCACAAAGAATTTGAACAAGCTGTACACATGCTGTATTGCTGTATTGCTGTATTGGGGGAGGGCACGTAACACCCCCAAGTTTTTTCTGAACAAGTGTATCCTGATTTTTGTCCTGTATTGTCAGTATACATTGTTCAGTAACTTAGGGTTTTCCCTTTGCTCATGAGTCTGTCACTCATTTGATCCTTGTGTTTCCTCAGGTGCAGGCAGTGAGGCTGATTGAGGGAAGGTTAGAAAAGGGGGTGGTGACCACTTCTCTTGCTCTCTCTTTCACCTGCCAGCAGCAGCAGCAGGAGGAGCAGAGCGGCCTGTAGCTGGTGCTCAGGCCTTTTGTTTGGTTTGGTGTTTCCTTTGTTTTCTGGTGGGACTGGTGGCTTAGTTCTCGGTGTGTATTTCTATTTCTTGTTTTAGTTCTGGTTCGGTGGTAGAAGGTGTTCTTTTGGATCCGGTGGCCCATTGAGGGTTGGTCCAAAGGTTCCCCTTTCTTTTGTTAATGTTGTCCAGCCCACCAGACCTTTTGTTTCTCAGTAGTTGTGTTTTTGGCTTGTTTGAACATCTTGTTAATAAATCATTGTTTCTGACTGCACCTGACTTTGTGGCATTTATGTTACCTGCCCTTTATTGGGAGCCTTTTGGTGGGGGTCGTATCAGTGGGTTCAAAGAAACAAAAAACAATGAAAAAAAAGATCTCCACTGTATACCAACCAATGGGTGATATCACTGTGACTACATCCACTATTTAGTTCAATGCATTATAGTTTATATTTGTATGGGTTTTATGATTCCTAAATTATTTTTTATCTTAATAGGACGTGTATTTTCATTATTTTACGTAACTTATTAGTGTGTCTTTGGTTTACCACTGTACTGTTTTGTTGGCTACTTATTGTTAACCATTGTGAAGCACCATTTTCCAAGCAAAAATCCCCCCGTTAAAATGTTTGTTTTCTTCTCATCTTCATCTATTTCTATATTCTGTGCAACAGTTAGATGTTAGATGTGCTATCAGTGCTGTTTAGGACTTCACAATGTTTTTAATATAGGTCTATTTATGGCAGGACCTATTGTTCTTCAATCAAACACTATGAGACAGATAGGAAGTAAAGATGGTTTTAAATGTTGACAGTCTTTATAAACTCTTCTTCAGTTCAGTTGGCTGTAGTCCAAGGAGACCCTGGAACACTGTTTTCCTGATGAAAACCACATTGCGGCCAACCTGGCAGGAAACAGTAAACCACCTCCTGACACTGAGGAAAATTAATCTTGTGTATACCCAGGTACAGCATTATTGTAGCAGACATTCCCTTAACGTTCTTGTTTCAAAACATATTCCACTTCCATCATATCCTGTCAATTTAATTTGCACTAAATCTGTGTGGCCCCTATGGCCAGAACTTTTCAAAACAACTGAAGTTACAGCAACCTGCCACAGCTTCAGCAGTGCATATATGAATATTGATTTTTTTTGGGATGCGTTAAAGCTGAAAGACACATGTCAGCTCTCCTTGCATTGCAGATTTAATGATCGAGGTTACAAATTGAATGCCTATCACAGTGTATTTGTGTTTCTTTTTGTTAACTGCGTTTAGTAATTATATGATTTGAACCTTTTTAATATTTGTAATCTACTGGAACGGTTTCACAATTTTAGTCTGGTCTTGTCTGTCAGAGTCAAGTGTTTTTTCTGTGTGTTGAACAATATAACTTCATTGAAATTTGGAGCCACGGCAAAAGGCTTCAACACGACCTGCAGCATCAAAGGCTGTGTACTGTCCTTTTAATGTGACATTTGAGTTGGTTCATGATGTAAAAAAAAAAAAAGCCATCCACTCAACACGTTTGCATTACATATTTTTCAGCCCCATATGGAGCAGATCATGGCATCAATGTCTGGCAGTGGACCCTTTGACATCTAGCATGGCAGAAAGTCCTGCATTCGGGGTTTAGACTAGCTCAACGTTTTTCTTTGCTTTAGATTGTTGGTTACACAGCCTGTGCTGCTTGTGTGTTAGTCTCTGTTATGAAAGAAAGTCACAGAGTGAGTCCCAGAGTGGTTCTCTGTTATACTCACAGTCCTGCTGTACTTCTGCGCTGGCAAAGCACTCGCTGAACAGGCAATGCATGGTGTGGCAAAGGTTGTCCAGGAGGGACTTTGGTGAAGCATATCGCCAGCTGGACTCTGGCAATCTGTCAGGCTCTTCTGTTAAATTATCCCAGGTGTCCTGGATGGTCTCAGGAAGTTCCTGCTGGAACGCCTGGACACACATGAAAACACATGCATGAGTGAGAGACAGCAAGGTATACTAAATGTAATGCATGGTGTGCTCATATAAATGACAATATTATGATAAAACAAATGGGCATAGCCACCAGGGCATCACCCACTGGACAAGCTGGGGATCAGTTTACCTGCTGTTTCTAATTGTGCATAAATATGCACAGCATCTGTTCACTGTGCAGCATTGCTCTCTGCTCTCTTCACATTTTTATTTATATTTTCCTAATTATGTTGATGTTAATTCACATCATAACCTGTGTACTGTTATCCTTATTATCCGCCTGAAGTAGCAGAGTGTTTGCATGATGTAAAGCCTGTGTGCCCTTTAGATAGCACACAAGTTCTCCATTGACCATCAGCAAGTCAATGGTGCAATTGTTTTCTGCCTCCCCAAGATAGCAATGTGCCAAAAACACGCCTGACCACACCTCTCTTTAAGACTAACACCCCCATGGGTGCAAAGAGGGGCACAGGTACATCTGCACCAGGATTCAGATGAGCATTTCTAAATGCAAAAATGATTGTGGTTCAAGCTTCTCAGCTTAGCATGTGTAATTAGCAAAAATAGGATTAAATTCTATAAAATGTGTCAATCCCCACTGAGTGGAGGTGCCCGCTTTTTTATGGGTCAAGTCCATTTTTGTGGCTTTTAAAGAAGCGTTTTCTGAGAAGGACCAGCAGCTCCACCACTAAAAAAAAAAAAAATCCACACAGCAGCCACATACAGACTCTTGTGTAGGGCTGACCTCCGGCCAACAAACAAACCAGATATGGATCACAATTAAGGCATCTGATCTGGCTGTGATCAGTCCAGACTTACTGTCTTCTTACTTTAGACTGACTGTCTCCTTCAACACATGGCCACAGGGCATTGTGTGGAAGACGGCTGAGAGGACAATGGTTTGTAGATGCATGTAAATTAGGCAAATGTTGATGTCTGTCATTTGAAAAGTTTAGAAAGGTTTTCTGATTTCTCCTGCTGCTGCAGGCTGATGTGGTTGAACACTGAGGCTGGACGAGTTAGACTGTTAGATGTTTGAGAAAAAAACAGCAGAGATGTGTCACCCCTTTAGAAAGGCTAAAATTAGCAAACCTTCCAAGAACTTTCCAAACACAATATCCCTATCATGTGCTGCACTGAATGATCAAGGATTCTACTAAATTCACTGAACTCTTGTTGGATTATAAATTGCAGCCACATTTAATTTTCTAATGATAAAGGAATTCTTTCCCAGTATTGATAAATAGGATCAATGTGACATCCATCTCCTGTCAAATATTCCCTGCAGTCTGAGTTCAATTCACTTACTAATTGAATTGCTTCATTTGAAGAAGGACTAAATACAGCCGTGGTACGGATGCATGAACTCTAGCTTACCTCAGCAGGATGTGACTGTACAAAGACGCCCTCCACATCCCTGAAGCGCCTTTCCAACTCAGTGGTGTATGGGCGTGAAGGATGTCTCTCTGGCATAACTCGGATGATCTGAAATTTCAATTTGCCTTTAGTTTCAAACAAAAAGACAATCTCAAAGACACAGACAAAAAACAACATGCTGATCTATGTTGTCCATTCACACCTTTGACTCTTTCACATAGGCCGAGTTCTATAGTGAAACAAATTGGATCAGGGGAAGTTTTGAGCTTTAGATATCTTATCTTTTTACCGTATTACATTGACTATAGGTTGCGAGGGATTTGCAAATCATTGCATTTGATTTTATTATGTTTTTACTCATTATCTCTGCCAGACTTGGTTATGTTTTGCACATTTATGACTGTCTGCTCAGTTACCTCTCATGGTTCAGTGATTTGATAAACCTGTTTTATACTGTCACAGACTACCAACTCCTCAGTCCTCACTCCTTTGGCTTTCTGCTCTTATATTGGGGTGGGAGCAGTTTCTCCCACAGCTTGGCCCTCATGAGGGGCAAAGAGGAAGATGTTACCATCAAATCCACAGCATGCACAGCTGCGCTATCAAGTTGTAAGCCCCACAGGCGTAAAGTGAAAGTTTTCAAATAAGTTAAAAAAGTAATTAACTGAGGTGTTGTCACCCATTCAAGTAAATGGCTCGTCACTCCAGCTTGGTGATGATGATATCAGCTTTTTTTGTCAATTATTGTTGGCAGCAAACCAGCTTCGTTACAGTTAATAGCAACAGCCTTCTGGTGTGACACGGTTGATTGTGATGGTTTGAGTCACTTTGAATACCGCTCAGTATTAAGTGGTTAAAGAACCCAACACAAAAGATGGAATCTGCAATTTTAACAGATTAGTTCTGGTCAGATTCAACATCATCTCCTCAGGGAACGCTAGCTGTCTGCTTTGTTTATGCACTGAAAAGAAATCTCGTGTGAATTCACAGTCCTGGTGGTCTAAATGGGATACAAGATAATCCACTTTAATTCCAGTTTTTGCACAGGACAGGCAATGTTCATCTATGTTCATGATGGTTAATTATGGTGTATTTGTTTGGGCATCGAGTTCAAATATCTACAATCTTTCTCCAGAATTGCAGACTTCACCTTTAACTGTGTTAGTGGTTATTTGCAATCAGTCCCTACTTAATTAGGGATTAGGGATCACATGGATTCAAGCCCCAGGCCTCAAAGTTTAAGGGTCATTGTCACAGAGGAGACACATGCCATGCTGCTTTATCTTTCACCTGGAGGAAAGATGTGTGGCATTCCTTGAAGCTCCTGTGTGTTGGTCAGCATACAGTATGAGCCTGTTCATTTAATTAGCCAATTACTGACATGTGATTTTAAAATTCTGATCTTTACTGATTGCTAGACGGATGTTTAGTCTCATGATTCACCTCAGAGCTGCATTTTACCTCTGTGTAGAAAAAATAAACAGACATTTTTTCAAAAGGGAGTTACTGACTATACAACTGCGAGCTCTTGTTGTATCTGAACTGCTGTTATTTGTGCTTCGCTCTAAACGGCTGCAAGGGGGTCTCTCTTTGGCTATTAGAATTTTATGACCTGCAATTATCTAACATATCAATTTTAGAGCTAACAGAAAGGTCTGCCAGTGGCAACACATATTTGCAACACTTTTTGTCCCACACATTAATACTAATAACACACTATAAACTGCAGATGGGATAATCATCTTGAATGTTCAGACCTGTCCAGGTAGTTTGGAGAGAAGGAAAAGGGAAGCTATATATTTGACGAATTCTGCAAAGTGTTTACATAAAGTCATGGTTTTGGACGACATCTTACAATTTGCATCTTCATGCAGACAATATTCTTACCTTTTTTAACACGCCCTGGTTGACCTGAAACCACAACCTCTGGAGAACCAGATCATCTAATCCCTCCACCTGTACCCTCTGATGGGTTGAGGAGAGACTTGTAGTTAATGGGATTATCATATGTAAATCTGAAACATTAAAAAGAATCTTAAAGGGCAAGTTTTACCATTTTATTTGGACTTTTTTTTTAGCATGTACACTACAGCAGCATTGTACAATTTCACAGGATCTAGCTTAAAGTTCGGTTTAAACAGACTGAAATTAACTATTAACTTTTGAATTTAAAACTGTCCATGGTTGCACGTAGTAACTCACAGAAATGGTTAGCCTGGATAATAAACACAGGTTTATTTAACATTAAGAACTACAGTAGAAGGCTTTACAAGGCCCCCAGCATGTTTTGTTCATGAGTTTTTTGTCACTACAAGCAACCACAACACTTTCAGCTAAATCACCAGTTAACACGGTCATTCTTTGTTGACATATTTCGAAGGAGGAAAACACTACTCGAAAGAATCTTGATCACAGTGTTCAGGAACAGACTTCGACATAACATCTGCATGCCATACGTCCTCAATTCTTGGGTGCCATAAAACACAGTGTGTGAGTATGGTTTACTGTCATAAAGTTATTGTTATAATAAAGCTTAAAGACTTTGACTTTGAAGTCTAGGAATGTGAGATCTGTAAGGCACAAAGCAAGCATTATCTAAGGAATCTCCTCCACCGTGTCCCCTTACATACGACAAAGGGAGTGACTGCATAAAGAGACAGCATTGTGACTTTTACCATTCTGTTGATGTTTGACAGTTTAAAGACTTCCTCGTGATGAACCCTGATGGTGTAGTTGATGGGGAAGTTGTGCTTCTGTAATGCAAAAAAAGAAAAACAGAGAGAGAATTGACTTTGTGCGTTTCATAAATCAGAAAGCTGTAACACTTGTTTATGTAATTTGAGAAACTGGTTGTGACATTTACTACGAAAACCCATTAAAAACTCATAAAAATGTCATGGTCTAATAAAGATGACAATGTCTCTTCAATGAAACATGAAGATGCATCAGATCCGTTAATTTGACTCAAACTGGATTAGACGTTGTTTGTATTTGTGTCATTCACATACAAGACACCACCGCATAGATTCATATGACATCAAATACATTAAACAACATCACATCTTGAATTAGACAATAACATGCAAATAAATAAGTGTGTCTTCTCTAACGGACTCTACAGATAACTTAACAAACAGCATACAGGATATTGTTTATGGTGGATAAAGAGACAGCATTATTCCAGTTGGTGCCTCAGACTATTTTCCACTGAGAATTATGCTTTTTAAATTGTCAATACACAACCATGGCAGCTTACTTTTAACTGATGTCATAAGAGGCTTGGGGTCTATACTTTTTAAATAGAGGTTTTAAAGCAACATTAAGTTCCACTGACTTGGGGCTTCGTTATTCCCATTCTGCGCCCAACTTTGGAGAAGTGGCTTTATGACTCAAAAATGGAGAAACATGTCTGATATCCTTTGGCTGCTCACCCTTAATGATTTGCAGAGTTTCCTGGTGGAAACAAAGTAAAGTGATCCACTAACTGCAGCTAACTGTAGCTGATATCAGATTGCTAGGTCTGCAAGGACTGCTCGTAGAACCAGGGAGTGTTTATCATTCTCTCACCATGTACCGCCGCCTGTGGCTCAGGCTGTCGTTGAGCGTCTTCAAGGGTGTGCACATGCTAGCTGGTGTCGAGGCCATCAGAACAGGCAATGGCAGAACCAGGCCTACAGAAACCAGAAACCACAGAGCAGGAGATACACTGTATTTACTGCATTTGGTACTTTTGAGACTGACTGATGTCATGGCATGTCCAATCAAGTGACTATAAAGAACACAGTCACGGGCGAATCTCCATGGGTGAAATGCACCAATCAATGAAAAATCAAGGTAATATGTATTATGGCAGTGCCGGCAGTCATCCAGACACATCTGTGTGCACCTCCAGATGATATTAATAATACAGACATGACAATATTTGGTTTCGCAATGTATCTGGTTAAGAATTGTTTATCATGGCAGGGTGTACATTTGTGCATGAGTAACATTAATAAATACAAAGAGGATCTAAACTCACAGGGAGCTGAAATGAAAAGCATGAGGTTCAGACACAATGGTGCACATGTGCTGCAAAGGCCAAAATGTGGCCAGCAAGTAAGGCTTGTTTTCATCATAACTGATTACTGAACATGCCTTTGATATGTAACTGATGCAGTCAGAAATGTACAAAACAAATCTAAGGCTGACTGGTCCTGAACTATGAGAGATTAACTGAGGACATACAGACGGACAAACAGATACACACACTTACACATGCAGCCAAACACAAGATCGCTACCTGAGTTGGCTTGAGAGGATATGAGGGTCTTTGCCCGTCACAGCAGCACATTGGCCTTTAGCACATTGCTATGCCAGATGGATAATTGCAATCAGATGCAAAAAAAGGTTAATGACAGTTACTGTAAAATGTGCGTTTGGTCTATAATATCATAAGGGCAACCTCTTTGTTAATCGGATCCTGAAAAGTTGCAGATAGCGTTTCATGCCAGAGTCCGCCATCCATTCTTTGTCAATACCTTCAAAATACAGTTAAAACAATTGTATGAAATAAAGTCCAGCAGTAGCGAGGGAAGGAAGGAAACTGTTCATTGTCTCATTTCTCCCTGTTGTTTGATTCTTATTCATTTCATTTGTATAGTCTAAAATAACATTTACACATTTTCCTCATGGGGCTTTACAATCTGGAATACACAAAAACAAATTAAAGAAGAGAACAGATTTATTATCTAACTTATTATCTTGCTATAGGCTCTAACTTTGGAAAATGAAGAGATTACAGGTCGGTCTTCAGGAGAAAGAAATATACAGTATTTCTTACAGGGAAACGTGGGTAATTGTGTCTCTGATGTTTCATCTGGTCTATTCAGCCTTGTCATTATTTTTGCAGGTGTTTGCAGTTATGTCAGAAAAGATCAGCTTTTCTATATCTTCAAAAATAACTACAGGTTAAAGACGTCCAGTGTCACTCAACCAAGCACTCAATCAAGCAAGAAAGTAGTCATTGATATAAATGTATTATATTTTACATTTTTCTTCTTCTTTGAGCCTCTAATTTACTTAAACCTAGCTGAATAACAAATATAATATGTCGTGCTAATCCATCCCAGATATTTCAGTCTGGAACAAACCCACATTGCCATGCCTGCTAAATCTGTGTCCCTGCAGGTCTACAGTCCAACAATGTAATATAACCTTGAAAACATTGTCCCGTTCTTTAAGGTTTAAACAACTTCACATTACTTCTGCCTATGCTACTGAACATTAACAAAGGTTGTCTGAACAAAAAGCTGTTGCCCTTTAACAAGAGGTTGCTTGTTTTGCTGGTTTTACCTTTTAACACACTCAACAAATGACAAATGCTCTTGCGTTTCCAGTTTTAAATTTTTATCCTGGCATTGACAGATGAATTCACAATTGCAAATTAGTCTGAAGCCTCTCAGTTCAGTTCAGTTAAGTTCAGTCAATTAATTTCCGATTGAACAACAAAATGCCTCTGAATAGAGAACCAATCAGAGCAAACGAAGCGTATGACTTAGTGCTGAGCATCACATGCAAGTTGGGATGGTGTTTAGTCCATTTGAAAGTGGGAGTAGAGATGGGCAGCCTTACCGCAAACATTCTCCTCAACAGTTCACTAAAATGTGTTTCTGAGAGCATCTGAGAAAGAAAGAGGATATGTAGTAACAGAAAACAGATGCATATTTGATCAGCACTGTCAAGTATGACAGTCTGACCTGAGATTTGTGAGCTGTGCTGATGCCAGGTATCATATCTCAGTATTTCATATTAAGTGCTTCACCGCTCCACCTTAAATTAGGCTTGAGAGCCCGAGTCCACAGAGCCCCAAACTATTTCCATCAAGCATCCATCTTTTCAGGTGTGAATCAAACTGGAGGAAGGGGAATGAATCCTTGTATAGATTCTACTGGTTTCAACTGCTCTGATCAGCAAAGATAGTGGTGCATTCTATAATCCTCTTATTGGTCCCATAATGGGAAAATCAAAACTCTGTATTTAACCACCCCTTTTAAACACCAGTAAGGAGACACCCTGCTATTAGCAGTGGGCAGTACATAATGGGGAGCAGTGGGGAGGAGGGCTTGCTTAAGGGCACCTCAGCCCTTCACCTGTCAGTCATGGGGTTAGAAGCCGTGACCCTCAAATTACAAACCCAATTCATCAAACCCAGGGCCACGAACCCACGGCCCCATTTCACTAATCTGTGTCAGCCAGGACTCTTGATGGGGTTTTATCCTAGAAAAAGTCACTCAGTGCACCTGAAACCCCCAGGGACTGTATCAATCACTTTGAAGACAGTGTCAAAGAGTTGTAAACCTATAAGCCACACTTGACGTAAAAAATGTGCAATCGCACCGTATGACAAAGTGATACATTTATTACATCATTCTGACTTGAGAAGGTAGTTACAGTTGTAGTAGTATTTAGCAACTCTAATAAACCTACTTGAATGTGTTTGGTAGACTAGACTAGACTAGAATACTGAGGATAACCTCTGTATCCCATCGAACCTCTGAGCCTAAACAGATAAGCAAATGCAGAAGTGCCTTAAAAATGTAATTGTTGTAATGGTCACTTCACATTTAATTTATTGCCTGCTCAACCCCTGTGTACTCCTTCCGGCAACCATGCCCTCCTGGGTGATAAAAGATCCAATGATATTAGACTGTTTTTAGGACAAAAAATAATAAACTATTAGTTTTTTTAATACCTTTTTAAGCAACTCAAAACCACCACATATAATTGTCATCGTTTATTCAGTATAATTGGTCAGTTTTAGTCTAATATACAAAGTTAGGCCTCATTTACGAGTAGAAAAAGTAATACGTCCAGGAAGATTTTTTCAATAGTTAAAGTGAAAGTAAAATTTGTTGATGGGTATGCACAGAGTGGGATATGTTAAGTTTTAAACATTAAATTTTGATAGAATTGTAAATTCTAGATGGATGGATGGAAGCAATAAATAACCTACAAAAACAGGAACCCTGAAAGCCCTAGGTTTACAGTGTGCAAATTGGTATGTGGCACAGTCACAACTCACAATGCGAAATTATTTCCAGCCACCTGCTGTCGTGGATAGTTATGAATAAATGAATATGAATATGAATCCTTTACTGTTAGAACTGGTTATGAAATGCACGACTCCTGCAGTATTCCAGTTTCTATAAAAACAAACACATGTCATTTCAAATGTACTACACATGTGCAGGTGGGAAAGTAAAAGTGCTGCAGATCCATCTGGAACTCTTTGAGTGTAAAGAAAACTAGAAGCCATCTCACGGTGGGATAACACCAGCTGCAACGTAAACTCTGGCCTGGGCCATAAAGTGCCAGAGGCAATGGCCCCTTTCACACCAATCAGACCACACCCATCTTCAATATGGCCAACATTTTAATCTCAACATGGCAAACAAATCTTGCTACAATGATGAAATACCTGGTATCACATTTGTTTGAATATAGTTTTTTTTTTTTTTTGCAGGAACTCTGACATATCTCAGCAACATAAACCACTTTAGATTACTATTGTATTTGAAGGAAACAAATGTCCTTTAATTCAGTGTTGGATCAAATTAACTTGATCACAATCTCAGAAGTTAGCTTACTTTGTGTTAAACTGAACTGTCTTCATACTAGGCTTGTACTGTCCATCATGCTGGCTGCTAAATAACTTCACTGCAACTTCACAGATAAATGTGCAGGGAGAGTTTCATGTTTCATGAAATGTGTTTCTGTATCTCAGCCCACATGTCAGCACATGTTTGTGCACATGTAAATTCCTGAAGCTGTATGTGTCTGTGTGTGATTGTGTGTCTCAGTGAATCCATTTGTACTGAATGACCTTACATTATTTACATTTTTGTAGGGATGGAGTGAGCTTTTTATAGCGTGTTACCATTAGTTTGGTGGGATTGCACATCAATTACATAATCAGGGAAGCTTCTTTGGCCAAGCAGGTTTTTTAGTGCCATGTTGTAAATAGAAACCCAACACTGATCACATTACACTGGTAACTAAGTAACCAGTTAGTGGTAGCCCACAGCAAATGCCCTCCATTAACTGTAATTACTATCAGCAAGCTGCAAGTCAGCAAGTTGAGTACCGTACCTTATGCAGCATGGTGACACTTGACACGACAGTAACTGTTACACATGGGGAACTGCCAGCTATTACAGAACAAGACTCGAGAGGGTTTTACACCAATAACTTACATTTTACAAGAGACCTGGGGGCTACATTGACAGGGGCTCTTAGTTGTGGGGTTGTAAGAGGTTATTACTCACAGTCATAAATACAGTGGAGTGACTTTTTCAGCTGTAGAACTATCTAGCTTTCATTTTACTGATCTGCAGCAGTGTGCAAAGCCTGTCAGTGGGCTTATGTGTAGGAACACGGAGGTTCTATGGTTGAGAAAAAGCAATGCTAAATAAAACTGCTGTGGATACCAAAAAAGAGAGAGGAAGGGAGAGACCATGTGTGACGGAGTGTTTGAAGTGTGGCACTCGAGGAAAATCTGGACTCACCACGGTCAGGAGTACTCATCCACAAGCAGTTATCAATATCTGCACAAAATGTCACGTCAAGCCATCCAGTGGACCATACAGTTACCAAAACAGCTCTGCTTGTTTCTGGGTCAGTCACTCATAAACTACAATATCCAAGCTTTGGAGAAGTAGGAGGATCAAGGACAATAAGATGAGTAAAATGTCATAATCAATGTTTGTGATTTCAACAAGGGGTCCACGCATGCTTTATCCAATTACAGACTGAAAAGTATCTCAAGGTAACAAATACATGTAGGCCTAGTGGAGTAAAAACTACAAAGTAACAGAAAATAAAAACACAAAAGAACAACTCAAATTTGTACTTGAATTTCCTCCAAAATTTTAGTAAATGTACTTTTAATGTACAATATATTACAAGTATTTGTTCATCAATAATTGTTCTTAGATTTGTAAAATGCTCCGCTGTTTGTCATGTTCTGACAATCAAGAATTAAAACCCTGATTCCAAAAATGTTGGGACACTGTGTAAAACAGAAATAGAAAGCATTCAATTCTGAATGGAGAATGCAAAACATAAAGGTTTATCAGTTGGAACATTAACTGTTTTTGTACAGTTTTCGATTGAATCTATGTCACAAAGGATTAGCAAATTCCTGCATTCTGTTCCAATGTCATTTGATACCATGTCTCAACTTTTTTGGAATATGAGTTGTAGTTTAAACCGCATTTACCTATATGTATTCTTCAAATTTGAACATTTTTATTGTGATATGCCCAGCCCTAGACTAATACGATGTAGTAAAACCCACAGAAACCAATTATAGTCAGGGTAAAAACAGTATGGGTGACCACAACTTCTCACAGTCCTATAGAAAAAGCATTTTTCCCATGCATGTGATTTTGCCGTGTACACATGATGTCCGTGATGCAGAACATACATGCCAGTCCTATTTGTTTGTGGTACTACATTACACCGATATCTTCCATGGGATCAGCTGCAGTGAAAGCAAGCTGACAAAGAGAGAGTAATGACCTCTTTGGAGCCTCTCCAGTATATCAACATTTTTAACAGCTGCCATGTTCGGGAGATGCCAAGATGAGATAGCTGAGACATTGAGCTATTACCCAGTAAATCCATAAATGACACTCCAACAACTCCTTGCTCATTATCCCCCACATACAGTAATACCAGGAGCCATAATAAATGTAATACAATTTATTTACCATGACATTAAGGTATTCAGCAGTGGCCTGGTGTCTGTACCTAATGCATAAATACATTTGCTGGTATTGTTATACCAAAAGCTGATGAATATGAATTATATGAGCACACTTTCACATACTCATTACTTCTTAATTCCTATTCACTTATGCTCCAGGTATACCACATGGCGTTATGTGATATATATCTGCAAATTGTTAAATGAAAATCCCCAATAAGGATATGTCTTTGAAGGTTCTCAATCATCCAGGTCATGGTAAAGTTTAGGCACCAGTGTAGGCAACTCGACTTGTTAGATAATCTTGAAGATGTTCGCGTCTCATCCAAGGGGCTTCATCAGTTCTAACTGACTAGCACTTAAACTCTGTGAGGTCACTACCACATGAAAGGCATTGTGTCATGGGTCCACCCGCTCATCAAGTGGGCCATTAAGGTCACCTGAATAGGGGTGTAGTCATGTGAGTCATTGGTGGTCATATGCGTCCAGGTGTGGATGGGTCGTGGTTTCCATAATGGAAGCTAACATTGAAATTAATTGAATAAAGCATTTCATGTATGGTGCTTGATCTGCCAGTGTAAATCTCTTCATGCCTTTACAAGTCTCTTGTTTCTGGAATACACTGAGAATAACATGTCTGTGGATATTCTCATTCAACCAGGTCATAACCAAAAACTTGAACTTTAAAGACCAAATATACTGCTGACTCGATGTATTCTCAAACAGCCTCCTCAACACTTTGTGACAGCTAACAACTAACAATGACAATGTCAGTCTGTTCATTTTCTACCATCACTTTTCCTGTTCGGGGCTGCAGCACAGCTGCATCTCATCACTGCACTCATGAAGAGGCAGGGGAACACACTGGTCAGGTCACCAGTGTATCACACAAGGACAGACATTCACACTCACTTTCACATTATGTGCAGATAGAGTTTCGAGGTCACTGAACCTGCATTTCTTTGGACTGAAGGAGGAAACCTTAAAATAAAAAAAAGATAAATTGAGGACATAAAACTTTAAAAGCTTGAGTCAGATCCAGTTTGGTTTGAACCCAGGCAGGCTTCAACATTAACTTGCAACAATCCAGAATTCAACTTTCACTTTTCCCAGACTTAATAACCAACCCAAATACATAATAAAAAAAATAATATATATTTTTTTATTGAATATGACTTGCTGCAAACCTGTTGTTATTGTGACTTGACAACCGCAACACATTGCTCTAAGGACATAACGATTGCTGTTTTGAAACACTTCTAAACCACTTTGGCTAAGGTCAGGGGTTAAGGGTAACACTACATCCAGGCAAAACCTCCAACAATGGGGCAATAAAGACTGGTTACAAGACATGGGTTGGTTGGTCCCTTCTACTAGTCGGTGGACCAACGCAGCTTCTAACATCACATTGCTTCATCATCGAAACAATGCTGCAGAACCTATTAGTGTCTTCAGAAACGTACAATGCCAATATTTCTGCTGACAAAGGGGCAGTGCTCTGAGTTATCTTAACACTTTTGACTGACTGTTGGTTTTTGCGGCATGTACACTAAGTGCCCAACTCTCATGGGTCAACAAAATTTTCTTTAGCCAATTTTACGGAAAAAATTCATTCCTTATGTCCTCATAGACAGGACAGCAAAAATGAACCGCATTCCTGATTTCAATGAGCTCACACAACAGACAAAGTATGTTCTCTTCTAAAGTGGCTTGAACCTTGTGGTTTCTAGACGAATAGTTATGCTCCTGAGCATGACTGTGCAGTTAGGGGTATTTGTCTTTTGTTTAAATAAATGATGAAAGTAAATGTACCAGGCACCATATTAATCAAAGTGGCTAAATGAAATAAGTAATTCCATGTTATGGTTGCTCATTTTACACTCCTGTACATCAGATGCAGGGGGGCCACAACCTAAATAAAAACACATTGTCTCCATGGGTGAACATTTGCATTTGCTTAAGGGAAAGGGCCACAAATTCTTCACTGACAGTCTGCACTGTACATTACCACCACAAAGCATTCCTGAGTAACAAGACTGCCAGGCTGCACTGACACTTCATATGCTGTTGATGACGTGAGCTTGTATCATGGAGCGCTGTCAGTTGTCTGCTGCAACCTATCCATCTTCATTGTCTCTCCATGAAACCATTATTCCCCCTGGGTTTTAAATCTGTACAAAATACCCTGGTACCCTTTGGATTTACTCAAGTTTACAAAAAGAGTTTAAAAGGTTATTTTTCCTCAGATTCTGATTCTTATTTCAGTGTCATAAGGAAATGTATTCTCTTTGTACAGTACTGTGTTTTGGACAGGGACAGGGACATCTGAAACAAATATTTAACAGATGTCCAACTGCTTTTGTAGTAAACTGACAGTTATCTTGACATTCAAAATCAATCATCGGTAAAGAAAATCAAGACGCACTGTGTCTGCATTTTGTTAGGCTTTGATAAGAAGATTCTGGTGTATTTGGCTATATATTTTTTTGGGTATTTTCTTTTGCAGGTAACTTTTTTGTACATTTCAAAAATTGAATTGAAAATGAATTGTGGCTTTGTCTCAGTTTATACTCAGTTTAGTTAAAATTTGACACATATCCGGCATGTATGTGATCAATGGAAATTACGTGTATTGGTAAAAACGCACATTTTAACAAATGTTTTTCTGTAGCAGTTTGACATAAAGGAACTAAAATGTGAGTTATTGTCATGAGAAAAACTACTCCTGTAATTAGGGTGGAAGGAAGAACCTTCACCTTGATGATTTGTGAGTCCTGAGTTTAGTCCCAGTTAATCTCTGATCAATGTGTCTTTTACTGTATGTTGTCAGCATGCTTTCAGAGCCAGACCCTTACGAGGAGTACATCACATGACTTCAAATATATCCAGGTTTGAAGAAGGCTGTAAATATTTCCCTTTGCTGCAGATACTAAATTTAAACCAATGTGGGCTACAAAGGGACTAAAAGGAGGAGCCAAAAGGGAATGTCACTGATATACATGATCTATGTATGTTCATTGGTAGTAAATTTTACCGAGTGTTGTTTTTCTTCACCCTGTGATTCGTTACTATCCATCTATAACCTCCCAGCTATATGCATTATGTTTTAATAATAATGTTTTAATACATTCTTCCATAAAATTATTAGTCAAAATGTGTTTATTGATGTACTCCTCACTGTTAGTTTATACGATAGCTGTTTGGATCCGTGGTACAACACTGTAGCTGCATTAATAATAATACATTTATTTATATAGCACCTTTCCAGAGCAAACCTCAAAAAGTGCTTTACAGCCGCACACAAAAAAATGTATTCAAAAAGACAAAACAACCGAATTAAAACACATTTTTATAACTAATTTAAAGCACACTCTCCTTTTGTCCTTAGCCTGGAGTGTGGAACAACTAACAAACCCAGATCAAAGGACCTCAAAGACTTTAAAGTTATTTGCCACTTTTTTTGTTAGAAATTTAGTAAAACAAAATTGAGGGCAAACGGCATGGGACTCAGAACATAGTTTCTCTTGATGACTGTAAAACTCTCACTGAGAGGTAAGAAGAAACCCACTCCAAAGCTGATCCTAGCTATCAAATCATCAGCAATGTATACAACATTCTTCTTCTACTGTGGGAAAAAAATGGTCTAAAGATGCTAAAACAGTTCTGTACAATTTTCTGTGACAGGTGAAGAAAGTTTAACATTTAACTTAAGAACTGAAGCCAAATTCCCATAATGGAGATAAGTGTATAAGAAAGTGTATCAACAACGCAAACAAGTGTGAGAAGATCAATTGAATTGGATTGTTTAGGTCTGGTTATGCTGCTTATGCTTTAATCACTGAATTTCCTATGGGTCACCTAGAATTGAAGCATATTTGCATTTATTCTGTAGGTAGTTTGCTGATCTATTAAATTAACCTGTAGCTATTGCCTTTTGCCCCCATATCAGATTTGCTCTGGCAATGATACTGCAGAGGACTATACATTTTAACTGTCACCACACAGATTTATATATTGCTTACAATTTAGCATGATCTTATAGAAACCATTCCTCATAGTTGAGACTGTTAGGTTGTTTCATGTCAGTATTAGCCATCCTTGTTAACTTAAGCAGCTGCAGAGAAATGCTCTCAACGATTAGCTATTATCAAGCCATTGCTTGTCGGATACAGTCAGACCTCATTTAGTGATTCCAGCCTGACTGCAGGGGCGTTAACAAGACATTAATACTGATTATGCAATTGCAATCTATACATTGCAATAATAGGCAGCAATGCCTCTCACGGTCAAAAAGATCTCCCGCCCCTCCCTGGCACAGCTGTGTTGACTTGACATTTGCTCTGTTGGCTAATGTCAGCTAACCTGACGCTGCCACATGGTTTGTTATACAGAACATTCGGAGAAGCCATCACTGGAAACTGTTTGGAAAAGGTCATACATTTAAAAAAAAAAAAACCTGGCAAATGGTTGGATGCGCCGTCTATCACTGTCACTTTGCAGAAGAGCAATGTCTTTGGTGCTGCTCTTTGCTCCTTTTGATTGATGCTACAAGAATACTTGCAGCCTAACAAGATGGATTTCCGATCTCTTGATTCCACAGTTCTTACGTTACGTGAAATGCTGGCAGGCTTGTCAAAGACTTCATCACCTCACCAGCATACTGCTTCAAAAGATCCATGGACGATGCAAAAAAAACACCACATCTTGTGCAACATCGGGAAGGGGGACAAAGTTAAAGGACTGTTTGTGCTCTACAGATATGTATTTCACCTAATCCACTCCAGACTCCATGAAGGTTGAAGATCTGGTACCAACTGGATCTTTAACTTTGTGACATTCAAACTTCAGGTGGTGCAGGTATGCAGCCAAACTTCATCCCTCCTGACAATCTACATAGGAGCCCCCCATCGATGTTTCCTGAGCCTCCTGCTGTATTCCCTGTACACACGTGGGGCCATGTTAGACTTCTAACCACTATCATCATTTATCATGAGTTTGCTGATGACACAGTCATGGTGGGCCTGATCTCTGACCACAAAGAGAAGGCCTACCTAGAGGAAGTGAGTCACACGGAGAACTGCTGCCAGAAAATCAACCTCTGTGTGAATGACAGACAGACTAAAAAACTGGATTCAATTGATTTTTCGGGGGGAAGAAGCAGTAAAGAAACCCCTAAGGATGCCTGGAAAAAGTGGATTGAATGTAAAGCTTCACCATGCCTGCATCATAGAGAATTTATCAAGCTGGTCTTAAAGCAACACCTTGGTAAAGAAAGTGTTTCGACTTCTGTTCCGCCTCAGATGTCTAAAGGACTTTAGGCTGCCCCCAGGGTGCTAAACTCTTTCCACACCTGCACTGTAGAAAACACCCAAACAGGATGCATCAACACCTTGTTTAGGGGCAGCACTATCAGGAACTACCTGGCCCTGCAGAGGATGGTACTGTCAGTCAACTCAGACTTACAAGACATTTACACCAGGAGTTGCAGGACAAGGACTGAGCGGATTATAAAACCTCCATCTCCCCAACAACAGACTCCTTTCACTGCTGCAGTCATGGAGGCCACTGCTGCCTCAAGGCCATAACAGAAAGGGTGAGGAGGAATTTTGTTACCTCGGGCCATGCAGATCCTAACCAGTGATTCCACTACATCACTGCTCATGTTTTATAACTCATAATGAGTTTATCTGCCACAAATGTTGTATTGTTTACATTTTTCTATACAGTCACAATGTTCACTGTTTCACTATTTCTGCAAGGTATTGATATTTCTCATTTGTTTGTTTCTTCTGTGAAATATAATATTTTATTTGGTTAATTTTATTCCAAAATATAAAGTTTTATTATAGTCCTTCAATTTTGCTAGTTTCTTTCTGGAGCTCTGCAGAAACAAATTCACTACTGTTGTACTGTATGATTTTATGAGAACTCAATCAACTCCACATCAGTCACTCCAACTTTTAAATGCTGCTGCTCTCTCAAGTGTTGTCAAATACTGGGTACCCAAAAAAAATCCATTCACCCTCACCTTGGGTTTTTGGCAGAAATCTCAAGCAAGGCTATCCTAGAACCTGGACACATAAACACAATCTGTATGCATGCATTGAAACATCTAGTGATGGGTGAGAAAGTTCATATTTCGGGATTTTGTTGCACTGACAAAAGTAAACTGTCAAGCAGGCCTGGAGGGGCAAGGCCACTTGGCCTTTTGTGTTGTACATTTGAGGGCAACAAAGGCCAAAAGCCAGGGCACCAAGGCCATGAAATAAAACAATGATTATAAGTCCACGTCAATAATGAATTTCATTTAAGGACGAATGATGCTTCTGAGGAAGATTGGAGTCTCAGTCTAAAATTTCAAGTAGGTAAAGAAACATCTCCTATACTTTTTTATATATGAAGATAAGAAACTATTGAACATATCTAAAATTAATACAAAATGAACCACTTCAACAAATGTAAAAATGATTAAACCAATCTCCACCCACAATTTTTGCTCAATTGACACCAAATATGCAAGAGCGTCTTCAAACTGTCCTCAAAAAAACACTATACAGATTTTTGATTGATTTTTGAAAACAAGAAACAACCTCTGTCATGAAACAGAATTTTCGTGCAATTCTTTTTTTTTTTGCAATCAAGGCTCCTACAGCTGGCAAAGTGTCAATATGCAAACTGCTCCAGAAATGAAAATGAAAGTTAGACCCAGTAACAGGCTGTCTGTGTATCGATGTACACGTACTGAACCAACCAAAACCCCTAGTAAAGAAATAGCAGTTCGGGGGCCGCTCAGACGGGCTATAACAGCGGTACTCAATAAGCTGGTGTCAAAGTTGTGTTGACAGGAAGAGGCAGACTAGAAAACCGCAAAACTAACTGGGGCAGTTTGGCCGGAGCATCAAGGCCACCATGGCCTCAGGGCAGATATATTTTTCAAGGGCAAAAGCCAAATTGCTGGTGAAATTCCTGCCCTGCTGTCAAGTGATCAGCTGTCTGCTGTTTCCGCAGTACTCACACAATTACAAGTTAAACTTTAAGACTGTTAAAGGAATTTATTAACCTGCTAGCTGAAAACAAAACAAGGGTAATGGCTTAAGTCTTTTTCATGTCACAAAAGAGAGTCTGATAGAAGAAAACACTGTGTAGATTCATGTGTGCAGTCAAAGACTTCTAAGCAAAGTCACAAACAGACACAAGGATCACAGCTGTTTATCTGAAATCAACATTCAGAGTCCTTTGAACTCTTCAAACCTCATTGTAAGATTTTAGACAAGACAAACAACCCTTTTATGGATAAGGAAAGGAAGTCAGTTAAGGTGCCACCCCTTCCTGGCATGGATTATTTGTATTTTTATGGATGAAGATGCATGGACCACCCATGGTAGAGTTTGGAATGGGCTGTGATTGGGAAGTATACTGTGGGATACTTTGTCTGGAGCTTGCCTCAGTCAGAATCAGACAGACCTTTTGCAGGCTCCGTTAGATTTTAGTAAGTCTTAAATCCAAACCCATCTACCCGTATGTAGATTGAAAAAGTTTTTGCTTGTTTAATTGTGGCCCCTGTTCATTATAGCCGCGAGAAGAGAGATCTCTTCTTAAGTTCAAGGTGAGAGATGATGGACAAAATCCACTGTTGTTGTTTCGTGTAAGACTTAATTCTAAAAAGCAAAGCTAATATGAGGCAGAGTCGGAAAAAAAAAGCGGGTATCTTCTAAAGTTACGGTCTATTTAAGTTTTCCCCCTCCACAGAATTTTTCCCCAGGGACCAGAAACCTTTTGAGGATCGTGTTGCTTTTCAACCGCAGAAACCAGGGTCTAAATCAAGTTCAGGGGATATTTTCAAATAGGCCCTGGTTGTAGGGAGCACTTTCTGAATGAACAGGAACTTTGTGGTTGGGTATTGTATTATTTTGTATTATTGCAGGGATTATTTTCACTAATTTATAATACACACAGGAATGTGTTTACCCTTGGGATCACTAACAGCCCTCATCCCAAGGCATGCAGATTTTTAATATGTCAGTGGACTAATGTGCCTTATCTTCACAGACACACACAATATCATTTTTACACTGGGATGCAAACAAAAACCAGATCAGCATCAATTAGAGCAGCAAG
>CAFUXE010000908.1:299428-313765 GCA_903364295.1 Serranus cabrilla
CTCTCTCTCTCTCTCTCTCTCTCTCTCTCTCTCTCTCTGAAGTGGGAATGTGTGAGACTGTCAGCAGCCTGTTGGGAGACTATTTGAGGACCCTGTACCATGTGTGTAATTTTGTTTTAACAATGACCCCATAACTTTAACCTACAGTGTTATTTACACAACCTTGGCCTTAACAATCAGACCCGGTCCATCCTGCAGAAGCCATTACCTTTTATTATATTGGCAGTGAACTTTTGGCATCAGGTCTGACAACTGTGTCTGAAGCCATAAATCATCACCTTGTCTACATAATCTACACATATATGACATTACGGTCGCTCTCACACTTACCGTTCAATTTCCTGTCGTATTGTGTAAAAAAAAAAACATGGGGGTGTACTTTATTTTTTTAATAAATTTTACTTTGAAGGTTGGGTTGTACCCGGAACTGTCAGTACTATATCCCGCGCAGTTTGACAGTGTTAAAACACGGCATGGTACCACAGCCTCTCCTCTAACAGATAACAGATTACCCTCGGACCCCTGCTGATCATCCTCTGGGCCGCAGCGCTCATGTTTCCATTCAGCTTTACAGCTGTGCCAGGGGGCCTCCATTCACACTTCCATTAAACTTTATAGATCATATATTGAAGATATGGATCATGTGGTTGGGCTAATGAAATATAATTTAACTTTTTTTTAAATAAACTTGTCTGCTTAATTTCTTGTTATTAGGTTATAAGTTATTAAGGCTTAGTGACATGTTTTAGGTGACAAATCAGTATCTCAGTAATGTCCACACAAAAAATGAATAAATATCCACCTGTGCTGTAATAAGAAAGCCTCGGAGAGAGGGAGAAGGAGGACTGAGAAAAATCAAAAGATTTTTAGAGTTATTGAATTACTTTTTAAAACATTAAGTATAGATCATCTCACTGGCAAAATAAAATCATTATTTATAGATAAAATCAAATCGAATACATTCCAGATCTCATCATAATTTACCTTGTGACGGGGCTCTGGTGCTTAGGACAGCCATTAAATGACCACCTGTTTAGAGAAAATGAGATAAAACTGTCAGAATGGCATCCTAGACATGTTGTTCTTAAGCTGTCTCCCTCTACCTTTGTTATTCATTCTCAGGAAAGTCATAAACATTTCAATCAACGGGAGCTGCTTTCACCGCAACAGCCGAGCATGCCTGTTTATCCATCAGGTTAAGGACCTCAGAGCCACAGGATAGTCTGTCTGTCTGTCTGTCTGTCTGTCTGTCCGTACGATGCCTGCGATGGCCTGTGGAGGGTATAGCTCATCTGGCTGACTCTGTGAACATGATGGAAGGATTTAATTGCATCATTGTAGACCAGAGCCAGATCACACCAAAACCCTCTGAGCCAAACCTTCACCACAACCGCATGTGTCGCTCCAGACTGGCTGCTGAGCTCAGAGGGGAAAGCCCACAGGGGAGCTGCAGAGTGGGTTTTTTCCTTAAGGAATATTTCCATTTAGTCATACGAGGTGGCCTTTGATATTATTTTTAGCCAAATTTAGAAAAGTGACTTTATTATTATAGTTTATAATAGAAGAGCTGGTAAAGAAAAGCAGGATCCTAAATGTTACAAACAATATCAAAGTCAGAGACATTCTTTATAATTAGTTTATATAAAGGGGGTTAATGGTAATGAGGTAATACATAATTACCTTATGCTTCATTGATAAGTTATATCCATTCATAAGGAAAACTTTGGGTTTATGAAACTCTCTTTGGCTGTTAAGTCTTACAAGTGGACCGACCAAACTGATTTTTCATAACCTGGCAATTTAAATGTTTTTGTCGTTTATGGATAACAACTGATTCGACTGTTTCAAAACATTTAAATGTAACACCATCAACAACAACAAAATAAATAAGAATCCCAACATAAAATAAAAAAAGTAAAACCCTGAGAAATGCTTTCCCCTCTGCCAACAGGAGTGATTCAGCTCTGGTAGAAATGCTTAGTGACCAACAGTAGAGGACTCTGTGGTTGTACTTGGATTTGTTGTTGTGTCCGGCTCTCCCTTTCCTTTGTTCATGATTATTCATGGTACATAATGACCAGCTGACGCTTAGTTAAAAATATGACTCAACAGATAAAACGTTGACAGACAATAAGCTGTTAAGACACTGAGGACACTTGTCATGTGCTTGTATGTTTCGTTGTTGTCCTGTGTTTTTATAGGTTTAATATACTGCCTATATAGATGACCACAAATGGGATATTCAGGTGTGTGTTTGAAATTGAATCCTTAATCTGTCGAGATTCATTATCCATTCCAATGGACATGACTTTCATAGGATGCCTAGATCGAAGATATCTGTCATTTGACATTTGAGCACAAATTGATTTTCTTGGTTGTCTATAAGCCAATCATACTGCTAGATGTCATCTGGATTTTTTCTTATTTTATTTAATTTTGTTGCAAATCATGGCCACACAGGAACAGGAACCCTAAGTACAAGAGCCATAGTGCCAGGGTCCACCACAGCAGGCAAGACCCAAGGTACACGCTGGGCAAAGACGCCCCTGACACAGCTCAGAACATAATAGCAGGGTGTGAGATGCAAGCTGGAACAGTATGAGAACATGTATGAGAAATGCAAAGGTGGTTGAGAAGAACAGGGCTAAGGTCCTGTGGGCCTTCAGCTTCCAGACTGAAAACAGTTACTGGCAAACTAACTGGACCAAGCGGTGGTGGACAAACAGCAGAAGAGGGCAGTAATAGTAAATGGGGCATTACCGGCTGACAGCAACATCAGAAAGGAGGAACATGAAAAGACACAGAAGTACCAAGGAGTGAAGGAACAGCTTGAAAATGTCAAAACTGATCAGATCCCACTGGTAACAGGACCACTGAGGGCTGTGACCCCCAAACTGGTAGATCCCAGGGTCAACATGTGAAAAATCAGCCCAGAGGAGTGAAGTCCTAGGAATAGCCGAGATACTGGGCAGATCACTTAAGGTCCCACACTCTTGATGTGTCCAAAGTTTGAGGAAGACAATACCACCAGGGAGATTTATTTTTATATGCAATGTGTTTCACATTTACCATTCATTAAATTATTGTATAAGTATGTATTTTAATGATATTTTCAAATTGCTAATGATTTATAGGTGCACTTAGAGTACAAACAGGGCGAAGATGTAGGGCATTAGAGAATACTTGTCTTATTTGAACCTGTATTTTATTTATTTGTATCACTACTTTTAGCAAAGAGCAGCATTGCTTTAAGCAGCTCTGAGACCTGTTTTATTTAGGTTGTTGACATTGTTCTCCACATGGCAGACTCTCCATCACAGTCCTCTCACTGCCGGGCAGTGCCCTCAGTGGTGCAGTTGATCGATGAGTCATAAGGGAACTTCTGGAGCAGTTTTATTTATTTTATTGCCTTCTGTATTGTGGGGCTGTATTTTCCGTGCTGGACTGGGAACTCTGACTGGCAACATTTTGGTGACAGTGGAATCTGTTTCATGTTTCTGAATATTTGAATTCGGTATTTTGGCTGAGGAGCTGGAATGACATCAGTTGACACTAGTGCGAGCTAGTCAACAGTGAACTCCTTAGCATGTCTTTTTACCCAACCAAAATCTAAGCAAGAGATTTTTAAGTGACCAAAGTTACAATGAACTTTGATGAACTGAAAACACCAGAAAACAGTAAAAGTTCTAAGACGAAATCACTGATCTGTTACAAGGTAGGCCCACCCTAAAGCACACCCTGCTTCATCATCTATTTCACTCTTATTGTGACTATATATATATGATAAACATCATGCTATACTGAAGAAGCAATTGAGACCATAAAGTCATTGTTAGAATGTTTACTGAAGTATTACATCCAGTAAAAAGTGGGGTCATTTTTCCCATTAAATTAAATACAAACTGACTCATTTTTGCAGCCAATGAGGCGGCACCCTGCAGGTTTAAGACACTTCCACATTGTCTGCACAGACCTCGAGGTTGCCGCCTGCCAAGTAAACACTTACATTAAAAGAAGGATTAGCTTGTTCATTTATCATACAAAGTAAATGAACTACTCAGTCAACATTATTGACTGGATGTTGACTGTTTGACCCTGCAAGAATACAGAACAAACTCAGTGGAATTACGCCTGCTGTTGTGATTGTGATGTTGTAAGTGAATGCAACATCTGTGAGCAATACTGATGCCTTGTCTAAAGTGTCCACAGAACAAGAGTCAGAAAAATTATGTAATTTTATCTGCCAGTGACGGGTTTTTTTTAAACATTTTGTGCTCAGTCCTAAGGTAAACAGACTAACATGCTCACACTGACAATGCTAACAGGGTGGTGTTAAGCAGTTACATTTTTACCAAATACTATCTGCACCAAATTAGTTCAGTGTGTCAGTGTGCTAATTGGCACTTAAGAACGGCTGAGGCTGATGGGAAAGTCACCATCATCATCCAAGTGAAACTCCTTCGATTGTGGGCAGTCTACATACAAGTGTACCTGAAGGCGTCATATTCTGAAAACCCCGCCCCCACTGCAACAAACTATCGCTCTCCATTGACTTTGCATTGAAAGATGGCGTCTCCTTGACAATTTAATCTGCTAACAAAAAAACAGTAAAATGGTCACAAGCTGTTGTGTGGTAAAATGTATTACCAAACAAGTTAAAGAACCCAGAACTATGTTTTTTAAAACTAAACATTTTGTTATTGACAATCCACGGTTATCTCTACTAAACAAAGAGGACACAGAAGAGTTGGAGAGGGAGCTGCTGTTTGAAAGGGCTCAAACTGAGAAGCTGCAGCGCAGACTGGAAAAGAAAACGAAGGCTGCAAAGAGGACCCTGGATAGATTCCAGGCTGTCCATCAAGCTCAGCTGGAGGAAGAGAAAGCTCACACCAAGAAGATCACAGCAGCCCTGAAAAAGACAGAAGATCTCCTGGGATCTGAGCGCCTCCGATGTCACTGGGGGGAAACTGCTATCAAGGAGGAGATGGAGATAACAAGAGTCTCCTTTGTGGCTCAGCTTGACGGGGAAGAACTGAAGATCAACGCCCTTGTGGCTGATCTGAAGACGGCAGAGAAGAAGGAGAGTTGGATTGAGAGGTGGTGTTCGAAAGGACTCAAACTCAGATGGTGCAGTTGAAAATCAGCAAGATAAAGAAAGATCCCTCATGGATGCACTAAGGAACACCGAGTAGCAGTTGGACAGCAGTCTCACTGAGTGGCAGAGGGAAAAGTCCTCCCTCCTTCAGGACACAGAGAGCCTCAGGAAGACTCTGCAGGAAAAGCAGCAGAAGTGGGAGAAGACTGAGACCTCCTTGAAGACCCAGCTGGAGGATCTTGAGAGTCAGATCCCCAGAAAGAAAAGGAAGAAGTGATGCTTGGCTCCAGAATTCCACATTGAGGAAACAAACAAAAAAAACAAAACAAATAAATGTAAAAAAAATACGTCATGCTTGTGGGCTGGTTTCTTAAAAATATACTTTGTTTGTTTTACTATTGAGCTCTCATTTTTAGTGTATAGCCTGAAAATACATTATAACCTGATTACATGTTGGTTGTCCAAAGAAAATCATTACATTAAAAACATCTAAACTCTGGTCAAAGTGGTTAAATGTATTAGTCCATAACACAGTGTTACAGCCATAGGTAAAAGCCATATAAAAAATAATTCATTTAACACAAGTGAGAGAGGGGGAGATGGGGAAAAAATTCCTAAATCCTGGATTAAATAACTGCAGTTCGTACCTAAAACTTAATCCCACAATGAGTGAGACTTATTTTACATGATTTATTAGACTGATCTCGTTTAATGTGCTTTTGCTGCCATATTTTTGGAAGTTCAGGTTCAAACCGAAGATGGTCAACAGACAGTTTACTCAAAACATAGAATTAACCGCTTTCTTAAGAGGAATGAGAGAAAACATAATCTCACCTGGAGATGAGCTGTCAGCAGGGTCAACTGGAGACATCATGTCCAGAGGAGCTTCCTCGGCCACATCCCACATTTACTGTGCTTCTGCCTCCATAGTTTCAAACTGAAGACGGTCAACAGACAGTTTACTCAACATGTATGTCTGTGCTAAATCATAAGGCATTCATCATATAGTTGTTGAAATATTTCACACAAAAAAAACAAATATCAAACTCATGGTCATGCAAATGACTTTGGGAATCTAATGCTTATTCAGAAGATCAAGAATGCTGTTACACACACAAATTCATCTTACTATAATGTATTATATATACAAATTTTACAATTTGCTTTCACTGCACACAAAGAGTGATATACAGTGTGATTAACAGTTAGCTTTGATTTTTTTCAAATTGGCCAAAAATGTGAATGATTTTACTGCCATTAATCTGTTGAAATTTCACTCTGTGCATGCCATGTGGTTTGTTTCCTCAGGCATGTTAAGTAATATGTCCCACATGAGTGTATATGTATACACACACTCGACTGTTCAAAAGTTTAGAATGGCCTGCAACAAAATCTTGATTTGGCACAGTCTGACGGCTGACAGGACTGCTTTATATTTTAGGTTGTGGAAGGTTCTCATTACAAATTGATGTTATTTCTATGAAGGGTTTGTTTGTTTATAGAGAACAAAATGCTGTACAAAAGTTCAACCACACTGACAACTGACAACGACAAAGGAAAGATCCCTCTTAGCAACAGTCCAATAAGAAGAAAAGAAAACATTGTTTTAAACAATGGAAGCTTACAATCAAATTCCCATCTGATTTAAATAGGAAGAGATTCGTGTCTCAGTGTCAAGTGCACAATAATGTCAATAACAAACTGGTGAGCTGGTTTTTGCAATTCTATTCTTAAAACTTCACAATAGAGACAAAGGGTTTTTTCCATTTTTAGGTGCCAACACAATCTAAAATACATACACAATACATGAGTATGACAGACTCCTGTTTGTTTTAGAGCCACATGTTAAAACAGCACATTATTTACATGTGTGAAGAGGTCACTTCAACACCACTCTAACTTCTTATTTCAGTTTGAAATACGTCACATCTGAGCAGCTTTCAGTGCGTCCCAGGAGACATTTCCCTGTTGTAAATGTGTTGAAACAGGGTCACTTTGCTGACCTATTATTTATGATACAGACGACCTGGCTCAAAGGAGAGTTCAACCAACACTAATCTTTACATTCTGTTTCTGCTCGGCAGCCACAGGATCACTGAGGACAGCGAACATGTGCGTCATACCTTTAAGGCCACCTACACTTTAAATGCACAATCCAGTGTCAGCTTACAATAAGATGTCCATGTCAGGCTTTTCTTGCATTTTTCTGTCAATATAGAATTTCTGAATCATTAACCGCACATGACTGTTACAGCACAAGTTTAGTTTGCATTGATACATTTTGAATGTACAATAACTGACTGTACGTCAGGGCATGTACAGTATCATTGCTCTATTTCCTTTATTCTGGGAAACAACTCATGACGAGTGTCAGATGCACAAAACCTCACAGTTCAAAAGGCGTGTGGCCACAGCTTGATGTCTCCAACTCCAATCTTGCCATTAAGACAAGAGAGCTTTTAAGACATAGAAGATACTATCAGCATATCTCAAGGCAAAAGCATGTGATTTATATTTGAAGCTAAAGTGCTGATTGGTAGCTGACGGTTAAGGGGAGACACAGCCAAGGATACGAAAGGAAAGGCAAAGAATGTTTAGCCTGGGGAGCATTAAACCACGTCAGTGATGATAAATACTGGGCCAACCCAGAGCAAGAGCACGTTCTGTTTCTAATACTATAAATACCCCTCGGTCTACTTTGCTAATAATATATGGAAACTCAAGTGTGTAACCCTTTGGGGACTATTTTATCTGTTTTTGAATACTTTTCATTCTGCCATTTAAAAGGTATTTACCATACCATGTTGGTATCAGCTTTTTCCGGCACAACTTCACCGATCTCAGATCAAGTCAGTACCTTGGAGGGAAGTTGACGTTGTGACGTCATGAGGGAGTCATGCACCAGTGCATTTAATGGTCTCCAGATTGTTTAACAATGTGTAATAAAAACCCCAGCAAAGCAGCAGTTGACACATCGTGTCGTTCTGTAAATTTAACAGGCTGTAAAAAGTCAGTATCAAAGATTCTACCTAAAGGCCCATTTCGCAGACATTTACACACTGCCCTCACATCCTCTTTTATAATCTGGTAGAATTTTCTCAAGGAGCCTGGAAATTAAATTCATGTCAGAGGCACAGAAATCTCTACGCGCCCTGCAGCTATTCATGATTGATTTATATTGATGGTGTACATAGTACTTCGATATTCAATTTAGTAGAATTACAGAATAATCAGCACCAGTATAAAAGTTAGTGTGTTTATTATATAGAATGGCCCATATTATATTACTGGATCATCATTATTAGCATTAAGACGTTTACAACTTTAACGCTGCAGCTCTTAAAGTTAAAGCTCATTAGAATTACTTTATATACCTACTGCTGGTTCCATCAATATTTATTTATATTTAACAAACGCAGTGGAGTTAAAATGACAATATTCACCTCTATATAAAGTAGCAGAAAGTAAAAAAAAGACAAACTATACTTAAGTATGATACTTTAATACTTAGTTCAATTCTGCCACTATTATGACATGGGCATTATTCATTTATTTGTTTGTTTTCTTTTCATTATTTATTGTGAAGCTGTTTTTGGTCAATTATAATATTGCTAGACGGAAAAATCTACATTTGCACAGTTTTAAAAAAAAGAAAGAAGTGATGGATTTTGTGGTTTTATTTGGCTCATTTGAATCGCTCTTGTGTAAGACAACAAACTGAACCAGAAAAAGTACATGTTGAATGTTTTTGCAGGGTGGAAGCAGGAGGCAGTTAGCAAGACAGATGAAGATTGGATCAGTTTTGGTCTGTTATTATTTAATGTATTTTATTTTCATTTGATCTAATTTTGTAAATATAATTTTATTTATGGATTATGTGTTTTAAAATGATCTTTTTTTGTCTGATGTCGATGGTTTTAATTCACACCTACATTTCTGGATTTTTATCTATTATCTTAAGTTCTGTTGTTTGAAGATTCAGTTTCCAGTCCAATAAAAAACTGAAATTCAAGGGCTCCACTGGCAGCAGTTCGAAATCAATTTCAGTTAAGAGTCAATCAGATTAAACAGAAAAACAGATACAAACATTTGAAATATTATCTATGAAATATGAAATAAGAAGCAAGCAAGAGATAAAATAATTTGAATTTTACCTTATGTTAACATTTAAACACTACAAACACAGAGCTGTGAAATATTTTGCTGTGAAAACCATGAGAATGTGATTTTTTTTTATTGCAATTTCAACAGTAGCTCAAATTCTATTGACCAAATTCAGATCAAACAACAAAACTAAACTACATGATTACAGCTATGAAAAAAAAACAGTCCCACCAAAATATTAAACATAGAATAAACCACTTTCTTCAGAGAAATGAGAGAAAATATAATCTCACCTGGAGATGAGCTGTCAGAAGGGTCAACTGGAGACATCATGTCCAGAGGAGCTTCCTCTACCACATCCCACGTGTCCTGCATCCTACCTGGGCAGGTTGGTGACATGAAGATGGCCTCCATAATAATCCATTTTTCAATCCTTTTACCTCCATTGCTGAAGCAGATCATTGGAGGCTGCGGCCTGATGAGTGCAACCCAAACAGTTGCTGGTGGAGGAAGGCGTCAGGCTGTAGAGGAGGCCTCTCAGGTTGGCTGTCCAGCAAACTCCTGACTCTGCATATGGGTACCAGGACACAAAGAACTGCAACTTACACAAAGTAGGATGCAACTGCGGCTTCCAAAAAGTTCACAATTGTATTGAATCAGGAAGTGGAGGCTTGACTTTGCCCACACTGGAGGAAAACATCTAAACTTCGGACTTTGTGGAACTCCTGAGCATGTGTGATGTGTCATGGAAAGGAGCTGGAGGTCTTGGTGGAAGCCTTGCCCATCTCCCTGGAAAAAGAAAGACCAAAAATGAAAGGGGCAAGGTTCAAGAGGTGGATGACATGAGGAAGCGCTGGATGCTGCAACCATCCTAAACATCCCAAAAGTTTTATGTGAAGCCTGCCAATGACTAGCTCCCGGCCTTTTAGTTTCCTGTTTTTGCAAAATGGGACTGGAGGGTGTGCACCGATTATGAATAGATCACATCACTTCACCTCGCAGGAGAGCTGGAGGAGATGTTCCGCTTGTGTCGATCCTCAGATTAAGCAGGAGAAAAAAGGTGGATTTCTTCCTTGAACGCACATGGTAGAGCTCAGGGAGTGGAGAGAGTCCCATAAGGTGGCCTCAGCACCTCGTTCATTGGGTTTATGACGTGCTGTTAACAAACTGCTTAACATAAAAAGTAAGTGTCTGAGCTGTTTGAGGAGCCGTAATAAAGACATAAACCAATAAACCTAATGAGCACATTTGGTTGTAAGTACTTTACATTACCGACAGTTTGGTTGGAATTCTATTAATTTTGTTATTACAGTGCTTAATGCAAGAATAAATAAAGGACCAACATGCACATAGAAAATGGGTGTTATTTAATTTTTCATTGGCATTTGTGTTTCTTTTAAAAGAAAATACCAATTTCAGTTTCTTTAGATAATTACACTTCTGCACCAGATGAAAAGGAATTAACTGCAGTATATTGTTCAAATGAAATGAAAAGTCTTATCTTAAATGAAGGTAATAATACTTTTAACAATTCCAGCAAGGGATCAACACACTGCTGTGCTTTTTTCACCGGATGTAAATTATATTTATAACCATTTTTGTATCAACTCTGTAGTTTTTAAAAAATCTATAAAAAATAAAATAGAAAGAGAAATTTTAATTCAGAAATGTAATACTGAGCGCAGCGCAACCATTTAATGTAGCTTACCCTCCACATGAAGCCACAGTTCTTAAACAAAGCAATAAAATGCACCATGAAACACACATAAAAAGCCTGCCATGGCTGTTAATGTTATTACTTGTAATGGATCATGTCCCACAACTCCCACACAGCACATTTGTAGCATTATGATAAAAAAAAGTTCAACTTTAACAGTTTTGTTTTGGATATTTTGTTTTCATTTTCTTGGAATTTTTATAGCAGAATATCGGATGTGTGATCAAATCTTTAATGCCTTTGAAACACTCAAAAATTATGTTTTTTATCATGTCTTCACTTGAACCAAAGCTGATAATATTTTAACCCTTTGAATCCCACCATTGTAATGCATTGTAAGGTTTGGAGTGAAACTGTAAGAAAGACATTATGTGAGCTTGATTGAATCACACGTTAATAAGCTCCTGTTTTAATTTACCCAAATTACGTTTTAAATGTATGTGTATGTGAAAATGTCTTTGAACTACATGTCATTTAAAACATCACCAAAAGTAAACAGTTTGGAGTAACTAGATGGGGTTAAAACATTAAATCTTGCATTCCTCAGCAATACTGTGAAGCTGTGACTGATTCCGCTGAGATGAACAGATACAGGACAAACATTCACTGACATTCAGAAAGAACTGCAGGCTGTTACACAGAGCAGAGAGGAGGGGACAATAACCATTTGGTCTATATTTTTCCAATATTCATGACACTTGTGGGCACTTGGAAATGTGTTGTATACATAAATTCAATTTTATTTAAATCATAAATAATAACTTATCAGAGAAATACTTGGGTTTTTCTTTTTTAATAACATGTCATTGTAACCTTGTGTTCATTAGATGTGCAGGACCTATATATTTCTGTGAAATACAAGGCCACAGTGAGTAAAATGTAAAAAAATAAATAAGGGTTAAGAAAAATTATCTAATAAAAATTATCTAATAAAAATTTAAAATTAAAATTTAAAAATTAAAAATTAAAAATTAAAAAATTAAAAATTAAAAATTAAAAATTAAAAAATACATAAATAAAAATAAATAAATAATAACAATAATAATAATAATAATAATAATAATAATGATTAAATTATCTGAGTTTTTCTGAATTTACTTAGGAAATTGATTCCTACTGATCGTTTTAAATAATGGTATCCTTTGCACAAAGATCCCTGCTCACCAAATAAAAGCTAGAACCCACACATCAATCAGCACACTAAAATCTGTGATTTCTTCATTCATTGAATCACAGAGTGTCTCCAAGTATTAATAATAATCAAGTGTTTTTCTCATATTTAGAGGGAAGTGAGCAATAGAGGGAAAGGCAGAAAGGTATTGAACACACTGAACCAGGTTTTTGTTAAATTAGTAGTAACAAGATAACAGCACATCAAATTTTCCTTCACTTCCCACAATTCCACTTAGTCATGTGCTTTACAGTAATTATTGTGTCTATGTAAACATGAGAAGTGTAGTGAACAGGAGCTCCACTGGGGAAAAGTCCAATAGTGTGTAGCTGTACACCTTTATGTGTATGGGGTGCAGGTTCCTGCCTATGAACCTTCACTAAAAATATTGTTTGCATTTTGTACCATTTCAAAGGCAGAAAAAAATAATTCTGATTCACATTCAAAAGATGTTGGTTTACCATAAATCCAAGTAATTAAGTGGTTTTATATGACTGATATCATCGAGAACAGTGGAACTGACACTTGTTACACTGCAGCAGATCTTCTTCCATTCTTTAAATAAAATATGGGGATTGGTTTTGACTGAAATATGGACTGTAGTTTAAATAAAAGAGTGGCTGGGGCTCTGGACATTTTATTCATATTTTATATTACTGAAAACCAAAATGTTAATGCCTAAATGCCATTTAACATTTGTGTTCAAACCACAGTTGTGTTGAAGACGATCATTCGACATGACTTTGTTCCATCAAATAATTAATGTTTCTGTCAATGCAAAGGGAGGTCAAGTCACTGAACACACATGTGCTTTTGTCATCTCGTTTAATCTTTTAGTGTTTTGAGTTCCGGGACATATGGACGAAGCCATAATGAAATCAGGCAGTGAGCTCATGCAAGGGCCTAAATGAAAGAGACTTATTGAATCACTGCAACATAGAACCTTAAAAGCTTAGAGGAAAATCCAATGAGGAGTCTAAATATAGACAAAATTCCCTCTGAGACAGAGTGCCAGTGATGGCTGAGATTTATATGTTCCTCATGTTTTAAACTGTCCTCTCTTTGGACGGGACATGCTCAAGTAATTAAATAGATTAAGTAGCGCATACTCAAAGTTTTGAAAAAAGTTCAACTAACTTAATTATGTCAAGTTTGTATAACTTTTTCTGCCTCTTTGAATAACTTAAACTAATAATTTTTGATTAAATTGAAAAATTTGAATATTAAGTATGTCCACCTTAAAAACATAACTTAAGTACAACTTAATAGAATTAAGTAATTACATACTAAGAATGATAAAGTCCTCTTATTTCTATTGTTTCAAATTGGTAGGATGTCATAATAAACTTAATTTATACAGCACATACAGTTAAATCTCAAAGTGCTTCACCAAATAAGTAAAATCAATCAAAACAAATACATTGCAATCATAATAAAACAACAACAGCAACAATTTGATTGGGGCAAATGTTCTTAAATGCATCAGTGGAAGAAAAAAAGTATTTATTTTAATCCTTCATAAGTGTTGAGCAGCAGGATCAATTTTTATTCCGAGTAAATCTCTGATTCACCCTCCGAAGCAGAAGGCGGCGCTATTGCGCATAATACAATGATGTTTACCGCTGTTTGGAAAAAAGCAGAAACAGAAGAAGAACATTTTGAGCGCGAGCATAGAGCGCGAGCGGCGGGAAGCAGCCGGAAGCAGCACAGACAACTGCAGAATGGAAGTTGTCAGCACAACTGGAAATACTGGAAGTTTTGAATAACTACTTTGTTGTTACTGTAGACGTTTCTGGACGGGAGTCGGTGTTTTCTCCTCTGCGACAGACGTAAAGTAAGGCGTGCAGCCCGAGTGAAGCGCTGTAGCCGATGCCTGGCCGTTACAGGTAACGGGAGCCCCGAGGGCTATGCTTCAGATAGCTGCAGATGCTAGCCGCTACCGCATCCTGAACAGCTAACGGAGCTAGCAGCCCTCATACAAACTTAATTTTACGCAAAAACCTCCAGATTCTACATTTTAATTTACAGATAAGTTTTGGGGGAAAAGCCCTTATCAGCCCGACTTTAGTTCTAGATTTAACCATGCAGTTTAAGCGCTGCTGCTTTTCTTTATAGTAATGTTAGTTTTGCTTGATTACTTTAGTAGCGTGACTTTATAATTTGACACTGGATGTTTTTTAATTGTTCATCAGTTTATGTACTTTCATCTCTCTGTTCCAGTTTCAAGAAGTTACGACAGAGTTAAAGAAG
>CAFUXE010000909.1:50472-66075 GCA_903364295.1 Serranus cabrilla
ATCGACACACACACACACACACACACTCTGATGTGATCGGCCACCCCGATAGCGAGCCAGAGCTGACTCTCTAAGCCTCAAACAAAGTTTGGTGTGCACTGACCAAGACCGAGGGGACAAAAAAAGCGAAGGAGAGAACTGGGGGGAGCAACAGGGAAAGAAAAAAAAAAGTGTGACCACTGAGTGAAGTTTAACCACTTACGATTCAAGTTTAGCTTCAGCACACCCCGCCTACACCCCGGATTCATTCACGGGCATGTACACGCACACCTCTCCGGGTGGGAGAGGCACTGAGCTGGATTTTGGGAAGCCCTGCTTTTTCTCTCTTGTTCCATCTGGTTGCTGCTGCATGGCTGCCGGACAGGCAGACGGCCCTCGCTCATCCCCCTTTTCTCTACTATCTTTTCTCTTTTCCTTATCCAGTGTCCCTACAGATCCACCCACCAGCAGCTGCCCCTGTACAGCCAGGTGACAGATAGCTACTCAGGCTGAGTGTGCACCGGTGTGTGTGTGTGTGTCCGTGTATTTGATAAAAAAAAAACCATATGTGATGGAGTGAAAAAAGATTAGATTGTAAAAGTATGTGAACAAGTGACACCATGTAGGAGAGAGACACAACGAGAGAGGGAGAGAGAGAAAGAGGATGAAGGGATTCAATTTCTGTAGGGTGAAAGGGAGAGACTAAGTGTAGTGAATGTGATTTGATGGTGATGCTGAGATGGGGTTTAGGCGTACAAATACTATTAGTCACTGCTGTGCAAACGTGTTACTCACACACCCACACAAATGTGGAAAAAAAAAACAAGCTAGGCTCCCGGGCTACAGGAGTCAACACACAACACGGCGTATAAAAACAGAAATCAATCTTTATATTTATCCAACAGTCCTGGGTTATGGATGTAATGCTTATTGTTGTCATGTGAATTCAAGAAATAAAAAGGGCACGTGAAACAAATTCCCAGAAGAAGAAAATATGCAAAATTTAACCGACAGCAGTGAAGAGGACAAGAGGAGGAATAATACTCTAAGTAAACAGTTTTCACTAAATACTAATGTTCATAGTGTACCGTCTTGGCAGTAAGTAAGCGACAACGACATCAAACAGATAAGAGATAAAAGCAGCAGAGCTGAAACCTGAGAAAAATTGATTATTCTCCTTAAAAAAGTAAATCAATCAATTTAATTGAATTATCAGTCATTTTCTGTTGATAAAATAATCAGCTCATTGCTTCAGCTCTGATCTCCACTGCCAAGTGCACTTCATAAACAGAAAGAAAAACATTTCTCGAAACTGAAACCTTTTTTTGTGATGCTGCATTCTGTTTTGAGCAAACTAGAAGACCCAGGTCCTCTTATTACAACTGAGGCCTAGTCGATACCTAGAGGGTTTCTATTTGGTAAAAGCCGCTTTTTTTATTACTCCTTTATTCTGAAAAAAATTATGTAGTGTTTTTAAAAAATCTCTGGCCAAACCCAAAAGCCATGACAACCAGTGCTGGCCAATCAGAACCCTGAAAAAAGCTTTTACAGGAAGGATACAACGGCTGCTCAAAGAAGGAGGATTATATAGCAAAGTGGAGACATTCTTTAAGATCTCACTCATATATAAAGTTAGCATAACTTACACTGTTATACTACTGTAACACTGTTATACACACTGAGAGTCTTGCCAGTCCAAATTTTTACAAAAGCTCCATTTTCAGTGACCAAAAACACAGTTTGTGTGTGAACAAAAGGCCAAAACACAACTCATCTTAAACATCTGAAATACCTCATCTGCGGCAGTTAATATTATATTTAAAAATAATGTTGCTATGGTTGGCAACAGTGGTCAGAATTTTAGGTGAGAGGTGGCCCACTTCTGCTATAAAACACTGAAAATTGGTGTGTTGTATACTTATTGTCAACAGATGGCATGAAAAGAACAACATCCACGGTGTGTTAGTTGCTGTCTGACTCTCTGTCTGTGACTCTCAGCTCAGACTTGTTGTTCCTGCTGAAGACATAATTTTCAAAACTTGGCTCACTAATTTGCCTGAAACAGCTGGGCACTGCAGTTATGTAACTCATACAGGACTGAATGGTGCATCTGTTGGGGACTATTTTCAGCTACGGATTAATACACATTTGGTGCACTTGTGAGCGTTTACAGCAGCAGGACTGATTGAAAATGAACCACAGTGCCTGTGTTCATTGTAATGAATGAACGAGTGCAACAGTGCAGCTCACTGATGTGTCGTTTTCGGACAACAATGGAGCTCTATGGCACAGAGGAATGAGCTATATCAGGCGATGCTTGTTAGCATCAATTCATTGTTGGTTTTGGTCTTTTCATGGGCTGCATGATGATAAGAAAAACATATTTTCCCACTTTCCCAGTGTGAACACACAGTACTCAACCCCTGCTAAGAATTACTGTGTAGAATCGAATTATCTTGCAGCTCAAGACTATTGAGGCTCATCCCTCAAATTTCTTTGCCTTCAATTCTTTTTTTCCTTTTTTTTGGTTAAACCCTCCCCCATTCCTCACACTTTAAGACCCCTTCCACACCACACCCATGACCCCCCATGTGCAGACATGAGGTCAAGCTCCAAAGATCACAGAGAGAAGCCAGACGAGGAGAGAGAGAGAGAGAGCCGGAGAGAGAAAGGGAGAGAAAGAGAGACAGAGACCCAAAATCCTCCTTTCCTCCCAAAACCAGGCCAAAACCTCAAGCCTTCCCACCAGCTCCAGACCCCCTCCTTTAGCACAGTTGTGTGTAGAGGAGGCAGTGAGCACTCTTGCAGAAACATCAGCCCAGGGAAATTCAAATGAGGAAGAAACGGTGAGAGAGACACAGAGAGAGGGAGAGTGGGAGAGAGGGAGAGCACAATAGTGAGAAAATAGGATAAAAGAATAAGATGGGAGAGAGTTAGGTAGGAGGGAGAAGGGGGAGCGGAGCTGAAGAGGAGCTGAAGAGGTTGCTGAGGCTGCAGGTTAAGATAATGTGTAGATCTGAAGAGATTTGCGGGGAACATTTTTATTCATTTTTTGATTACTCCCATCTCTCCCGACCTCCCCACCCGCGTTGTTGTCTCTCCGTTTGTTTGTTTTTGGCATTAGCGTTATGACTGTTGGTATGCGCGTGTATGTACACATGCATGCTGATTAGAACTGGAATATTTTATAAACACAAATATTCATGCTCGCACAAGCCTTCGCGCACATATCAATACATAATGCACACAAACATACTTAAAGATGCATCACAGAAGCGCGCATCTGGGCAGACAGTGCCAGGAATGCTAAGAGCTTACAAATTTGTAAACATGCAGACACAGATGCTGCATATGTACATACAAACATGCACGTACACAGCTCGCAGTGTAGCCCATCGCTGTGCCCGCTCCTTATCAATGTGCTGCAGGTAGGCTAAGTGTTCTGAATGAGCTGGACCAAACAGAATGACTCACTGCCTCGACTCTCAGCACATTCAAATGCACAAAAACATATCACAGACGTCTGAACAATGCACAACACCACCCAGTACACACGCATAAACAAAGGCCCACCTTCGCTGCTGTCAGACCCTCCCTCCAGGTTGAGTGAGATGCTGTGGTCTCCGTCCTGCTGCCCTGGACCCAGGATCATCCAGTTCTCCAGAGCATCCGAATCAGAAGAAGAATCAGACGAGTCAGAGTTTGATTCTTCTGACTCAGACTCTGAGCTGCTGGAGACCACAGTCACCGGCTCACTGTGCCTCCTTTTCTGGCTCCCCTAGATGATAAAACAACAACAATATGGCAGGTGTCAGTATAAAGCTTTCAGTTGCACCATTATGCATCTCTTACTGAACTGATCAAACCACTATGAATTCAAATTAAAAGAAATAACACTCTATACTGTATATTTCTCTACTTTCTTTCTGGGAAAAATATATGGCTAATATGGCCGACATGACAGGGTCCCAAACTTTGATGCTTTTATGCCACCAACTGAATTGCTTCAATAATACTGAGTACTGAAGTGTCTTATATTTCAATACCTAAGGAGTAAATTTAATCAGTATTGGTGAGCCAATAAGCATGCAGCATGCTTGTATCAACATCTAATAGGTGATTGGCTGGCAGGTTACACATCATAGAGGTAAGCAGGAAATCACTGTTTTGCACAGAGACGAGGCCCATGTGTGTTGTGTTGTAGAGGCTTGACTACAGTGTGTCCCAGAGTAAGTAAAGATTTATTCTTTAATGTTGCCGTTTGTTTTTGTTTAAATGTATTTTCTAACATTGGTACAGGGAAAAAAATAGTTCAGGTATCGAAGCCAGGCTATCGGTACAGATTTAGAACATGACTGAGTGATACCCAGCCCCTGTTAGGCTTCTGTTAAACTTTATCACCATATTTCTTGTTTGCCAGAACTTGGAAAAGTCAGCTAAACTTTTGGGCAATGCTCTGCTGTAGCAGCAAGTCATTTACTAGCATCGCTACATGCTTCAGTGATTGCTGCAGCTCAACAACAATCAATCAGCTAGCTGAAACTGGCCACTGGACAGTAGCTTGACATAGCAGCCAGTGCTGTGAATTTAGTAAAGGAAACACAAAATGGCCCAAGTGGGAAACATCAGGTCAAAAACACATGGCCTGACACTGTAACCTTCCAGATTCAGACCTTTTCTTTGTATCCAGTATATGTGTAAATATGTCTCCACCTTACTGACTGTATTCTCCACTTTTACTGACCTTTTTTTCATGGCTGCAATTAAACTGTGTGCTTCCCTCCAATGACCCTATCTGGTGCCACCTATTGTGTAGATAATATATTTTGTATACTGTGTCTTTGTCTTTGGCAACATACTGTGTGTGATTTTGATTACAGTGACAAACTGTTTCTAATTTGGAGATTAATTAAATTCATCCTACCCTCTCATACTTAGCACTTTTAATATGGAAATGCAAGAAAAAAATATATCTATGGATATAGTGTTATACTGTAAATGCACAGTATTTACGACCATCACAAGACCAAGTTGAGTTGTCAATTGTGTGAAATCATGAACATGTGAATCTTTCTCATCTGATCCGTCCCGTATGATGCGTAAGCAGCATTTACTTTCGGGAACAAACAGCAAGACTGTCAAGCTTTGGATTTATCTCCATGTGCATGGGGCTGTAGTAAGACAGGGACTCTGTTTCTGAGAAATTCAGAGGTTGGTGCCTTATTTTTTCTCCTTTACAATACCAAAAAGCACAAGAACAAGAGTGTGAGGAATGGATTAAACTGTGTGTTTATCTGCTCTACGCAGCAGCCCTTAGCATTTCTGGCTAACTGGCTTACAGTCGAAACCTTACCCAACGTTTCTTCTTTGGACAAGCAGCACATTTTATGACTAGCACATCGACTGTGAAGTATTTATGGATATGCAGAAGTTTAACCATACACAACCCCAGCAATGTGACTCGAAATAGTGCTGTGTTTGGTAAATGCTTTGGTTATGCCTCACCTCGAGCGACACTAGTCTCACAGTAAAGTTGGTCTTTATACAACAAGTGGTGCTGGAGCTTTGAGCCCTTTGGTGTCTTTTTTTATCATTAAAGCAAAAAACAGTGTGTGAGATGAATTCTGCAGAATGTTGAAAATCTTCCACAGCTTCTTATGCAATGACCCCCGCAAATAAGAACTACACCTTCCTCTTTTTAGCTTATTTATCCATTTTTTTTTTACTTTTTTAATGTTTTACACTTATATACTTCATTCATTATTGTTATTCTTAACTGAATGTTTTTTCAGTTCATTTTTGGGAAAATCAATATCATATAGTTTTTTTATTTCTAAACTTGAAACTGAAACTTGAAACTACAAATACATAATCTGTGTAAGCAAAGCAGCCAAACAAGACTGTGCTAGGATGAAATAATCCGATTTTATGTTTCTACAGTAACTAAGAAGGGTGGGGCTCAGCAGAGAGTCAATTTCTTCTACACAATCAAACACACACTCTTTGCTCTCTACCTGTTGGGCCGGGGTGGAAGTCTGCTGCCACTGTGTTTCTCCGCCCTTTGAGGCGCAGACCCCCTCACCATCATCGGCCGTGTCGTCCTCAGAGATGGAGATGACATCAGGGCTGGAGTCGATCACAATGACCTCCTCAAAGAATGACGACGACGTCCTCTGACCCTTAGAGTTACTTTTCCCTTTCTTCTGTTTATCAAGCTTCTCTCTCTTCTTCTGGTTATCAGGTTTCTGTCCGTTCTTCTTCTTCTTCTGCTTCTCCTCCAGCTGCTGCAGTAACCTGCTCAAATCAGGTGACGGAGGCCGACTTTCCCCAGTTTGTTCGTGTTCTCCGTCGACATCTGGAGTCTTCCCAGGCGCCTCGAGCTGCTGGCTGTCCTGGCCCTGCGCCTCCTCTCCTCTGTCCTCCAGCCCTTCTGCATTAGAGGAGTAGTGGAGCTGGCTGTAGAGGCGGAACTCCAGCTCGCTGTTGACCTCTGACCCCTCAGAGTCCCCTTCATCCTCTTGGTAGAGTTCATCCTCCAACTCCTCCCGATTCTGGTAGGTACAGTACATCACCCCAAAGCACACTCCACACACACATGCACACACCTAGCCTAACACTCACACCAGGGGAGAGGGTGAACTCAGAGGCTGAAGCAGGCTGCAGGAACAAAAACACACAAACAAGGCGAGTTATTATCGGAATCACACATCATCATAATCACAGTACGAAGGACAAACACCACAGCAGGAGCAATTCAGTATCAGAGTGTTTTCACTGTCTAAGCAAGCTGCAAACAAAGGAAAAGCAACGTCCAAGGAATGAAGCCGTGGGGACAGGAGAAAACACAGCCCAGTGCACAGCGTGTGGTTTGTATTTTACAAGTTAGAGTTTATCTATTTATTTATATATTCTGCCTATATAAATGTGGCCTTTGATATGGGAAAATTATGTTGTTTTCTATTAAAAAAAACACTGACTACCACACAGTGACACATAAAACTATGTTTTATGTGCAATGGATGTATAATAATCATGTCATACTGTATTACCGTTAAACTGAGTGGAACAAACAACTCTCTGAATGTTACTCCAATTTACTCTAAATCATGCAAATTTATATTTGTATTAAATATTCTAGGCTGCAGCCTGCAACTTATGATAATTATACATTATGAGGGCAACAGCCAATATTTCCAGGCTAATGGGGGAGCTAGATATCTGGGCCAAGTCTTCTGGTCATTGTTTACAGTCTAATTAAAAACTTGAGACATGAGACGTGTTCGGTCGTTTCTGCTCATGTCTATTAATCAGAATATAAATCTGATTTGACTGTTTACCTGCAGTCAACCAAAACCCTCTCAGTCGTGATTGGTCAGTACCACTGGGACTACAAATGGAAACCAGAATGCTTCCAATACCAATCCATGCCTAATCCACCAATGGAAATCTAAGATATCCAATTGGTTCATCTCTGCAAGGATTGTTTGTTAATTGTTTCCTCTCTGTGCTCTTCACTTCAAATATTATCCACAGCACTGAGTGAGGAATAAGTGAACACCAATCACAGGAAGAGCACAGACTTCGGTTTTGTTCTGAAATCCATTGGGGCTTGTTAACAAAGCTGAGAGAGCGCATGGATCAGCTGCACTCAGAATTTTTTGTTACTGTTTTATCAGAGCATTGGTGCTGAGAAGGAGTTTGGATCCAGGTTTATCACCTGCTGGGTGATGATGTCCAAAACAAACACTTTAACAAGACATAACTTGCCCCTACACTTTCTAAAACACACACTGTGTTACTAATTTTCCCAGTCTCTGTCTCTCTCTGTCTCCATCTCTTTCCCTCACACACACACCAACTCTCACACACACACAGGACAGAGAAGGGGCACCGGCCCATTGCTCTGTCCAGTCCTGCGTGTCTGTGCCATGATGGCTGGAGATGATTGGCTCCCAGACCGCACACACCGCAGAAACGCCACGCTACACGGTCACAAGCTGGCCACCAGGGATTAAAGGGACAGAAAGAAGAGTCTTACCGACTGGTGAGGGAGAGCGACAGTTCAGAAGTTTTAGTGGCGCACAGAGACCTGAAGCCGACAAATGACCGGCTGTGTTTTACAGTGGAGGAATGTACTGTAAAGGCCTGTCACAGTCTCAGTCCCCAAGCTCAGGTGTGTTCACTTAATCTGCCAAATTAAAGCTTTGCACAGAACTGTATGGGTACGAATGGACTGTATTTAACTGATGCCTCCCTGTCTCTCTGGTTAGCCACCTGTTAAGGTGCTACAACTTACACTTCAGAAGGCACTTCGACATGTCACACAGCAGGAAAATCTTAATGATGGTTGAATTCCATTAAGATAACTCTATTTCAGGCTCATGGTATTACACTAGTCTGTTCACTGCCATAGCTTGGACACTTGAATAGGTCAGACCGATTGATGATATTATTTGTAACACCTGTGCTTTTCTTACTACAGTACAGTTACATCAGCAGTCCATTCATATTCTGCTCAGAGTGAATAACAATGTCACAATTCTGACATGAGTTAACTTCAGGATTGTAAAAACTAAGCACTCTGTTTAAGCAAGTAAGTTGGTAGTTTAGTCATGCATTTTGTACTAATGACTTGCACTTCTAAACATCAAGCACCAATCTTTTGGCAAACTGAGCACATCTGCTTTGTTAAAGTTGAGTCGGCCGGAGCTAACATGAGATCAAACTAAAACATAGATTGTATAAAGAATGGACAACGCATGCCCACTTTATTATATCATATTTAACATTCTTATACATGATACCAACCATGTATTACATTGTCAACCAATTCTATAAATGATAACTGAAAAAATAAAGAATAAGTAGGAATAAAATAAACAACTAAGTAAACATTGTTACTGTTCAGTTTCAGTAAATTTATGATTTAAAAATATATATTAATTGGTGAACACCATTTCTAAATCACAACAAACAACATTGTCTGCATTAAATATTGTGTAAAAAAGTTTTCATAATGGCACATATCAGACAGTATACACTGATACCAATATGCCTTAAATAGGCCAATATCTGTAAACCGATATATCTGTCAGGCTTAACCTTTATGCAATTTTGTGCAAACCATCTGTTATACATCTTTTTAATTATTATTAAATCGATACTGTGTTTTTGAGAATCAATATACTATCACATAGCATGACACTGGGATAATGTAACGATATTTTCTTAAGCCCCTATTTAAATTTATATATTACTAATATATAAATGTAATGTAAGTAATTACTTGACATAAGAGGAATACTTCTTTCCCAACTGAACATATTGAATATTTAGACATGTCAGCTGTGTGTACAGTGTGTTGTTGTTTATAACAGAATAAAATCTAATTATTACTGGGCTTTTATCGGTGGGTATGTCGATTTCAGGAGGGATAACGTTAAAGGGGGAAATAAATATGAATTCACTTGAAGCTGTTGGTTGCCATGGTGTTTTGTTGCTCAGGTAAACACACAGTTAAGTGACAGGACGAGATCTTTAGCACAGAGACAAAGACTGACTACACTACGATGGCAATCAAAACCTCATTTTTTAAAGTATATACTTTTTAACTCGGTATGCACTCTGACTGGAGTTAGCCTGCTGGTAGCCCCGGCTAGCTACATGCTAACGAGCTAGCAGGTGGACCCATGCACAAGTTAGCTCTGTGGGAAGCTGCTGATAGCGAAGTGACTAACTGAAGCTAAACTCGACCCTGAAAGCAGATGCTTATGATAAACTGTGGCTAAACAGTGAGTATTTCTAGTTACTTCCACATGTCGGCGGCTAGCATGTGTCTCTCCTGTCTGTCCACGTGTTTATAAGCAGCCGGTCGGATGTAAACAAGGAAGCACTTCAGTCACAAACACGCACGAAATAACACAAATACACAGAGATATCGTAATTCTACTAAATGTTCATCAATGTATTTGTGTTATATTTAATGCTAGTAAGCAGGAGCTCACCTTTATCCCACAAACTGGAGGTTACAGGAGTCAGAGCTGCTCGCCTGCTTTCAGCCAGAGGGAGACAGGCAAACAACTTCCGGGTTCGTCAGAGGAAAATGTGTTGGCCGACCGTGACGTTTCACTCCGTCCTGCTGAGGCTGTTAATGTGGGGGTAATTCTGAGAAAGCATTATGAATATCATTGTAGCAACCACAAATGATCGGTAATTAATGTGAGTATTGGATATTATTAAATTATAGTTGAAATTGCTGGGGTTACGTCTTTTTTTTTGTTTTGTTCCAGAAAATCAGCTTGAAAATCAGTCAGAGATTTTAGAAACACTGAGGGCATGATTCAGAGGGCCTGCTGAAATCTACAGACCTTATGCAACATCAGGGACATTTGGCCAGACACCAGAAACAGTTTGTAATTGGTTTTCAAAAGGGGTCATTCATCACACAAAGGCATCATAAACAGAAAAGAAGACTATCATAACAATGAAACTATTAAGACAACAGGAAGACAACAAGGCAAAACAACAATAAAAAATGGGCTAAATAGATGCACAAACATACATAGGGTAAGTATTAGCATTATTATCATACTGCTATCAATGGCATACTACAGTAAGAATACCACACATAGTGAATGTAATTATTACTGCTATATCAAAATAATATCTCCAACAAGTGCAAGTATAACCAACCATTAGCTGCTATTATCCATATCCAATAGTAATGTTATACAAAGTAGACATTACCCATCACATCTATGTAAGTATGCCCATCCATCAAATGTACTGATAACACCTTACTGAGCAAACATTATCATCATATAGTTATCAGTCATATGGCATAATGTAAGTAGCACAATAATTATATTTCCATAGTGTCGTCCCCACCAGGCAGCAAAGCCTGCTTTAATAATTGTGAATTTTCTTGTTTTGTTTTGTTTTTTAGCAAAAAATAGTCCAATTGATTGCTTTCCTAATTTTCCTTATTTTAGTTGTATTTTGGTCTTTTGTTAAAATAAGTTTGTTTAAACTGTAAATTATAGTAAGTCACATTTCATGGGGCTCAAATTCCCAAACTTCAAACCTTTTCCCAAACTATGTTATATTCATATAGGAATTCTAGATTTATAATCCTGATTGTATTTCCTGATATCATAAGGAGCTAAGAAATTGAGATCTTCAATTTTGGTCAGTTTTGGGCTTATTTGTTTAGACTACAGGATGTGGAGGTCATGGGAAGATTTGAGGGATAATTGGGATATTTTCCATAATGCAAAGCAAATTTAATGTGATTGCTATCTGTGGCATTGTTGTTTTCTTAGTGTTTTGTTGATATTAGATAATAATTTTCCTCACTCTCTTGGCTCACCTCTTATAAATCATTACATGAAAACATTGGTTTAGAGGTCTTATAAAATGAGAAGAATTTCCATTAGAACTGAACTTTAAAATAACAGGTCAGGTGTGTCCTGATGGCCAACGGGTTGGACCATGTGGTCATCACATCTCTAGTCAACCTCCAGCTGGGGTTTTCTTGACATAGTTCCCATCAGCTCTCTACACAGTCACAAATAAAATGCAAAAAAAACAACATGAAAAATCGTGAAAACAGAGGATCCGAATAATAGTGCTGTTTGAACTCTACTCTCATGGAAAGTATTATCAGCTTATAATTGCACATATTCTATGTGCTCAGAGTCGACATTATTGTGAAACATGTACTCTGATTATAAAATGTCATTATTGAAGTTGATGTGGAATTGTAAACTGCTTTACTTCAAAGACATCATATCTCTTTCTGCAGACAAAAGATCCAGCAGCGCCGACACCGTTTCTCACAGCACGGACTATTGTCAGTCTGATGGATGCGAGGCATTTTCTCCCTCTTCCTCAATAAGGCACAAATATTAACTATGAAATGTCAGAAAAAATGTGCATGTGCACACTGGGTGTGTGCACACATGTGAGAGTGACTAGTATGGACCTTCAGGCCTGTGCTATTATTACATGTTGATGGGAATGTAAATCTATATGTAAATGTAATTCAACAGACTGGCTATCGCCATCAGTCATATTTATAACACGTAGAATACAGCAAAATTATGCCATCCTGGCTCTCAGGAAGACTGTGTAACATTAACATCCATCTTTTCCCTCCCCTCCATATCATGCAAATAATTGTGAAGTCTGTAAATGCAACTATAGGCATCGCCACCATAATAATAGTGAACGAATGGCGTTATGATAGAGAATCAGAGGGTGAATGCCATCTGATTCCAGAGGTTTCTCCATGCGTGTCAACACAGGAAAGGCCATCACAGAGTTGGATTGTTTCCTTCCAAAGGTTAGGCTGCACCTCATGTCTCGGCACTATCACCTCTTTTAGCCCATGTATACATCTCACACACACACACACACATACACACACTTAATATCCTGCATCTGTTTTGTTTTTGGGAAGTGCATATGGGGGCCCTCTGCCTCCTCTGCTCCCCATATCTCTGTAAATTGGATGCAGGTTGGGGATGCCTCACTGCCTCAGTGAAATTGTGATGTGGCTGCCTGATTTTGGGTCCCATGCATTTGACAGTATTTACTATTATTATTTTAAAAAAGGTAGAGGAGACAGGGCTGAAAGGAGGCATCTGGTTCAGCGGTTCATCTCGGAGCGTCCAGACCACTGGCGTGTTGAAGATGGATGGAGTGTCCTGGACAGGGATTTAAAGTCCCCCCGATTTCCAATCACACATTCCAGAGGGATGGTTCTGCCTGATGAATGATCTTTATTGAGGAGAAGGAGTTAAAAGAAGCATGTCATTGCTCTCATTTGATGGTGTTTGTATGTGCCATGATGGCCCCTACTTTCATTTGGCACCAGACGCTGCAGCCAGCACTGTCGATGGAGTGGTTTATCAAAACGGGATTCCCGTCAGCTGCCTCAGTCTATTGGCAATATTCTGCAACGGATGGTCATTTGTGTACAAATGTGCTTGTCTAAAAATGCCCAGACAGTGTCCTCAACCCTAATATTGCTTGGATTTAGTCGGTTTGATGAAAGGCTCATGAGAAGATTTTACAGAAAATGTGCTAAAATCCAGACGTTTTTTATGGTTTGGATGGATGGTTTTATGTGCTTCTTCAGAAACTGCAAGGTTTTTATTTTTAGTACAGTTGTAACAATAAGTCAATTGACCCACTAGGCTAAAATGACAATAATTTGCTGATTTCATAATTTCATATGTGAATATTTCTTTGTATTCTTTGCCTTTCATGATAATAAACTAAATATTTTTGGGCTGTTGGTCAGACAAAACAAGACATTTTAAGACACCTTGGGCGTTGGGAACGTGTGATGTGCATTTTCATTAATCATTCTTTTGCCATTTGCTGACACAAAAATTTGAATAATGTAAAAAAAATAAAACAAACTAATAAAATAGTTAGCTGCAGCCCAAGAAATAACTTGTTAGTGAGGGAAAAACACGTGCAGCATCTGCTCTGACGCAGACTCCAACTGTAACTGGTTGCATTAGCTTGTTTCAGTTCTGTAGTGTAGAAAAAAATCTGCTTCCTCTTCTGCTGTTGGTGCAGGTTTCCTTGTTACTGTATGTATGTAAATACAACCAGCCAGCCTGTATCAAAGAAGCCAGGCAGGAGGAATTCCCTGTGTTAAAAAAAAAAGAAAAGAAAGAAAAAAGACTCGCCCTGGATCAGCGCTTCTGAACAAAAATAGCTCCCATGCATCACCCATATGGGGCCCTCTGTGCTGGAGCCATTCACATACACCGGATGTACAGCATGTGTGAACCTAAAGCTCCATCTCTGGCGTGTTTCTCTCACCGCATCGCACAGACTCTGCTGTATCACTACAGGGAAAGTTTCATCTTTTAAATCACATTAACATGAGAGTTATTTTCATTTCATTCATAGATATCACAGCATCAAATAGCTTCGCAGGACAAGAAACGGATGGTGTATTAGAGAGATTCAGTAGATTCTGGAGTTAATATGCCAAGTAGAGCATGTACTAATCAGTGGCAAAGCTCATGCAGGAAGAAACAAATGATAAAACACAGCCGGAGGGGAAAGATGACTCAGAGGGGCTGAGGCTGATTTTTTGTACGTATGCATGTAACAGAATTATTTCTTCAGATTCTCAGTCATTTTCTAACATGGGTATTTTAGTGAGCCCTAGACATTCAGCTTTCACACTGACTTAACATACAATGATGGAGAGCACGGATTCACATGCTGCTGTTGCTGCACTTTTAAAAGTTTTTAATGTACCAGTATTGTCAATAACCCTGATATTTGAAAGGAAACTTTAATATAAAGTTAATAATAGTCAGGGTAATATTGTGTAAATAAAAGCAGTCTACCAGCCTGTGGCCTCACACACAGCTCTCTGTCCCCTGCTACCTACAAGTGATTTTGTTTCAAACCTGATGCTTTGCTCATTAGTTTATCTGGTTGCATCTGTTCAGTATAACTGTCCTTTTTGTGTGCTTTTGTACAGTTACGTTTACAGACGCTCCCTTCACCTTCCAACACTTGTGTTTTGAGTTTAATTAATTCTCCAAAAAAAGGCAAAATGGACAATAAACAAAGTAAAAGATGAATTTGCCTTTTTATCCACATTTTCTGTAGAAAGTACAATTTATTGGGTCACAATAATCGTGTGGTAAAAATCTGGAATTGTGACAGGAGTACACAGCACAGAGCTGACAGTAGAGTGAATTTATAATGCATGACTGATGTCTTAGACTAGTGGTTGCCAACTGTCAGGACAAGGTGGTCCCACAGAAATCTGAGGGGTAACTGGTTAAATAAGTTATAGAAAATAATCTCCTCATATCACAAAATCTCTCTTAAAAGTAGCTTTTTTTGTGACATTTAGTGCTTCACATAAGGGCTGACAGATATGGATCATGGAGTGTGTAATTTGATGATAATATTGACACATATTGTGCATTTTCTGATCAATGTTTTAAAAAATGTATGGATAAATAATCAAAAATGTTTGCTTATTCTGTCTAATTGACCAAATGTAACACCTGACGAATCAACACTTCAACAATATTTCCATTTATCATTCCTGCTTATTGATTTAAAACAATTCCCACAGTCAGATGTGGAATTTAAGTGAATTTATCCAAGTACTGTATTTTATTCAGTGTCCCAAGTTAACTGGAATCAGAGTTGTACTTTATTTGAATATTTCTATAATGCTACTTTATACATCTACTTCACTGCATCTCAGAGACAAATATTGTACTTTTTACTTGACATATTCAAAGCTTTAGTTATAAGTTATAAGTTACATAGTTTATTTTGATTTTTGTATCAGTAGCCTACATTAACATATAGGTTAAAGTAAATTATTAGGGTTTGTGTCATCCAGCAGTGTAAAAAGTCATTCAAGTGAGCTCTACCTTTACCAGCTGCAGCATTAAAGTGATGTACACATGAATGCACCAATACTTATATTTTAATAATGGAATTATTCAGAAATAAGCTTTTCTTTACAATAGGTTCTTTTACTTTTGATACTTTAAGTATAATTTGATGCTCACTTTTACATTTAAGCATTGCAACTTTAATTCAAGTAAAATATCTGATCTTCCA
>CAFUXE010000909.1:66721-82525 GCA_903364295.1 Serranus cabrilla
GTTAATATGCCAAGTAGAGCATGTACTAATCAGTGGCAAAGCTCATGCAGGAAGAAACAAATGATAAAACACAGCCGGAGGGGAAAGATGACTCAGAGGGGCTGAGACTGATTTTTTGTACGTATGCATGTAACAGAATGATTTCTTCAGATTCTCAGTCATTTTCTAACATGGGTATTTTAGTGAGCCCTAGACATTCAGCTTTCACGCTGACTTAACATACAATGATGGAGAGCACGGATTCACATGCTGCTGTTGATGCACTTTTAAATGTTTTTAATGTACCAGTATTGTCAATAACGCTGATATTTGAAAAGGAAACTTTAATATAAAGTTAATAATCGGCAGGATAATATTGTGTAAATAAAAGCGGTCTATCAGCCTGTAGCCTCACACACAGCTCTCTGTCCCCTGCTGCCTACAAGTGATTTTGTTTCATACCTGATACTTTGTTCATTAGTTTATCTGGTTGCATCTGTTCAGTATAACTGTCCTTTTTGTGTGCTTTTGTACAGTTATGTTTACAGACGCTCCCTTCATCTTCCTACACTTGTATTTTGAGTTTAATTCATTCTCCAAAAAAAAGGCAAAATGGACAATAAAGTAAAAGATGAATTTGCCTTTTTATCCACATTTTCTGTAGATAGTACAATTCTTTGGGTCACAATAATCGTGTGGTAATGATCTGGTATTGTGACAGGAGTACACAGCATAGAGCTGACAGTAGAGTGAATTTATAATGCATGACTGATGTCTTAGACTAGTGGTTGCCAACCGTCAGGACAAGGTGGTCCCACAGAAATCTGAGGGTAACTGGTTAATTAAGTTGTAGAAAATAAACTCCTCTTATCACAAAATCTCTCTTAAAAGTAGCTTTTTTTGTGACATTTAGTGCTTCACATCAGGGGTGACAGATATGTATCATGGAGTGTGTAATTTGATGATAATATTGACACATATTGTGCATTTTCTGATCAATGTTTTAAAAAATGTATGGATAAATAATCAAAAATGTTTGCTTATTCTGTCCAATTGACCAAATGTGGAATTTAAGTGAATTTACCCAAGTTCTGTACTTAATTCAGTGTCCCAAGTTAACTGGAATCAGAGGTGTACTTTATTTGAATATTTCTATAATGCTACTTTATACTTTTTCTCCACTGCATCTCAGAGGCAAATATTGTACTTTTTACCTGACATATTCAAAGCTTTAGTTATAAGTTACATAGTTTATTTTTATTTTGTATCAGTAGCCTACATTAACATATAGGTTAAAGTCAATTATTGGGGTTTGTGTCATCCAGCAGTGTAAAAAGTCATTCAAGTGAGCTCTACCTTTACCAGCTGCAGCATTAAAGTGATGTACACATGAATGCATCAATAATTATATTTTAATAATGGAATTATTCTTTACAATAGGTACTTTTACTTTTGATACTTTAAGTATATTTTGATGCTCATATGTTTATTCTTTTACTTAAGTAACTTTTTTATGCAGGACTTTTACTTGTCACAGTGCACTTTTACATTTCAGCATTGCAACTTTAATTCAAGTAAAATATCTGATCTTCCAACACTGCCCACAATGTCCAGACAGTTGAAAAGTTTCTATTGTCTGATGGTATATATCATCTTATTGCTAAATTAGACACTTTGAGAAGGAAAACCACTCTCTGCTTGAACTGCTCTCAATTCGTGTCAACAATGAGGCCATGCCCACCTGGATGAGGGGCCACATGTGCCTTATTTTAAGGGATCACATGCCAAAACAGTTGGGAACAATCGACTCAGAGCCCTGCAGGAATTCAGGACACTTTGTGGTCTATGTTTCTGTGGTCATTTTGGACTGGTGCTTAAAAATCTTTGTTGTTGGCCCTGCTGGGAGTGTCTGACAGTCACACTTTGAAATTAAAGGAATTGCCAGGACTCCAGGTGAAACCCCCACCTCTCACACACACACACACGCACACACACACACACACACACACAGAGGGAGAAGAAACACTTTATGTGAAGCTCAGTGATCAACAGTCTGCCGGTGCTTTCAGCAGGAAAAGGCTAGAACAAGAGAACAAGCCTGACAACACCTTTTCAGACCGGACCAAGTTACTTGTGTCTATGGGGATTACATTTGTGAACAGAAGCTCTATACACTCACACACACTCACAAAGTCCCACATACACACTCCACGTTGCCACACGATGCCACAACACCTCTTTCCCTGCCGCGGGTATAAAACCACATTGACAGGAGCCTTGTCCTCTCTTGTCGAATCGTCACGCTGAAATGTTTACCTTTACATACAAATGGCCTGGTGTCATGTTGTGTCACATAATGTTTCATGGACAAATAATGTGTCCCATTTCTCAATCCGCCCTGCAGCCCTTAAGCCCCCTTCTAGCCTCTATAGTCACAGCAACACCCAGGCACCACAGCTGCAAAAAAAGGAACCTTGTGTCACCACAGTGAAGTGCCACTCTGAATTAAATCCCAGGGATATAGAGGTAAGCTCAATCAGCACTGCGGCTCCGAGTGTTTTCGGGGAAAGCGATGGCAAACACATGAGCACCAGAGGCATGTTGTTATCAGAGAGTGTTAGTGTAGGTTTCTCTGTGTTAGTGGACAAAAACGTGAGACAAAGTTGGATCAAGAGTGGTATTAAGGCAGATCTAAAGGAGTATTTCTCAAGCCATGCATGATTTGTGTCAAGAATAAAAGTTAGGAGCACTGAAATGTTGAGTTGGACCTCCCGGCAGCATTAAGTTCAATAAAAGTTAAATCATGTGGTATTTTTCACAATAAAAGCATTTATAGCCTTGCTTAGGGAGGTAGTAAATACATGAGCACCAAAATCGAATTAACAAAACAGAAATACTAATAAAAAAAAAGCAAAATATTAGGTATGAAAGGAGTTGAAAATATTGATGAGTCTTGGGAAATTAAATAAAAGAGAAATGTAAAATATTCAAAGGTTTAGGGGCAAAGCAAGCATGCATGGTTCCCATGTGGAAACACCACTACTGTAAATTAGATATAATAAAATAATATCAAACGATTTTCCAAAACCAAGATTTTCTGGTAAAAAAATCTGACAAAATATGTAAATGTGGTTGGATCAGAGGTAAAACTGTATAATTAATATCTACTCAGAAAAAAAGTAAACTAATGTAATGTATCATTCGTTTAAATAAGTTTAAGGTCAGTGACACAGTACAGATTATACTCTTAGTTTACTTTTCTGTTTCTCCTTCTTTGTTACCATGCAGGTAAATATTGAACTTTTCAGACAGTTATAGTTCCTTTGTAGAAAAGAGGCTATGATGAACATATAAATAGTAGTCCATAAAGTTGGAATAAAATATCTTTTTTACCTCTTTCCATTAAATGAATGTGAAAAGGTGTTTTATCCTTCTCAGAACTTTATTAATCAATATTTTCCAAACATATTACAATGAAAATGAAACCACCATTAACAGTCTGTCAAAAACAATATTATTCCAACTTTATGGGCGACCGGGTATATGCTCATCATAAAGAATTATTGTTGCAGATAAAACAGTAAAAGGAAAAATCCAACACATTGTTTATTATATTATAACACCCATACCATAATACACACATCATAATGAAATGAGTGCTATAATTTCTAATGATTTAACTACATTTTGCTGATGATGCTCATGCACTTTTAAAGTAAGATTTTGAAGCAGGACTTCTGATTTTAATGAAAGATTTTTTTTCACTGTGTTAACTCCTGCTTTTGCTTCCCCCACTGTTCTGAAGCTACAATAAAAACAGACAGCCGGTCACGCAAAAGTAATTCTTCATTAACACATTGAAGTCATTGTGTCTCTTCAACAGGCCTTTAAATTGTCTGTCCCTGCAGTTTAATGTAAACGGTGAGAGGCTGAGAGCCAAACAGTCCCAGAGCGGCAGTGAGCGTCCCCTCCTGTGTTTACGTGTTTACTTATTGTTCTAATCGTCCCTTTAGTTCTTCTTCCTCGCGCTTTAATGCGATTCTTTCCGGTTCCGCTCGGTCAGAGCGCGGGTCACCGATCCAACTACTCCCCCCTCATATTAATTACATTAATTAGCACGCGGCTGAAAAACAAACAAGTAATGATTAATATCGAAACTATGGCGAATTCTTTGAGGAGATCCTGTTTAGGCAAACCAAATGTGGAGCGACACCTCCCTCAGGCTGCACGAGACTAATGACAGAGAAACTGTTCAGAGCCCCAAACAATAAAAACAGACAGAATTATAGATATGGTTATATTAAGACATTGCTAATATACAAAATCTAATATAATTTAAACTATTATGTGAAAATGGGCAACTAATGTATAAACTGATGTTTTGTTGCACACATTGTAAATATTTATATGATGTGACATGACGACTGACTGCTAATAATAACAATACAAAAATAATAATAACAACACTAATAACAACCATAATAATAATAATGTTTTAATACTATTACATTGTCCATTAGCAATAATATATAATTTATATAATTTAGTTTGATAAAAAAAAAGTATCACAACTTTGGAATATTTCTACATTTCATGTTGTTCATGAAATGAAAGTCTAAACGTTTGCACCACTTTATTATCAGGTAAAGTTCTATTAAAATAGGCTTTATTAAACGTATTTACCTTAAATTGTGTCATTTAAAAAATACATATTTGAAATATTATGAAATTATTAAAATATGTACTCTTTCCTTCTGTCTCTCATTGTATAGTTTGGCAAAAGTATAACAAATTTCAATCGTTCAGAATGTAGAATTTAACAACTAGAAATGTTGGAATAGCTCAATGGCAGATAATTGTACAGTCTTTTATGTGAGCTCGCACGTTTAGGAAATGCACTGAATAATCCGCTGCCATGGCCATGCATACAGATTCAACTTTTGGGCCTGTAAAAAAGATAAGGACGAGGCAAGTCTGCAGAGGATTCAAGATCTTTCCCCCAGTAGGAAATGAACAGAGAGTTAGTATATAGACTATAATAACTGTGTGGAATATACAACTGAAGCCTGATATCATTAATTGAATAAATGAAAGCAAAGGGTTATAAGTGATAAATATGACTGTATTTTATAGAAAGTAGATTTTAAACTATTCACTTTCCCCATATTTCTATTTGTGGACAATTTACCCACTTACACAGCTGCATCCACACCTGCTGTGTAAGTGGAAGCCTGGATGATTATTTTGCTGATATCAGTGTATAATTGATTTATCGCTGTCTGAGCCTCTGGCTGAAGGTCAGAGCTGGACCTGCTTTATGTTTCCCGCCATCACATGCAAACATTAGTATTTATGTTTTGATGTTGTGGGCGCGAGCCGAAGGTCAGGGTCGTAGTGTTGCAGCGCGAGGCGACAAGCAGAGCAAAATGGGTCGCTGTCTCGCGCTTTGTTCCACACTCAATTGTCTCGGGGCTGCGCGTGAACCCTGAGACCTGCAGCTGTCTGGAGGACAGAAACGGAAGTTTGACACCGAGTACAGAGACACGGCATGAAACTGTGAAATAAATCTAATTTAAATCTTAAAATCCCCTTTGTTACAGCTTAATTGAGTCTGTCTGTGATTGAATATTTCATATTTTCTTCGCGTTTCCATTGACAGACTGATGTGAAGGACAGTAGCCTTCTGCTCAACATACACTCTGCAGTAAACTATTTTATTATCTTTTTTTTTTTTTCTCTTTTCTTTTTTTACATAGGCCTACATATTTTCAACTGGTGTGTTGACTCTTAACAAGAAAACAGATATTTTTTGTTATGCCACAAAGAGAGCTCTTACTTCCGGTTTAAACTCGAGCCCTGAGGAAATGTAGCTGAAAGCATTCATGCCTAACTTATAATTCTCCCCCAACGAGACACTTCCGCTTTACTTTCAGCTTTTGTCTTAAACTGGGATGTGCAAATATTCATAAAATAACCTGCTGATGTGTTTCACAGCCTGCTTTTTGTCACTTTTCTTATAAGGGGGAAATATGATATTGTAAAGTGTATTTTATTTTGGATTATTTTGATAGGAACGAGATATTTTGTTACTTATTCTATTTTTAAGGGGCTTACTTTGTTTATAAGCAAAAGAGGCCGTGTGATACACAGTGCACACCATCTATTAATGGAGTAAAACCCTCTCAGTAGCTTTAAACTGACTGTTCAGATGTTTGCTTTAATAAAACGGAAGAGCAGAAGAAGAGCAAACATGTTCAGGAAATCTTGTCATTGTTCCGCCAGAGAAGAAAGTTCTCCATGACAACGAAACGAAAGTATCAGTATGAGTGAAAATTTTCAGTTGGCAAATGAATATTTAAATACATTTTTGGTTCACAGGTGTGTGTGTGCGTGTGTGTGCGTGTATGTGTGTGTGTTATTTTACAATTGTACACACACACAAACACACACAAAACATTGCTCACAGCTCATGCAGGCACAGAGTGCACTCTCCAACAGCAGAGCGGTGAAGGTGAAGGTGTAACCTTGTGCACTGCACTTGCTCCACAGTCTTCCAGACCGTGCGTAATGCGTAAAGAGCACCGTGCGTAACAGGTGTTCGCCAATGGAGGAGGGGAAAAGTTTGGAGAAACTCTCATAGGCGCTCTTTTTGGAAGTTGGTGAAAGCACACTGGACATTAATAGTGCACACTTCGCTCATACGCTAATCAAAACAGAGGGAAACCCCACAGTAGCATTACGCATAGCACTTACTGCTACCTGCCTTCCTCTTGTGTCCCAGAGGAAATGAATGTAACATAAAAGAGGGGGAGAGTGATAGAAAGACAGAGAGAGGGAGAGGGGGGCGGGGGCGGGAAAGTTTAGTAAAGTGGAACTTGGTAACAGATGTGAGTGAGGGGGGCGCGGCCCTGCAGGGAAGGGTGGAGGCTCCATGTTGTGTGTATGTATGCCTGGCCGTGCGCTTGCGCGCGTGTTAATTCGTGCACATGAACGTGTTTGTGTGGGCAAGCTCGTGCGGGAAAAGGACAGGACATGAGCGCACATTGAGAGAGCGGCTCTTTTACTCGGCGTGATCATTTCACGCTTCCCCCCGAAGCCTTTTTTCCACCTAAAGCGTTTAGTTGCAGCTGACTGAGCACTTGCAGGGAGTGCAATAGGGAGCGGAAGGGTCGAATTATTTCAACCTACAACTCGCCCCAAAAGTACTGGGAAGAAAAAAAAAGAGAGGGAGAGAAGAAAACAGTGCCAGAGAGTGAGAGAGAGAGCGAGAGAGGGGGAGAGAGAGAGGGGAAGAGAGGGAGAGGGGGACACTGGAAAAAAGTTTTTGTTCTTTTCCTTTTTTTCTCCTCTCATCGCCTCCCCCTGTTCTACCCGGGGAACATGGACCAGGGGCCCAAGAGTCCTGCACTGCGGCCGGGGAGAGCAGGTAGGGGCGCACCGGCTCTCTCGAGCTTCATTTCACGTTTATGAACAGTTGAACTTGTGTTTTTAACAAGTGAACATGTTGTTCGTCAACTGATTGATTAATTCGTTATTTTTATTTTTATTTTTTACTTTTCAATATAAGTTGTGGATGTTATTTGTGGCAATGTAAGTTCTGTTTTTTTGTTTTTTGTTTTTTTACTTTTGCATGGTGTCTGGAGTTATTAGAAGTATTACAAAGTTTTCTGAAGTGATTCTGTTTTTCAAAAAAAAAAACAGGGAAACTGGAACAATAACTTACAATTGAAGTAACCCAGTCTGTACACTAATCAAGTTTGTGACTTTGTGAGTTTTGTATGAAACTTTTGGAGTTGTGATGATTGGGCAGGGACGTTTCTGCCACTTTAAAAAGAAAAATACGTATTGAGACTTTTTCTTTTTAGGATTTAGATTTTTGATAGTTTAACGTAGACATTTTGATGTCAGAAATGGCTTTGTTTAATCATTTTTATTTAACTCACAATTTTTGCACGTAGCTCGTAGAGAAACAAAAGTGGTTGGACTCGTTGGTTTGTGTAGCATCAGGTCAGCTCCACGTGCTGGTCTGTGCACCATCACCTGAGAGAGGTACACTGATACCTTGATGGATTCTTGTTTTAAAACGCACTGTGGTTTGTGTAAAATTGTGATGGGTGTGTGTGTTTGTTTGGCAAGGGCATGTCGGTATACACATTTGCCTAAGCACAAATGTGTTCACATATTTCTTACATTCAGTTCAATCATCTTTGAAAATGTTTATGAGGTCATTTGAGCATACAAGGATTAAAAGCTTCTAGATTGTTGCTCCAAAAGTTAAAGTTTCAGTCTGAAATAGCTCTGTACAGCAGTCTGGGTTTGGCTCTTTGCTGAGTGCCTCCATGACTTTATTCAACAGGTTCATCTCGTACAGGCCTATTCATAAAACAGCGGGGTCTGGTACAGCAATGGATCAGGCCATCGACCTTGTTATGGCACCCAATGGATATCACATCATTTCATATTGCTGCCCGCTGTGTCTGCATTGATAAAACGTCGTTTGTCATTAAGAAACGGTGGGCAGGTGATTCTGTCTGAGAGGGCAATGTGCTTCGTGGAAAACATTTAATCCACAAAAATCTGCTCCAGTGATGCTCCTGTTACTAAGAATATGGCAGTGTAGCACAGCAAGTGTTTAAAACGACATTTTTATTGGAGTGCAGGCTGCATTTAGTGTTGTTTTTTCATGTTAATATTAACAATAGCGACAAGAAAGTGTTTCCGATTTCGACACGTTCTCTCATAATAGAAATAAATGAGCTCGTGCCCGGCCTTCTATGGAAATGTGTCATCAAATAATGCCTATGGTGTGTAAGACAAATAATGCCCCCTTTGCAGTCTTTTGTGGAGTGGGCCTTACCCCTGGTAAACGGTGAAAGCAATGGGATTTGCAGCAATTGGATAATAACCTTTTAACCACTGAGGAAATCAGAGTTTAAAGGAGGCCCTCCCCTGTTGCTGTGTAAAGTCTTAAGGGCCCAGGGCCTATACCTACAGCCTCTCCATTTCCTCTCACTTTAAGATACGTGCTCGGGGTACAAAGGAGACTCTGCGAGAATGAACATGGATCTAATGAGACCCCCCTTCCGTTTCTCCTCCCGCCCTGTAGGTTGGCCGTGCGTAAAAGCGCGCACCGGCCGGCTCTTTCCAATCCGCCATTTCAGTCCCAGTCTGTCTGGTGACAAGTGGCTGACGTGAAATTATTATTTTACTAATGAGAAAAATTATTATTATGTGCCCTGGTGTAACAGACATATTTGATCACCCTGTGATTTTAATACATGCCATCTTTCATACCTATCCAACACAACAACACACACAGAATTTGATTCTCCTGGCTCGAAATATGGTCAGAGTCTCAGCGAGAGACACCATTATTGTGCTCACGTCCCTACAGCTCTTAACCAAACAGTAATACACCCTGGCATCAGACCTCCCGACTATTTAGGCTTCATATTTATATATATATATATTGTTTAATTTCAACATTTGATTTTCCACCTAAAAGCCAAACGCGTGACATTACAGCCTGTGTGAGGAAAAGGCCAGATAAGCTTTGAGGAAAGCTGCGATAGAGAGAGATGGAGGACTGAGGGGAGGGAGGGGAGAAAGGAGAGAGATGACCTCATATGGCATATAGCCTACTTTCGTTTTGACCTCAAGTGCCCCATGCATCATAACACAGGAGGAGATAGGATGGCCAGCAGGGCCTCTACCTGACAGGTGACAGGCTGCTCTTTTTGCATTATCATCGAGCCAAATGATTACAAATGGGTCCAGTTGATGAGGCCTGTGAGCGCGAGACGCAGTGATTTACCTGCTCGGTACACAGTCGAGTTCCACCTCGGGAAGTCCAAGACGGTTCACTCTCTCCAGTCCATATATTTTATTTATTAGTGATGACTTTTTATATTTTATAAGCAAATGAAAACTTAAGAAGAGATACGGGAGCTTTCTCATTATGTTTACAGTCAGCGGGCGTGTAATAAACGAGCTGGTGGAGTTAACATGCGCTATTAATTTTTCATTGCTTTTTCGTTTCGAGGCTCGGGCGCAAAAAGCAAAACAGCCGAAGCTTTCATGGTGGATGGAGGGAAGGGAAGGAGAGAAAGAGGGGGAACACTTAAACAACAACATTGCCTCCAATTTGCCTCCAAATGATTATCACAAGTCAACCACATTCTTACTAATGTTTAAAAAAGTCTTCCTCCACCTCCTCCTCCCTCCCATCCTCCCGTCTCCAACACTGGAGAGGTAATGAAATATGGTAATGGCTTTGGACCCCCGGATTAAAGTCGTCCTACCCTGATGGAAGTTTTCTCCAAATTTCAAACCCTAAAGCAACAACAATTTGTATACATGATTGATTGTGTTTGGATTTTTTAATTGCTTATGTATTTAATTTGCAAATCGCAGAGACAAGGGCGACGGCTGCAGTTTACTTCTGTGGGGAGAAAAGCGCTCGTGTCTATATCTCAACAAATAAAAACAGACTGTGGCTGCAGAGCAAAATGGAAAGTAAAAAAAAAAATAAGAAAAGAAAGAAAAACGAAAAATATTATATGCTTCTGTGTCCCTGTTTGGAGACGCCTGGAGCCAAATACTCAGTCAATGCAAATGATAATTAGAAAATATAAATAAATAAATATTTATTTATCTGAAAACGAAAGAAATACAAAAACTGCCAATATAAGATGCTGTATATTGTTACATGCATTTATATATAAAAAGAGAAAAACCAACAGATTTGTCACTTTGCAGAGTGTTTTCTCGCAGCAGTGTCTCATTGTCATTGTCTAAATTCGCTTTTTGCTGCTTTCGCTGGTTTGTGGCCTAAACGTGGCCCTGATCTTTGGTGCATGATCCAAGTCAAAATATCTCATTTTTAAATTTTTAACTCCATTTTATTTGTATTTGATCGTTTTCTTGTTATTAAAAAACAAAGAACCAACATGATTTGCTGTCTGTCAGATTTGCACGAGGCCCTGATTCATGAATACTCAGTGAAGAGATGTGAAATATGAATGAGGATTAGTGCGTACTTTACTGTCAGTGGATTATAAAGCAGGGAAGTGGAATCAATGAAGGTTTATGAAACAATATTTAGGGTTAGAGAAACAGAGGGATTTACTGAACAGACGAAATAGATACATATGAGTCCATATGAACATGCTTCCATGTAGGCCTGCATCATTTACATTCTAGCTCAGTTTAGGGCCCCTTCCCACTGCTTGGAGACTCTTTAGGTTAAGGTGTTGATTGTAAACTTTCTGTATGTCTTATATGCGCGTGTGTGTATCTGTGTGCACGCGCGTGTGCGCACGGGCACATTGCCCAAGGTTGAACGCCCCCTTGTGGTTCATCCTGCACAGTAAAAACCCCCGACAGAGCAAAAACCAAAGAAACCTCCCACTTTTAAAAATAAAAAATAAAATAATTAAAATAAAAAATATCTGTTTATTTTAATGAGAGAAGACTGGGTGCTTGAGCGCACGTGCGCGTTATGTAAGGAGGCCAGAAACCAATAATTCAAAGCAAAAAAAAAAAATCTACAAATGAAAAAAAACGAAATTAAATAAACTCAATAATATCATACATTGACCTTTTCAGCACCATATGCATTGCCCTGAGCTACATCAAGCATGTAAGTCCTTTGAGTAAAAACATGAAAACTATAAGAATAAGGTAAAGCTTGTTATTGTTAATTAGTGAGTCACTTTAATGGCCTTAAATAATGTTCCAGATGTCTTAAATGATATTATTATGTCTCTCCTGTATATTAAAGCTCTAGATGTGTTTAACTCGTGCAGTGTAAACACACAGGACCTGGAATGATTAAATGTCTAGAAACAGGAAAAAGGGAAATAACACTTTTTAATTTGGCTCATGCTTTAGGCTATTTGTGTGTTTAATATTACATGGGCGAGGCTTAGATATGCCCTCTCAAATCAGGTGGGACGAACATGTAATGAATCCCTCTCTCTCTCTCTTCCCCTCTCTCAGTTTGGAGCTCGCCAATTGCATTTCATTAAAAAAAAACGACATCCGTTTGGATCCACAATCAATTAGGTAATGAGCGAGGATGCATGTTTCATATGTTTCCTCCTCACTTCTCCCCAAGCTAAACATTTATAACAGTGCGTTGAAAGAAGTGAATTATGCAGGACAGATTGTTTTCATAACACTTGACAGCTCTTACTCCTGTAGGCCTGCTCTGATGTTAGTGGAGCACATGTTCATGTTTGTGCGCCTATAAAAGCTTCCTTCATGTATTCTTCTTTCCCCTGTTTCCCTTTTATTGCTATAATACAGAAAGAAGCACAATTCCTGTTTGAGTTCCTGAGCATTCCCTCATTTATAAAGCCTTGCTGCAACTAAGCCTCATTTTTAGTAATACTCAATTAATTAGCCATTTAATATTGACATGAATAAATTGAGCGCAAATGGGTATAAAGGCATTAAGTTTTTTACTTGGTTAATTGAAATTAAACATATGATCATTTACTCCCCGAGCCCTGCGTCGCTTCACCGAGCCTCCCCATTGGCGGACGGACAATGCACGCGGGGCGTCATTGGCCCACGGGATTCTGAGCAGCCAATCAGCGCGCTCCCCCGCCCGACTGTACCTGGGGTTGGCGGTGACGTGTAGGCAGCGCTCGCGTACTGATTGGCTAGATGTGTTGTGAGTGACGGGCAGCTGGGCCGGCGCGTGTAGGTTAGGGTTCCAGGGGTTTTGGAGCGCGGGCGCTGTCCGCACGAGAGCAGGTCCTGAAACGCGGGCGTGCGCCACCGTGGACGCTGGGCGCAGGCAGCTTGTCTCTGTGCGGTTCGAGAAGCCTGTTTATGTCCATATTTAAACCTCGAGCTTTGGCGTTTTCTGGCGTGAGCTGCGGAGAAAACTACCTTCTGAATCCGGACGGGACTGTTTTCTTTTCCAACGCGAAGAAACGCGTTTACAAAGTCACATAAACCGGGAGTGCAGCGAGTCCTGGTCCACACACAGAGAGAGAGGGGGGAGAGACAGAGTGACCAAGAGCTGCTTCTCCTTCATACTCACAGGATAACAACTCAGCAGCTTTTACTCAACACAGAGTTTTTTTTCCTTTCTTTTCCTGCTGTGTAATTTTCTCAATTTTCTTTCTCTTTCTTGGCACACGGTGGATATGAAACTTCAAGATGTGATCCGCTCTCACGCGCTTTATTAATGGGAGATTATTAAATGTTAATGTGAAGACAACTGCCGAGGACGATTTGTGAAGAAGAAGAAAATGTGCAGCAAATAAGGAAGGAAGAAAAAATAACTGTGGATGTGTAAAGATTTTTTTTCTTCATTTTTTCGAGCTGGGTTTCTTTTATTTTTGTGTTTTTAATATTCTAACAGACTGAAAGGAGAAAGTTCAGCCCCCCTCATCGCAGTTCAGGGGTCACGGCCAGCGGAGCGAGAAGAAGGAGAAAGGGAGGGAGGCTGTTTGCTCTCTATTTTTTTTCTGTATTATTTTGTGCAAAAGTTTTTCCTTGGACTGAGGCGACTCGATGAGGGAATGAGCACCGCTGCTGTCGTTCCCCTCCTCTGGTTTTGGAGACGCCAGAACAGACCCGGTGTGGTGTCCCGTCCCCATGAGGAGGGAGCCCGGCTCTGATTCACATTTTTGACGCCATTTCTTTCTTCCCTTCCTCCTTAAGAAGAAAATCTACATTTTATTACAATTTAATATCTTTTTATCAGCTCAAGTCACGTTGTCACACAATTTTTTTTTTTATTAATTAAGAAGAAAAAATTCTCTGAAGGGAACTGGTCCCCTTTCCATTTGCTCACTGGAGGTCACGGTGTGTCAGTAAACTGAAGCGGGGCGTCCTGTGGCATTTTTCAGACCCCCTCACACCGAACATACCGGGGCCCTGCAGCCCTCCACCTGAACCATGGAGATTCACTGTAAGCACGACCCGTTTGCAGCAATGCACAGTAAGTTTACACGTTTATAATTCCCCCCAATCTGCATGATCCATCTGCCCTGAACTGAAACAACCCCCAGTCTGCGTGCATGTGCAGCAATAACAGCGGCGTTTCCAGCTCCACCACACACTGCAAAAAAACATCCCAGCTTTGAGTTTTAAATCATCCGTTTATTTGTTTTGTTTTTTACACTGAAAGGGCATCAAAAAGTCTCCAATACAAGCACGTACATTTCGCCAATGAAAAGATTTTCGTAAAAAACTTTTTTATATATTTAATTGATCTGCATTCATTTAAGATATTTAAAAAAATATATATTGAAGCATCTTTGGTGTAACTTTGGGAATTTCTTGCGCAAGTATCTTTTATCTTTATATTATTTATTTAATTCGTTGCTCCACTTCATGACTTATTAAGAGATGGATATTTTTGCAGTGTTTAAAATCTGTATAGATGGAAAAGTTAAGGCCCAAATTATTTATATATTTTTTCTCGCATGTAAACATTTTTTTCCCCTACTTTTTATTTTTTTTAACGTCTTTTATATTGAAGTATTTTATCAAACCTATGAACAGTGACGAAAATGGGCAATTGAGGTCATTACAAAAAAATAAAGAAGAAGTGCATTATATTCCAGGCTACACAGGCCCTGTTGTATTTATTGGTGGTAGTGTGTGAAACGGTTCGCTGTGTTTCCCACTTTAAAGAGAAGAAGAGGTGCAGGGGTCAGAGAGGGAGAGAGAGAGAGAAGGAGAGAGAGAGAGAGAGATCAGGGTAACAAAGCATGACTAAAGCTGAACTTGATCCACAAACAGTAACATAACCAGGTTAGACAGACACACACAGGTTGATTCTGGAGTCTGAGAATAATAACAACCAGGTGAGACTGTGTTGATGCCCAGCAGGTCAGAGCTCACACAGGTTCACACTCACAGCAGCAGCGTCTGTGTCTGTGTCTTGCTTAAGGACACTTCAGCAGAGCAGAGCAGAGCAGGTGCTCTGAGGGACATGCAGGCTGCTTTATGAAGGGGAGGGGGACACACAACTTGTTCATTCAGTCGTGACATGGCGGGCCCTGCTTTGTTTTTCACTCACCAAATACCAGCTACCTCCCCTAACATGCATCTATTATTTATTTATTTTGCAAGCACGCGCGTGTTCATATCAGCTGAAAAAGAGTTAAAGTAAAGCCACAAACTATAGGTCAGCGAAGCAAGGTACACGTTTCATATCTGAAATTAAAATAAAATATTCATTTATAATAAACACAAAATGACTGGCTGTAATAGAGACAAAAAAAATAATAGAAAAAACGAACTTCCGACAAGCCAGATTATTAGCATTTATTTTGAAAGTGCAAATACGTTACAAAACAAAACAGGGATTTCAACAGAGTCCCTTATTCGCTCCCTGCCTGGTGGCTCTGCACATCATATTTCTCCTCTGCACTAAAAAAAGATGAATGAAGCGTCCTACAAGCATTTCAGCGTGTAATAGATTATGCATTATACATATTTTATTGCAGTTTAGTCCCGGAGAGAAGCAGCGTTATGTGACTGACAGAGGTTCCCACGGTGCGTTATCCTGCAGGATTTTAAAAGAAGAAGAAGCTGCGCGCACACACACACATATACCACACACACATAAAAAAAAAACTAGAACGAATCATGTTTCCTCTTCCCTGCAGTCTCACCAGAGCCAATGAAGCGCGCTGCTGACGGTAACAGCGGAGCTAAAGTTATATATGTCAAAGCCCGGAGACGCTTTAAAACGATTACACCTAAAAAATGTCAAAGGTAGAGAGAGAGAGGCTGGAGGAATCGACTGTGACGCGTGGAAATGTTGTGGGGCGAGTGTGTGTGTGTGTGTGTGTG